>JBCFXI010000006.1:0-600000 GCA_038496175.1 Ampulex compressa
TATCAGACCTTATTAATTAAGAAAACGATTTGGCTCCTCATTTGAAAACATATTCAGACAAATACAGTCGATTAACGACAAAGGCATAATAATTATGCTAACCGAATAAGAGATAGTCCACTTCGCATTGTTTATAATAACCTGACAAAGAAACTATGCTATTCTAAGGTCCAAAAAATGTCCGATCGTCGAAATGACTCCACGACGATATTGAATAATATCTAAATAGCTTTAACGGACGATTCTAAAAGACGAGAAGCTATACGTAACGAATCGTAAATAACAGTATTCCTTACGTCCACTATACGTGGTATTGCAAGAATCTTTATCGTCCCGTTTGAGAAATATCTTATTTTCCTTCTCGTATTTCGCATCCATCGTTGATTCATAATCACATAAGTTTCTCGTGGATCGCCGAAAACCTCGCGGGATCTTGCTGGTATATATCCCTTCGCCCTGCTGCTTCGCGTTATTATTAGTCCGTGGCTACAAATAATGCCTCCGGCGTTGAGTGATGCAGCGGGGACCAGGAGGAAGCGTGCGGGTCGAACCGCGAGGCTTTAGAGCCTGTGGATTCTATTTACGTTCCTCCCGCCCGACAATGCCGCGATTCTCGCGTGAATCGTTCCTTCCTCTTTCCTCGTTTCCTTCCTGTAAAACTCGAGTGCTCCCAAGTCAGAGCAGAAACTACGTAGCTATCGAGCGTTCACGCCAATTTAGTTCTCCTTTTCGTAAATCTTCCCTTTCTTTTGATGATACGTGAGACAGAATGTAAAAGAATATTCATATAGGACAGTACAAAAGGTACCAGAGAACGAGCGTAACTGTAGTCTTTAAGTTAGGAAGACAAGCTTAGTTCAAGTTAAAGCAAAAACTTGGAAAACTAGGAAGACAAGCTTAGTTAAAGTTAAAGCAAATACTTGGAAAACTTAGTAAAAGAAGGCGCTTTAACACGTCTACTAATTTTCTGGAAAATTATGAGGCCACGGAAAATTGTTTCGAATGTGAGCTTTTGATATCTGTTTTATAATAGGATATCATATTAATTTTGATTTTAAAGATTATCTGCAAATCATACTCAGCTTGAACGTTATCGTATAAAATCGTCGCATCATTTTTATTTCTGATGGCTCTACATTATATTACTCGTTACGGAATGTTCATAACATTGTACATGTTCATAATATTTTTTAATCCCAATGCATACATTAATTTTTGTTGTTATTCGTTAAACTATTTGTTACAGAATGATCATGATGTTTCGTGATGTAGATTTTATTTAAACCCGTCCCAGAAAAAACTTCTAAAAATTTGATGAGATACTTTTTAACCCATTCCAAGTCCAAAGCCAAGTGCACACCTAAAAAATGCGTTAATGTATTTTCTACAATAAGCTAATTAGAGTAAAAATATTTTTATTCAGATTGTAACTTTTACAGCAGTCTGCACAAAATTTAGGTACAACGATCAAAACAAGAAGTTCCACTGGTTACGAAAAAATAAATAAAAAACAAGCGTTCTAAAAGGAGGCAATGGTAAATAACGGGTTAATTTCAACATTTTGTAAATTATGAAACGAGTGGTGAAGGAGATGGACCAAGGGCGGGGGCAGAGCGCGAGGAAGGGGGAGGGGGGACGGAGAAAGAGCGCCACGGGGGTGCACCGTGTCCCGCAGCTGCGTACAGAGGAAACGAATGCACGATGTGTCGCGAAATTAATTGGACGGCCGTTAAATCCGAAGGCGTTAACTTTCGCGTGTACGTTTCTTTATCACCTTCGTTTATATGTTTTAATAACGTGTCGCGGAATGAAATAGAGCCACGGGGTAATTGGCATTACGGCGAAATGCACGATAAGCCTGTAACGCGCCATTAAAACGTAATACCGAGCCGTAATATCCGAATGCGTGTAGCCAAATGCTGCTACATAGTGTAAAGCGTTTTCGTAGGAATACGCGGGACTGGCTCGATCCAAATTCGCAGTGCATTTATGAAATGTGCATAAAAATACTTTAAAATATATACATAAGAAACACAATGTGTGTCCGCATTTGTAATACGTTTACTAAGTGAAACAAATTTTTACTTTCATAAATCATCGTCGAGCATATGTCTCTACTCCATTTATAAAATATCTATCGGTGAACTTTTGCAATTCATTCAGGAAATATATATATTTTCAAAGCACTCGTAAAATTTAATACACTAGAAATAGTGAGTATACACTAATATTGTTTTGTAACACGATCTTGAACATGTATATTAACTTGTACATTAACATTCGTATAATTAAAAAAGGGGCGAAAGCGTCCCCAAAATTTCCCACTTAAAATTCCCATAAGCACAACTCAGCATCCAAAGGTATAAAGCAAGCGAGAGACGGCAAATTTTGCGAACAAATGAGTTACAAAATATATTAACACAATCTAGATATTTGACACGTTCGTAAGAATACGTTGGAGTATTAGTAAAATTATTATCGAGCTTGGAGCGGAAGATTAAGAATAGGGGGGAGAGCAGAGCCAGGTGCCCGTTCGTTTGTTCAATGTTGGCTTGGCCACACAGCGGCAGAAACCCGGGGGCGCAAAAAGATGCGTGTGGCATCCGCGGTGGCTCATTAACCGAGCTGCCTCTAAATTGGCCTCGCGGCAGCTCCATAGCTACTTCTTAGGCAACCCGTGGAATATTTATGCTCGCCGCGTGGCGAGAGCTGACAGTTCGGTTCATTCGGCCTGTCTCGAACCAAACGATATTTCTCGCGCCCCTGATACGCGAGCAAACCTTTATCCGGGATACCGTGTACACCGAGGATTCGATAACCGGGAAAGTACGTGGCTCTTATTTGAAACAAAACTGTGAGATACTGGGTTGTTCAATAAATTCGCGGAGCTTCGTCAATTCGTCAACAGTAGAACTAAAACTTCGACTTTGTTTTAATACTTCAATATTTCGATTTTTGTATGTTTTTTTTGTAATAATTTAAATAAAGTTTTGGGTTTCAAAAAGCTGTGTGCACAGTGGGTGCCGCATTCGCTAACAATACGACGAAAACGTATTCGAATGCGACTTTTTCAGAAACGTTTGAAGCGTTTTTGAACTTTTAAGTCTTTTTAGCTTAAAGTCTTTAACTTTCAGTTTAACTCCTTAGTTTAGAGTCTTAAACTTTAGTTTAAAACCTTGGTTTAAAGTCTTTAAATTTTTTAATAATTTTTACGACTGTAAATTCGTTCTTTGATTTCTGTTCTGCAAAGTTATTGAACAACCTAGTACTTCAGAGGGTGAGCTAAAGCATCAATCGAGCGAAGACATAAATCGTACGAAGCGTTTTGTATCGAGTGATAAGACTGATAAATGATTTAATACTTCTTCTATCTTTTCTTTATTTGCTATAATACTAAAACAAAAATCACTGTTCGTATATTAATATCCTAAAGTTTGTCGTAGAAAAAAATACACGAAGGATCACAACTCTGCGATTCTCGACGAATTATAAAAGCATCGATATCAAAGTTGAAGATCGAAGGAGGATTTTCCTCAAAAGATTTTATTCCATAGTTTGTTTATAAACATACTTATCCTTTACCTACAATTTATTCGTTTCAATTTCGAGGGTCAACCAATCCCTATAGGGTAAGTTTAAACCATCAATGGTGTCACGGAAAATACACACGGTCAACGACAATTCCGTAACTCATCGAGAAGTAAACACAAGCTTCTCAACCCTCCTCATGCGTTCAACAAAGCTCAGCATACTTCACGCTACAAAACTGCTCGTACAAACTTCTTATAAACCAGGAAGAATACCCAGTCGTACCACAACTCTCGAGGTGTCATACCATCGGCGCGTGTTACACGCGCATCGAGAAGCATCCTCGACAGGATCCAGAATTGAGCCAGACGCGGAACCAACGAGGACGGAGGAAGAGGGCAGAGACAGGCGGTACTACGAGTGGTTTACTGCTATTTCGCCGAATCGTAAATATCTGGCCGGCATGCGCGGGATCGTATAGGCAGGGACATAAGTTACCATCGCCATCGTCGTAGGTAAACGTATCGGGCACGCCGAGATGGCGAGTGACTTTTTCCACCGTGGCTCGTGTTCCTGATTTACGGGCCAAGACCGCGGCGAGGCAGGTAGATAGAAAGAGCCACGTATACGTATTGGCTGGCGGTAGGTGCACACACGCGCGCATGCGCACACCGCTGCATCCCCGACGTAACGTTTAATGCGGCTTTAACGGTACAGCACACAACGCTGCGACGCCATATATAATAGGTATCCCTCTTGTAAATCGCTTAGGATCGGCTCTTATAATCTCGATTCGAGCCTCGCCGATCACGATATCGTCGGCTAGGCCTAACGGATCTACCTCGCCGTATCGATCCCGACGCGAGCCGCACGCGAGCCGATCGAGACAACCAGATATCGCCCTGGATAACGATCGCGAGTCGGGGGGAAATGGTGGTACTGATCGATATGCTGACGACTTCTTCGGCTCCGGATCCAGATCCAGCGCAAAATTCACGATGTGGACCGAGTTTCACCCGATAACCATCGTGGATGACAGGGGACCGGAGGATCACCTCGGAATGCCTGGATTTGTTTCAAGTGCTTCGGGAACACGCTCCTTTCCAGAAGGTCCTGCCGCGGAGGATAGCGTGGGAAAAATGAGGAGCCGTGGAAGTTTCTCGGAGTGAGAGGAGCGCCGGATACGTTCGTTAGGTCGATACACGTCGAAGGGCCGCGTTGCCGCGCGTCGCCTCTGGGCTAGCTACGAAAACGCGGTATTGCCACTGGCGAGAAGTCAAGTGCCCTCTGCCATCCTTCTTTTTTAACGCGTCTATTAACTAGCATAACTTATCGACTGTCGTACTGTAACCGCAATTTACCACTGTTCTCCCAATGCCCGGGCTAAGACGCATAAACTCTGCCTCAAACGTCCTTTATTCTTATTACCTTCGAAGATTACCCTCTAATTTGTAAATATGATTTGGTGCATACCGTATATAAGGATAGTAGAAGTGTTTATGCACTTGTTACGTCAAATTTTACTTGATTAGAACTCCAAATTAGTTATCCAACGACTGATACCGGAGAATCTTGACGGAGAATAAACGTTTAGATCCTGCCACGCTACACTCCCACCTTTCCGTTTCTCTCGATCGAATAATGAAATACCTTGGAGGATGATTCTTAAAAAATATCCGGTTCACAGAGCAAGGGATCCAGCGTGAGCTGCACTCGTTGCTCTGAACGGCGCGAGACCGTATCGGCTTTAAGTCAAACTATGAGAAACTTCGCGGCTCGAATAAATATTTACGAGTTCCCGGTAACGCGTACACGCCGGTTCTAATTCGCCGGCTCGCCCGATATCTAGGAAGCGATCGATGTGTACCAGAGGCGCAAGAACGATAAAGAGGCCGTAAATTGGCCGCAGCTGAGGAATTATCCTTTTGAATTATCCTTCGTGTTCGCTGGGAGGAATCGTGCATATCCAGATGTAATTGAACCTAAGACTAAATTGCCTCCTTGCGATATTCGCCACGGGGTACAAGTGAAATCTCATCCTCGCGTCTAACGGTCGAACCTCCGGTGTTCTCCTTTTTTCTCCCACGGAGCGCCCTCGAGGCGTCGATGGAAACGATCGTAATCCGGCTGCAATTTGACAGAAAATCGCGTGCCATTCGAGGCACGAAGACGGACGTTGGTGGCAGGAGAAAAGATCCGCGGAATGTTGTAATTGGCAGTGAAGGGCAACGGGTATGCCGATGTCCTCGAATGATAGCGCTGGGTCAATCCCGATTTATATAACGTCGCACGGTGGTCCATTATTGAGATTCAATAGGAAATCATTATTAAAAGCAAGTTTCTTAAAGATCTGAAAAATCTCAATACCGACATGGAAGTATTCGTTGATACTAAAAGTATCGAAAAATTGCACGGCACTATGAGGATCCATTTTCGAATATTTTTCACTAATTTATTGCAGCATATGATAGATCATATTGATCTATAGATATTTTCGTTTGGATCTCTCATTCCTTCAGGATATATATGACGTACCAACGTATGCACGACAAGTAGCCGGTAGCTCTAATATTAATAATGTCGATAACAAATAATCCAATGTGCAGCAGGCCAAAAAAAGAAATACAATCTTAAGAAATCTCACGCAAGAAATTCACCACCTAAGTGTACTGTTTAATTTTTCGCGTGGTATTGAATTACATTAATATTACCATCTCCAATAAAGTTTTCAAAGCTATATTTTCTGCTCTGCATTAGCATAGAATACGATATAAATGAACCAAAGTAGAAATATTTTGCAGAAATATTTAAACCCGAGTCTTCAAAAGAGAATTGAGAATTTCCATCCGTAACGCAGGAAGTACCCTATAAAAGTACACTGGCTGTGTACCAGCGATTACCACCCGACTTCAACCAGCAAGGCTCCCAAACATCGGCAGAAACCGTTGGCGATGCGCGTAAAAAGAACCATAACCGTTCCCGTAAAGCGAATAACGGTCGGGGTATAGCATGACAAGCCATGCAAAGCTAAACGATGTCTTATCCATGCTGATCGTCGCGATGACGATAGCCGGTATGCGCAATATCGCGTATGGAAAACGATGTCATAGGAATCAGGTTGTCGCGACAGGGGAGGGCCCCGGTACTGCAGCTGCTGGTTATCACTGCACGAGTGCAATCTACGATGGGAGGGCAGGCGGCAAAGGGGGCCATAACGATGCAGTTGCACGGCCAATGTCTTAATTGCGAGATGCGACCGTTTTGGACGCGGCCCAGCGAGAGCGCGGGGAGGATCGCAAAAACCGAGCACGGTTATGAGTCCGACGTAAAACAGTTTTTTTTTTCCAATTCACCGTCAACTAATCGCTCTGATGCGAGAATTGACTTGGTAATCGGTGCCCGGTACGTTTGGTTATCGGGAAACGAGTTTACCAGCAATGGCTTTGAGTTAAACGTATATGAACCGTTATGATACGAAAGAATTACTTGGCAACTGTTCGAAATTATCTTCGAGCATTGAGGAGTAGATTGGATATCGGTGAAGATAACGTCGTAATTGCGAAATGCGCGCATGTATGCGCGTAGTCCTATTCACGTCATTTTAGAGTTACGCCGAACTAACTAATGATGCAATCAAGTATCGCATACAAAAACTCTATAAAAAAGATATCACCATAAACGAGGAAATTGCGAAGGTTTATTGAATTCACAATAAAAGAAATTCAGATAAAAAATTGAATAGCAAATCAGTAGCTGCCATAATAGGTTTCACACAAATTTATAACAATTTCTCGAGTAATTTAACAAAGCGAATTCATTATCGTCCCGATAGCCGAGCTAAAAAGCATAACATAGAAATCATTCCTCTCGAAGGAAGCGAACACTCTGTAAACGATATCCCCAGCAAAGCAACGCAAGATCGAGCAGTTTTTCAAATTCACCGACACTCAACAAGAATCAAAAGCAGCGTATAAGCGCCGATAGATGCTCGACGAACGCGATGTGAGTATTCGTACGAGCGTCCATGCTCGCGGATAGTAGTCAAAGGGGTCGGGTCCTGGACGCGCAATTAAATTCCCCCAATCTATAAACGCGGGGCTCGAACTAATTGATTAACCCCGTACAATTTCACTCTCGAGCGGACGAGTAGTTTCTGCGCAGGCGGGGGATGCATTCTGTGCACACATGCGGGGCACATTACGGATAGGCGGCGAATACACGCGGATGTGCCGGCATTCGTCCCTATAACTCGTTCGCGTGGCGCCCCGGCCTGACATGTTTTGATACAAATTAAGCAGCCGACCTCGAGCCGGTGATAGAGCACCCGTAGGCGCCAGCATCCCATCGCGGATATATATTTTCTCCGGCGTGATTAGTTAAACGTCGTTAGGATAACGCGTGACAGCCGTCCCCGTGGAGCGGCCCGACAAAACCTGGAAGCGATTTATAAAACCCTTGCGACGCGGCCGAGCCGTCCTGAGAGTTCTCGTATTCCAAGGAGACACCAAACGCGCCCTTCGTCCCCCATCGCTTTTTTCTTCCCCTCTTCTCGCTCCCCGACAATGAGCGCCGAAAATATTTCCCGACGAATAATTCCTCGTTGGCGCCCTAATTGACCGTTGCACCGTTTTTCTTCGCCACCACGGCGATTCTTTATCGAGCTGCTCTCCGTGGCCTGGTGTTCTTCGAAAGAGGTTCCTGAACTTTATTTCAACGTGACACGTGTTTGGAAATTCTTATGATTCGTTTATCGAATTTATTAGACTGCGATGTAGGGCTGAGTGATATCTTATGTGTGTTTTGCTTTTATCCGGAAATTATCGAAGTCTTGGATCGAGCTGTATTTACACGTACTTGTGTGATGGAAAAAACTGTGTTCTTTAAGCACTGTTATAAATGTGTAATAATAAGAGAAAGTGATGTTACGGTTGTTGTAGTGCTTTAACCCTTCCGGTTCTAAGTTTCTGGATTACGATGCTTGTATATAGCTTTTATATATTTTCGAGAAATAACTCTACTCGGTGAGTGGGCTATACATATATGACCCGCTGGGACAGAAAGGGTTACAGAATGATTTATTACATATTTGGCTAGAACTCGAAAAGCGTATAAAGAAAATATGACATTAGACACACATGTATCTGAAAAAAGGAAAGGGTGTTTTTAAACACTTCTCAAATCATTGTGGATATATCCCTTCCAATCCTACGTAAAAACACGAGAAATTTGTTATACGTTGGAAATGTACGACGCGAGACTAACAAATTTCTCAGTCAACCCCCTAATTTGTTGCACTCTGCGTTTCAAAGAAAGTACCAAAAACCAGCGTGCTACTATTATTATATAAATCGTTTAAAGCTCAATAATTCTCCGAAAGATTTCGAAGACGTGCGTGAATCAGTAAACTAAATTTTTCTTTGCCAGAAAAAGTGACATCTCTCCACTGTGTCCCTTACATACATTCGAGCGTTACTCCGGATGCATTCTCCGTATTCTCATCAAACGTCCTTCGTGGAAGCGCCGAATTCCCTGCAAGAGCGTACCGAGTCGGAAACGAAAAGACGCCAGCAAGTCGCCGAGGCGTTGCTGTCGATCAGTCATGGGGCCTCGTCGATCCAGCCGCCTTTGGCTCTCTTCCCCGACTCCTCGAGGCTAGATAAATGACAGGGCGACGAGAGCGCGGCGTCTCTGCATAGTCCTTACCGTCACTCGTGTTCTCACGTATCCATCGCGTGATGTAACGAAGCTCGAAACATAACACCATCCAGGCTTGGGCCCTCTGCTATAGAGGAACTTCGATGTGTGGTCAGTGTTTGGTTTGACAGCAAGTATCCTGTGCCTTGACCTCTTTTGTCTGCGGCACGGTGTACCAATCCGAGGCCAGCCGACGAAACAGTCCCCAGCTTTGGCTGCAGCTCGTAAACAATCGGCCGAATGCATTCTGGCCTTGCGGAAACATGCGTCTAGCACGTGTTGCGACACGTTTCCACGTGTACACCGTGACTACTTGAGATTGAGCAGAAACCGTCGATATAGTTTCTCGGGTACAAAGGCCCCTGGGTATGTCCCTTTTGGGGGGGAATCCCGAGAAACGTACTTCTTGGAAGATAACGATTGAAAATGTCGAACCGTGATCTTCTTCTTTGCAAAATACCTTCTGGGGAGAATGAACGAAAAATCGCCGATTACGATAAACGCCCTGTAACAGGTTTGTAGTGCGAGAATTCGATCGTTTTTCATTTCTTGTCTGACAAGAATTGATAGATTAGTTTAATTGAAAATCCACTGCACTTCCGTATTTGATTAATAGAAATATATAGGTTTAACGTTGATGTAATGTCCGCTATTACAGTTTAGTTTCTCTATCCCTTAATAATAAAAATAAAATCCTATATTATTAAGATCCAAGTGCAACTGCGAGCATCGTACTATTCAGATCGTTAAGAGTCGCATAGTTTATTTGATTTTGGTATCAAATGTTAGGATTGTTTAATTTCATTATTAAACTTGGGATTAAAAATGACTGTCGCCATATTAAATTGTGTCCGCTAAAAAAATTCTAAACTATATCATCGGTCGTGTCATACCAAGTTAATAGGTCTAACAAATTTCAAAGATGCGTTTATTCATCCTAAACACGATCGCTATTCAATGCAGTTGTAGATTTTAGTGATCTTATCGAGCATTCTAATACTCACACTTAATAATTCTGTATTCCCTATTTGCTTTGTTGGAATTAAAATTCCTCTGTCGACAGTACAACGTTGTATCTGAGATAATCAATAACTTTGGCCAGTAATGCGTGGCTCAGAAAAATAATTAAGGTTTATTCAATTTGAAGAATTAAACGAAATAGCAAACAAAAAATGTAAAGTGGCGAATTAAGACATAAATGGAAAGAAGGTGTGGAAAGAACTGCTGGATCTCCTTCCAAGGTTATAGCAATTTACGGTTAAATATAGGAAGGGCAGTATTCAATTACACGGAAATATATCCTTCTGAACGATCCCGTAAATCGGCGGGGCGGTTCAGAATCAAGTCACGTTGCTCTGGCGCTAACCTACCGGAGTTTCGAGACGGTTTCGGGTAAGCAGTAACAGTCTCCAGAGCCTAACCCGGATACAACCGTCATCCGATACCGGGCTGTACGTCCTGATAATTAGGAGACGCCCGCCTATGGCATTCGGCCATCCTAAAACTATTTAGTCGTCATAGTGCCCCAAAGTCCCAACCCTCTTGACGTTTATGACCAGACCCGTGCTCGGGTTTCAATGTCCGCACGTTCCTCCTGACATAACCTTTTCTACGCGCGAAAACTAGAGGGAACCGACATTCCAGCACGTATATGCACAGTATCTCTGGATTTTCTATCGATATAGTGTGTATACATGTCCCACGCGGGTTCGCCAGGTTTTATTTATCTAATTCATTTATATAACGTTTATTATTCCTTTGCCCTTATGAAAATGCGCTTAAAAAGAGTGCTGCTTGTAACGACGAATATAAATGTATTACTTAAAAACTTTGTCGTAATCATTTTTTTTCTGGTTGAGCTGTTATTGATAATAAGGGATATTAAGGAATATACAAGGCATGTCGGTAATTGATCTATGACAAAGCAAGAAAAATCCTGGTCATTTGGCAAGAATAGAAAATATAAAATGTAGTAGAAAATTTAAATAACATTGTAAAATGCATATGTTAAAATATATTCGTATCTAATTTCTATCAAGAAAGAAGGCTTTTAATTTCGCAAAATATGCGTTATAAAAATATCTTATAGATCTATTCTATTTATCTATGCGAAGAAAGAGAAACGATGTGACGCCTGAAATAGAAATCAATGATCGAGGAAATAAGGGAAAATAGACAAATCTGATTACGACGCCTTGAACTTTTCACTGATAACTAATGACTACGAAGCACCATAAAAATACGTAAAGCAGTTCCACCGAAAAACGGTGATCGGACGTTCTTCTTACCAACGAAGAAAAAAACAGTATTCCTTTAATGAACACCAGGATAACGCTCCGCCTCTAGGTGTAAATTACAAAAAGGTTTCATGGCTCGGTTTCTGGAGGTATTTCGAGGAGGAGAGGCGTTACCGTGTCTAGAAGTGGGATCGAGTAACTAATGTAAGAAGGGCTCTGCGGAAGCCCAGGGACGATCTAGGCAACGGAAATGTCTCCCGTAGACTACTAATCACCATAAACCACCGGGATACACGTGTTACGAATTCTCGGTGTAGAGGACTCACCGCGCTTTGCGTCTGTTCCTTCCGCGCATTTGTTGCCCCCGCGGGAAAACCTCAGACGTTTATCTCCGCACTTGTCCTTCCTCCACAGCGCTATCCTCCCGTGTAATATCTTTCTTTCTCATTCAGGCAGTCGCATTCGTTGACACATTGTTCGGTTAAACCGAGTCGCGGGCTTCCCTCGACATTCCTATGACAGCTTCGTCGCGAGCGAATTTAACCGCTTATACATCGAGCGCCTGTCTTCTTTCTCCTTACCGTCTACTCGAGGCAGCTTACGGGGATCGTTGGACGAGGATTTATCGTTCAACATCTCTATAATTCGCGCGCACGTTCTTTATATCGAAATCGCGTACTTGTACTTCTGATAAACGGATCTTATCTCGAGTACGGTACTTTCGAATACAAATCGTGTACGCTGCTTTCCCAAACGCAGAGCGAGAGACCAAATGTGAAGCGCAAGAACCTTACGAACCTACGTTTGTAAGGAGTATTTTTCCCCCAACATTTCTTAATATCGAGTAATGATTCATGGCGGTATTAACAAGCAAATCCGCACACTTTTATATTCCAACTCTCCATCTGGCCTCGTGGAGCTAGAAGTTCGGTCGACTAAATCAACTGTTTTTATGCAAGATAATAGTAATAATATTCGTCCACTGGGCGCGTGGGCTGATTATTAAATTATTTTTTAGCATCCCATTTCATTCACGAGCCAACGGTAAATTCTGGAGAGGCAATGTCTGCGCCCTGATGGAAACCAGGAGGGGCATCGACGCGCGTCCTCTTCCTCGAGAATCTCGACGCGCGATCAGGCAAATTCGACCCGCGATAATTCCGGCTAATCTATCGCGGTCTCGATGGGCAATCGGGACCCGGAGGATGGCGGAGGGCCCGTTTGCAACTGCAGCCGCCCCGCTGCGGATGGTTTAGAGGAACAAACACGCCCACGAGGTAACGCATCCTCCTAAGTCGTCGACAGAGCGTACCAAGACGCAGGGCACCGTTCCTCGTCGACGGGGGGGAGGCGCGGGGCGTACGGGAGGAGACATTCGTCTCGCATTAGCATATACACGAGGAACCTAAGGCAGACGAAGCGAGGGGCGAGGAGGAGGATAGTCTCTATCCATTTCGCGGGTGGAGCTTCTTGCCCCTCGCCTCCACCTTCGAAGGCGAACGATGGATTCGCGTACCGCCGGGAATCATTATTCGCGATTGCGAGATTTCTGCCGCTTTCACGTCCAACCGGCGCCAATTACTGGGATCTCGCTATGGGAGAGCCGTAAAATCTGCGGGAACGAAGGCACGAACTGCCGCGGCGCAACAAAGGTACGCTCGCGTTGTTTCGAAAACCGTATTGGCGCAAACACCGCCGCACGGGATCTTTTCGTTCTCACGTCGCGTTGGCTTGACTGCGGAGCCTGTGTGCTTTTTCTTTCCTGTCGAACTCTGTTGTGATACTCAGTCAGGAATATTGATAAGTGCTCAGAAGACATATTACTTCTGACTTACTTGATCTTCTTGCACGTTGTTATACGAGTATCTTAATTAAGTGGTCTTACAACTAAGAGTTTATTTAACTAAGTCTTACAACTAAATCTTTATTTAACTAAGACACTCGATTAAAAATTGTCGCTTAAAAGAAATGGATTATTTTCGGTTTCATTCTTGCGGGAAAGTGTGAGGTAAGAATCAAGAATATTTTCTGCCTGCGTTGATGCCATGATAAATAATCAAAGAGTATAATAAGAAAGTACTGTGTACAAATAATTGATAGTTAAATAATTTATGATTTCACACACTAGAGAGGTGCAGCGCTGGTGTACTCAAAATGTATGCTCATAGAATAAAAACAATCAATTATTTCTATAAATATGTGCCTAACGTTGCTTTTACCATATTTTATTGTTTTGCATCGGCTTACATTTCGTACGTTTCAGAATATTACGACAAAAATGAATGGGTCGTTCTCACTGTTTACTAGGCTATTCTGCATAATTCTCGAACACAGCAGTCCGCTATCGATTAATCGCAAGGTCGTACCAAAATAAACTTAAGAAGTGCTCATCGCAGAAAAACAAATACGCCAAGAGCATTCTAAGGCTTCACCGAAAGAGAACAAAACCGTACATAAGCCGACGCGTGTTCTGCGTTACCATCAGGGCCATACCATCAATCCCAGCGTAGAAAAACGTTGGAAAACTCGATGGGCCGCTCATTATCGCGTCAATAATGTTTACACCCGGGAGACAGTCGTTGATGAGATAAACGCCTTAAGTGACACGATAAGTGGCAGGGTTGGCGGTTCGTCTCCCTTTTTTTCCTTTTTTTAATTAACGCCGTTTGTACCTGGAGATAAGTCGTAGTAAAATTGATAAGGCCTGCATTCCTAACGGCCGCGGCGGAGCGTCCACGCGGGTTATATTCCGAGCGTCCTTTGCGGACGCATAAAAAAGCGTATCGAGAGATATAAAACCTAGTCGCGTCGACACGCGAAACCACCTGCCGCCATTAAAAACGATCGTCCGTGGTATCGATAACCCAGCCGGGCCGAGAAGCATTGGCCGAAGTCGCGGATTTTTATTAATTGCACCGCATTAATCCGCGGTTCCTGCCGGGGCGAGTCCCGATAAAGCGAGGCCCGTACAACGAAGGGTATCCCCGAACGGCGGCGTTGGGCAGATATGATAAACCATCGGATAAGAATCGAGAGACAGGAGGAAAAGGGCCGTCGCGGGGCGAGGGTAGGTGGAAGGAGGACGGCGTATTCGCCCAAATTAAATCCTCGGACGTCGAAGCTGTAGCGGACCGTTTGCTCCGTAGGATCGGGCCAAAAGGATCGAGAAAAAATTTTACGAGGGTCTAACGGGTGGGTTGGGTCGCCCGGTGTATACGAGAGGAGGTATACCCCGTCGCATCCGGACCCATGGGCCGTCCGACGATGTACAACGTCCGCAGGTCCCAATGGTGCACGGAACCTGCCGAGGTTCTGGCGCCGTATTGGGCACAAAGTCATCGGTATCGTGCTCTTTTTATCTATCCCGGGCCCACGGCCCCTCCAAGGGGGAGTTGTTAAAGTTATACTGCCGGGCGTTAAAGCGGTGCAAACGCCGCAAAAACAATACGGCTTTATTGCCCGGCGGGGCGGAGGTGGGGCTCCGAGGTTGAAGTGGCTCTGGCGCACCGTTTAAGGCACCGAGAGCGCCTGGCGTTTGTCAAAAAACTCATGACACTTTTATGAACGAAACGCCTTGGAGCTGGCCGAGTGAAACCTACGGCCGAAGGCGACACCGGCCGAGGGAGCCAGGGGCCCCTTTCGCGCGCGATATGAATCACGAAAATTCCACGCGTATAATTCGAACGACCCGGCGGTGGTAAGCGCGCGAGAGTAATGTGTGCGTGCGTGCCTTTTCTTCTCTCCCTCACGCCCACGTGGCCCGTCCTCTGCTCCACCAGCTCTCGAAATATATGACCCACCGGCCACGGTGGTACCGTCGAACCGGTATACACAGTCCGGCCCCGCCGTTTTTGACAACAATTTCCACTTAGTGCCTCCGCGCGACATTCGAGCTCCGACGATTTCTGGGGAACCTGGCCCGTGACGGCTCGGATGTCCCGGATATATTTCGGGCGGAACGATGAAATTTTCGAAACACCGCTGGAGAAAACATCTACGCCGTTTGCCCGCCGCTTAAGAGGTTACGCTGATCCTGAGCCGGGATAAGAGTGTCACTTGCCGTACGTCGTGGATGTATATTCGTGCGAGCTACGGACGGGGATTTATTGCCCTTGAAGCGTCGTTCGAAACCGTGTACCGCGCGCTTTATGTTTGACGCCAGTTTAGCTCTTGATTAAGATTAGCGTTTGAAACCTCCTTCGTGATTCGGGAAGAAAATGAAGCGCTAGCCTTCGACGCTTTCGGTGTCGAGTAACGTGTCTTTTGGAGGGCCGATCTGAGAGCCGAAGTATTCTTTACGCAACCGAGTATAGGATGGATATATTATGTATGTGTAATTTTATAATTATGTACGAGAAAGGTATATAGGTTAGCCGTTTAGTTAGGAGTTTCTTTTCTTTATATTACTACTCGATAATTGTGGAAATACAAACGCGAATAAGTCGGTTGACTGCACCGTAGAAAGGGCGATCCTCGATCGGAAATGTATAAGGAAAACGACTTTTTATTATCGTAAAATGTCCAAGCATCGAACAAAATTGCATCTCGGAACACGATACTTAGAAAGACTAAAACGACTTTACTATACAGCATTATTATCCAATGACATAACTCAATAAAGTTAAACAATTTCCAATCCAATCCAACGGAATTTCTCTACTATCCTCGCATTCTCAGATTATAAATCCAACAGGCACTACATAACAACACAAGTCCTAATCAGCAAAACACTGAACCAAGCGCGCGACTTAAAAACCTTATTTCCTCGCCAACCCAATAATTCAAAATTACAAGCTCATCTCCACATACAAAAAATCAGCACCCCACATACGCTCCACATATTACCTCGCCTCCTCGATAAGTAACTCTCTGAGTAACCTCTTTCCAGCTTCCTCCCTGATTTCTCAACGTCTTTCCATCAGACGCCGCGACCCATGGAGGGTCGGAAGGGATCGCAGAAACGCGTCGAATTTAGTCATTCACCGGCAGAGGGATTTTGCGCGCGGTGCCGCTGGAAACACGATCCAAGAAGGGATTCCGCGTAGCCATCGGCGAGGTGCGCGCACCGTGGGTCAGGAGAAACCGGCGTTGCTTACGTCTCATCCTCTAACCGTCACCATTCACGCGGCCGCGGCTCATTGAGGACACGAGCTATGCCGCGTGAATGGGCGCCACCGCTCGACGAATTATGCGAGGAGCGGCCAAGATGTTTATCGTCCGAATGAATTCAGGAGCGTGGAAGGACGAGGGAGGAGGAGGAGGGGGTAGGGCGAGAGGGGGGAGGCGGGAAGGGCGCAAGACGTGGCTAACCACGTAGGGTGGCGGAAAGTTTCGTAGAAGGTGTTGACACAAGGGGAGCGCCGCGGGTGGAGGCGTCGCTACAAGCCAGTCTCATTCACACCTCCACCTCTCTCGTTTCCACGCTTCATCCTGGGCTCTGCCACGTCGAGGAATTCTCCAATGGCGGCCCTACGATTACGGCCCACGAGTGACTACCGATACGCTCGTGTAAAGGCGCACCTTTGGCGCACGATCTTGTTATGTAACGAAGCGTAAAAATGCCAGCTTCTTTTCGCAAGGCGCCTTCGATATAATAGAGTACTAAAAGGTGCGAGCGTATAGAGCGCAATGTACCAACTTTTTCCTCCTTTGCTACGAAATACTGCGGTCTCGATTATTCGCGCATATAAATACGTGAGTCTCGCTGCCCCCTGTTATAGCTATTGGAAAATAAGCGTTTTAAATGCGGGTGGTGTAGACTCTTTCACAATGTATCGCGCGAAGATAAAGGTCCTCTTGGTGCAAGATAGTCCTTAACGTAACGCGGTATAAATTAACCATCTTACGCCAGGATTATCAGTATCATAAGGGGCACGTCATCCGCGAACGACGATATACGAATTTAAGTTTAATCCGCAGCGACGAGAGTCGTATAGAATCTCTGCAAAAGAATATTACACTTCGCGAGCTTCAGTTTTATCTCTGTAGAGGAGTCGCGCCGTAATGGACAATCTTCGCGTACAATCGGATAACTATCGAAGAATTCGAAGTTTTTATAACGTCACCGTGCAATAAACTGCGAGCGTCGTAGGGACACGAAGAAATGTCTTATCTGAATTTCTCTGGGAAAGAGAACGCGGCCTGGCTGGCATTATTGGTATACAAGATACGTCGGAAGTGGCGGCGCCCTTTTTCTCGCGGATAAGCCAACTTTGGCCATTATCGGTTATTACGATCGCTCGGAGTGGCCGATCGATAAAATTAGTCGTATTTGTATGCTCATCCAGCCGGCTAAGGTGTGGGCCACGAAAAGGGCTGAAGGGTGAGTAGGTGGAGCGGAATAGGACCACCCAGCCCGTGTCGGCGGCGTTAGTGTTAGCATAACGCGTGGGCGCCATTCTTTCCTCCTTATCCCTCTTTACCCTCCTCTTACATCCCTTTCCGGGTCGGCATAAGTCGTGAACGTCACCGCGGCTCTGTCCACGGCGAGGACTACCAGGGCTGGCCATTTAAAAAATGGCGCCCAAGGTGAAACGTCCTTCCTTTTTCCTTCCACGCCAAACAATGCCGAGGTCGGCGGGTGCGTTATTTTGAATTTTGCTATCCCTTAAACGGCGAGGCATTTCTCTTATTCGCGACACGGCTTTTGCTGTAAATTATGTTCATGAAGAACGGGATGATTCAACGTGCGCAGGGACGAGTGTATTGCGAGCGGCTATGGACGCGTTTGAAGGAGACGATGTCCCAGTGATCTATGTAATGGGATTTATATGATTTTCGATTCGCGTCCTCCATTGCTGTAAGTGTCTTTTCGTTACTTCTTTGCGCGAACGCGCAAGTATGTCGGTATCGTCTCTTTCTCTTCCTTTTGCGCGTTAATGTAAAAATGTGAAGATATGAAAGTGTGACCTTAGGCAGCATGAAACGTGAAGATTTCTGTGATACTTCTAAGAATACATCGGTATTAAGAAACTCTGTGAAGTTCGATTCTCATCTTTGTATTGCGCTTTATTGGTGTTCTTTGCTTCTAATCGCATTAAATTAAGCGATGTTATCCGAGCACAGTGATTTCTAAAGACGACGATACCAAAAATCTCGGTACAATTTAATTTCAACTATTTTTATCGTATAATATCTCTTGCCACGGAGAATCCAGAATGGCCGGCCCTGAGGAGATGGCATCTAAACGAGCCATTAGAACTGCAGGAAGATTTCCATGGGGATCATTAATAAACGGCCAAGTCACCGTTGTAACCGATCCGCCATTGTCTCACCGGATGAATGAATTAACCTCGTTCATCCGGGCAGGCGATGGATTCACGAAGACAGAGCATTTCTGTGAGGTACGACCACCGTCACGAAGGGTCCGACGTCTACTTTTCATATCGAACTTCCTCTCCGGGAAGGAACACGCGGTACCCTTCAAAGCTCGAGAGAGCTCATGAATAATTCCAAAAGCAGCGGCGAATAATCGATAACTTCGCAAAGAAACGCGGCGGTCATCACGGAGAACAAAAGTTCTCATAACACCGCCGCCGATTTTTCCGCGCGGCGAGACATTCTTTTTTCATTTTCAATATGAACCACCGGAAATTGCGCCAACCTTCTGATCTCATATCGAACATCCACTCTTATAGGAATAAAACAGTGCTTAAAAATCGGCCGATAGATATTTAATAAAGAAAAATAAATCAACACCCCTCATATGTAGAATTACATACGGATATATTACTATTCTTTACAAAACCGCTCTATATCTATATCTACGTAGCAGAATCACATAACACTTATTTACTCCCCATGTTAAAATACATAAACGCGATAATTACGGCGATATCATTAACACGCTGGACATTAACTTCTCGTGAGCGTGATCGATTAAGGTACCTCGCACTAAAAATAATTCACGGATCCAACAAGATAAATACAGACAGATAAAGTATAAGCAATGCTCCGTACAAAGCTACGTCATCAATTTTATACAGCACGCACTCCGGCGAGCTCTGCGATTAATAACCAACGACTATTAGCGGCTACTTAATCACAACAGATTGGCCCTGCCAGGGAAACGTGCGTGGCATCCCTGTGGCCATCGATAAGTGCGTTTAGGAAAGGCGATAGCCGCGCAGGGAGATCGAGGCACGGACGCTCGGCGTATAATTGGATCGTGCACAAGGAGAAAAGCTCGGAGGACACGAATGCGCGCGATGGTGAGAACGATCCGCATTATCTATGCAACGTTAAACCAAGGCGCAATGACGCGGTGCACCCGAGGCGACGAGCTAGGCGATAACTCGCGTAAACTCGTAATGGGAAACGTGGTAACCGGCGCAATCGCGTTCGCAAGTTGTCTCGTCCGTGAGGTTCGTAGGAGGATCATCTTAACGACCATCTAGATAGGCGACGGTGAAATGATCTGTAAGAAAACCGGTGGCGAGTGGTATCCTCGGGCGGCCATTAATCAAAGGACAGGAGCGCTAATGAACCTGCTGGAATCGCGGCCCGGGGAACCGTTTCTGTTCGGAGTCTCCTTCGTTCCCTGGGACGGAACCATTGCCCCATTCCCCACCGCGTGTCTGCCCCCGTCTTTGAATCCACGAAACCCCGGAGGGCGAACGAATCAACGGGCAAACAAATGAGCGAGGGGGTTGCTCCGCGACGAAGTGGTCGAAAGGCGGAAAGGCACTCTCCTTTCCTTTCGCGGAAGACGCCTTCAAGGCGGAAAAAATCGACTACGGTTTTTGGTATTTACGCGAGTAACGCACCGCTGTCTCGTTATGGAGGAAATCGGTATAGGCGACGCACCAACGTGAATCTGGATTTAGATGGAGGAAGGATCAATTCTGGATTATATAAGGCAGGTTATATAATAATGATAATAGCGTGTTTCACTCGCGTTTGTTTACCTGGAAATTTGAGCGATCAAATGTGAGATGTATTCTCGCGTCCTGCTGTTTGTAATTAATTGGGCGACCACGAAATGAAATAAATAGCCTAAATACAGTTTGTACGAGTTTATTTCTAGAAATATCATTTGTATAGTTTTACTTGCTTTTATATCAAATATGTATCATCTAGTTCTTTATATCGACATCTATCAATGTTTAAATACCTTTCTAGATTTTTAATTTTATTACTTTATGCGCGGTGCGACTAGTAACAAAAGAAACTATTCAGAGCACTGATATCTACGCGTGTTCAAAATATTTGATTACCCTTGGATTTCGGTTCGCCATGTTCCACTGTACAAAATATTAATAGGTAGTTTGAGGCGCAGCCACCTTATCTTGCGATAGAATTTCACTCATTGCAGTGGTTTAACCCAGTTTAATAACTCGTCGCATTGCAAAACGTAACGAGAACCAACCTGCCTTTACCCTCGCATCCGAACGATGATACGTGAGCTTTCAAAAGGAACAATAAGATTGAAAATACTACAGTGCCTGATTTTATAATCCATATTATCCACAATGTATTTTCTCTCCGCGATTTTAGACATATAAAATTCGGTTTGAAAACACGTCGCTACCGTGGTATGGATGGCGAACAAATATTTAATCGCAATCGGAAGTATTATATAAAAGAGCGCGCCCATTGTACCGAAGGTACAAAACAGGTAAGGCCGTACGTTTAACACGCACTCCAATTATTCGCATGGTATATGCGATAAGTTGTATCTGCAATTTGCTTTGTGTTATTTGCACTATTGTTTCCTCCAAGCTCTCCCCTCCTGCCCGCTGCCTTCATCCCAATTACTCGGCGCCCGGGGCAGACCGATCTCGCCATTATCGGATGACACGGTCCTGCGCTTTTATGTTTAATTGATATTTTTCGTAACTCCCCCGAAATCCAATACAGGAACGCTCCAGCGAACAGATATAATCCTGGAGCCGACATTGCTCTCGTTAAAATTTTTCCGATGGAAAATATCGAGGAGAGGGCTGCACGATACAATGCAATTTAAAAGCTAGTTCCTCGGGAAAACCCATGAAATACGGTTTCAAAATTCTAGGCTACGATATTCCTCGTTATTGAGGGGATCTCTCAGGAAGATTATGCATATAATCGTATGATATTGTAATGTACGGTGAGTGGAACAGAGACTACGAAATTAATCAAATATAGATAGAATATGGATGAATAATGATTTATGTGATTATTGAATAATACATTATAGGTGATAATGATGAATATGAATCTAAATGAAATACGGCTAGACTATCGAAATAACGTAAGGTTATACTAATAAAATATTTCACTTAGTTCATTAATCCCCGGGAATCAATTTTGAACTGCTCTTCGTGATACAACATGAAACGCGTATTACCTAAGAATTAACGCTGAATATATATTATAGTAACGCAACATGTTCGTGGATCAATTAATTCCTAAAAGCCAAAGTTCAAATTCTCCTCGTGCACGCAATCTCTCATTCGCGAACACCAATAATTCCCAAATATTACCGTTCAAATTGGTTATTAACGATAATTCACACGCAAGCGCGCAGAATGCTCGCGTCTGAAATAATATGCAACGATTACGGTCAAAGTGTACAACGCGATATAATATCCCCGAGAGGGGGCTACCAGGGCGTTTCTCCATCCGTGGAAGTACCCGGAAGAATTAGGGACAGACCGCAATAAATGCTGCTCCTCTTTTCGCCGCGCTGCAATAAATTACGGTAGCCATAAAGGCTCGTAAACCGGATAATATCTTGAAAAAATGTTTGGTAGTTCTAACCCACTCGGCCTCATCTCTTTCGGGTCGTTCGCGCCGCCGGCTAATGTTTCCCTCGCGAAAAAGCAACTGGACTGCATTTTTTCCCACCCCTCTGCCTGGTCTCTCTCTCTCTCTCTCTCTCTCTCTCTCTCTCTTTCTCCCTCCCTCTCTCCTTTTCTATCCACCTCTCTCTCTCATTCTCGATTTATCGAGAACGCGCTGTCGAGGGTTACAATCGTGCCCCGGCGCGGCGCCGAAAATGTTCAGTAAAATTAAATGAACAATTCGTTACGGAGAGTAACGTCGTTGCGGATTGGAATGGTCCTGCCTCCCTGGTGACTGCGAGCGGGGCGTTTCGCCGCCTAACTCTGTTAATTAATCGGTATTTATTTATCTCCTGGGAGCCGTTTGAAACTTTCTTAACCGATATCGGCCATGACGAACGCTTCCACGAGGATGCCTAATCGGCTTAAACGCCTTTGCCTCTTCTAAGCGCCGCATTCAAATGGACATTGAGTTTGCTTGCTCGTAAACGAAGCTTCGAAGCAAGTATCGTAGTCGATGAACGGAGAGTTTTTCATTTGTAATGTATAGCACGGTGAGGCTGAAGCATGTCTTTGTGTGCGTACAGCTTCCAACTGGATAATTTTTTATTGAATGTATCAAAAAGTCCAAGCAATTTCCTGATATTTTTGTATTCTGTGCTGGTAAATAGATGTTGATAGATTTCTAGTGTATAGAGATATAGATATAGAAAGTTTTTTTAGAAAAGTTTGCTTGGAGTTGACAGAATTAACGTAAGTAATAGTAAGTAGAGTTTTCATTGAGAATAGCTCTCTATGAAATTATAGTTTCTGATTATTAATTATCTTAGGTAGGAATTATTATCAAATCGGAGTGTTTAAAATGAATCGAAAATAGCAGAGGTAGCCTTGACAGTTTTTCGTGTATTTATTTTTAGCGTGATAAATTGTAGTCGAAGTTATATAAAGAGATACCGAGCACGCAGCCTGGCTACGCTCGTGATGAATAAACTGCACCAATCATACGTTGAACGCCGCTTTGAACTTCAATTTCTCGAATATAACTTTCTCACGCGAGATACATATCTAAGATCCCTCATCGATATGCGAAACACGCGTAAAAGAAATATTCCTTTTAAGCAGGGCTTTGCAAATAGAATAGCGTCTACGTATCCGGGCGAATCAGTGAGAAAACTTCATGAAATCGGGGCCTTCACGGATCGAGGAGACCCAAAAAGAGATACGATCTGGTCTTAACGATCGTTTAACGACGGTCGTACGGTTCGCAGTGGCGCCAGGCCATTCGCAGTAACGCGTAGAGCGTAACTCGAGGACGAGAAAGTACTAATAAATTTTCCAAAGTCGGTACCATGCCATATATTCCAAATGTTTTAACTCTAATACCTTCGTAGTGATAAAATATTAGTCGTAAATTTCCTCGGGACGTCACAAATCCGATTATCTAAATTTAAATGTCCACCATTAACCGACAACCGGCACTTTAACTCGTTAAAAACAATTCTGTTTATCCCCAATCCTTTTTGTATATGTACTGCGAATAATAAAACTATCAAGAGGTAAAGTGCACTACTATAAATTTTCTAACTCAAACGGTAAGCAAATAACCGTGTTAAGGGACAAATTTTAGCTACTCCATTATGTCCTGTTAATCATCTATAATTTACATATCATGTACTATATTGTTCCACTAAAGTATTATTTTTCAACATCATGCAACTTTAATCTCCCAAAAAGAAACACACCGATTCTAGAAGAGAGGACATTTACCAATGAGCACTCACAGCAGGATCCTCAAGACACGACCATACGAAAATCAAATAAATATAATTAGCTGGCATCGATATCGCGCTCAGTCACGTACTCTATCCTGGAGATCGATTACTCACTCTAGTAAGTGTCAAAATCTCAGCAACGCCGTTCACGAACAAACATTTTCCCACGGAATCTTAAGCTTACTTGGTGAATATAGTCACGTTCTATTTTGTTTACGCCGGCTGATACGCCGTGGGCTCCTCGGTATCTTTACCTGGGCCATCGGCTCTTCCGCGGGTTAAAGAAGCGGAAGCGTGCAAGTAGGGTCGAACTAATGCAGAGGAAACGGTTCGAGCCAGGTTATGGTACGGTCGGTGTAGCAGCTCGTTAACGTAAGACAACCGAGACGATAGCGATCGGCTAATCTGCGCCAGGGCGGCCCTGGGTGGCGTTTTTGTCTGTCTCCAGGAGACGCGTCGTGAGCAGATTATCCGCCGTGGCATTCTGAGAAGAGCGCATATGTTGGGACAATTAGAGCCTGTTAGGACACGCCGTATAACTAATTCCTCGCTCGCGTGTCCGGTAATAAATCTCCGGCATACGAACCAATCACGATGCTTGACACAAAGGAATGATTTATTCGAATCAATGGCAAAGTATGCTCACTGTAATGGCTACCGCAAATCGGTATGCTAAATCGTGGTGTACCGACAGGTTGGTTATCTTCATTGCCGCATCGCCACTCGTTATTAATTACTCCCGGACACCTTCGGCCGACCGTATATGGGCTGCTGCGGTTAAGAGTAATATACAACTCGGGCAATAAAGAAAAGTAGACCGCTTTGAGGGACAAAATGCGCACGGTTGGAAAACCCTGCAGTCCGGGCGAACAAATTGGGCTGGATAAAAATATGGAGAGTTTGAAATAAGAGGAGTTAGGCGCATTCGTTTTCTGCGCTTGAAGCGCGTGTCTTTGTATAAATAAGCCGAAGCAAACGGAGTGTTTGTGTTGTCCCGTGTGCGATGCTAGAAAAATATACGATTCGTACTGCAGTTCGTTCCATTAAAATAACTGGAAAACGCACAAAAATGGTGCGGTGTTGTATGCAGTGTCTCGACAAATGAAAAATGAATATATGTATGTATTATAAATAATAAGCGCACTTGCCCAATATTTATATCAATATAGAGAGGTATGAGAGAGGAAATCAGGTTTTGTGTGTATCCTAATATTTAGATCTCTAATTAATAGAATATCGTGTCAAATTCCTACAAACTTGTACGTATCTACTGCTACGACAATTCCTGATCGAAGAGCAAAATTTTACGTTAGCTGCGCGTACATATTATGTGTTCGCGAATGTTGATTCTGATTCATAATCCGTAAAACGTGCTGTTACAATAACTGTCATTATTATATACAATGACTGACTACAATTGATGCCCTTCCACAATACAAGCTCTTATACAGAAACACGCAGTGCTTTTATTAATTCCAAAAACATCCGAAAGGAATTAAATAAAAAAAAGAAAATTTAAAAAAGGGAACACGCGCGCGCACACACACACACACACACTTTTCTTTGTTTAAATTAGCTCCACAAGGATCGGGCTAAGTGATCATATAATGCTTTTAACCTCTCTGGCGATCTGATTATGTCAGTAATTTTGTACCCAAAGCGGTACATTATTTCGCATGGAGATTTCTCGTTTTATATTGTAGGCCCGTAATTCTTAGGAATTACTCCCTTAATTCTGTTTAAACAAAAGTCTAATCGGCATTCCAAGTATGACAAAGTTTGAAACACAAAATCATAAATCATAACACAACAAATAATAAAAAAAAAATAACAGAATCAAATAAAAAACACTACAATTTCTCAAAAAGGGGTACAACATCACTAGCCCCTGTAATAATAAACCGTAAAAATAAGTAATAATAGAGGACTTCTCTATCTAAGAGTCAGCCGCGTCGGAGGTTTACTACCCGAGTGTGGTCCGGGCTTACAGACAGCTTACCGCTTTTGGCAGCAAAAATTAACCCCGAGCCACACTCGGCATTACCATCAGGGTAGTTAAAAGACCAATCACGAATACCCCATTCGAATAAAAAAAAAAAAAAAACTTCATCATCTTACAACAGCCCCGGCAAGGTCGTATATGCAGGCTCAAACAGTTTGCAGTCGGCTGACAAGCCTGCAAAACCGATTAACCGGTGTATAAAGCCAGGGAAGAGGTTTTATTTCGGCACGGCGCTCCGCAAGATGCGCCCCTCCAAGAGGGCAGGGGATTATCCCCCCTTTGCCACGGGGAGGAATCGTTACACGTAGCCGTCGACTCGTCGCGGATATAAACACGAATATAATAGCCGAAGTGAGGGATCGCAGGCAGGGCCGTTAACGAGCATCTCGGCTGCATTAAAACCAAGCCCGGATCCTTATCTGGCCGGCGTGTCGCGCCGAGCGCGATTCGTGGTCACCGATGATGGCTCGGCGCGTATGACGCACGGCCGGCCACTCGGAAACGGCGCAGCCGTCCTCGTGTAATTAGAGCCTAAACTCGATTTAGAACGACGAGCCCGCGCACCGGTGCACGGCCCTAGGCCCCGCAGTACAAATGACAAAAACCGCCGGCGTTGACACTGAAATATCAGTGGCTAGGCACGAATCCATCGGGCCGCAACCGGCCGCGGTTGTCCTCCCGACGATTCCTGGCGCCGCACGTGTGGATCGATCCCTCGAAAGGAGACGATTGCACAAAAGTGTTTGTTTGATCCGTTTGCATCATTAGCGTATGTATTGAGCGTATGTACAGTTTTCTTGGTCACTATCGTCGGAGCGTATGTACAGATTTTTGAAATAAAATTCAACATTTTGCAAATGGAATTCACGCTTTTGCAAGATCAATTCAGCGTTTGCAAGTCAAGTACTTTTACATATATATTATATTTAAAAAGCCAATATTGACAAATTAAATAATGTTAATTATGTAGGAAGAAAGGAAGAACTCTGCCACTTTCTTTGAAGATTACGTCGGAAATTGGATGACGATAATCTGGATGAAGTTTGGTTGATTTTGGACGAAGCGAGTATCCTGAAAACGTAGGAACAGCACCTTGGCATGGCTCTGGAATTGTTACTTCGAAAAAGTTAATGGTATGATTTAAATACGTATCGTTACCTTGTACGAGTATATGAGTTTTTATCGGTGTTTATCTGATTTTATATAATGCAGTTTGGCAATAATTCATTCGATAGAAGCCATTTGAATCCTCTGTTTCTAAAAACGTTTGCGACTTTCTTATTTTTAAAGATATTTTAATTAAATAAACACTATGGAAAATGAAAATATTCCTTTATATATTTTTGAAATTACAACAATTTGTGGACGGAGATTCTCCGGTCATAACCGACAGTGAGTATTTCCGCTGGTTGTGGAATCTTCGTTCGTAACAGCACTGAGATTCGTATAGAGGTTTGAGTTTCGAAATGATCGAGAATGAAATGTACATCGTGACTTTCGATCGCTTCTCGATCAGAGTCAATTTTAATTCTGTGCGTTGAATGGTGGGTTGGAAGGGTGGGTCTCTGCTCGCAGCAAACTCCTTGTGGTGAGACCTACGGAACTACTATTCCTCGCAATTGAAGTATATTCTTAAGATTGCGCAAAAGAGAGCTAATAGCTGGGAAACTTTGGAAAGTTTAGTTGTAAAGCACGATTATATACAAAGTCAAGGTTTACCGAGTAGTAAATTCCAAGTTTCTGCAGAGTTCTTCTTTTTTAATCCACTGTATACAAACACTATTCCCAAACACTGATTTCATCTGTACGCGAATTGAATAAGCTTGGAAAGAGATCTTGGCTACTTTGAAAATTATTTTAAATGTTAGTACGTTAGTACGAGTAATCAATGCTAAATAGCAAAAGTGGTTAGACTTATGAAAAAATGTAAAATACGAGGTAGTAAAATCAATAATGTTGAAAGGACAATAGCGAAATAAAAATATATATAATACATAAGAATGTTATTAAATCCAAAAAAGTTGAGTAATATTATTCTTATAATAATAGTCATCCAAGGTTCTCATCCGGCAATTAAATTTATATTTGCGATTTCAGTTTCACTCATCAAAGTGTTCACCTGCGAATTTACAAAATTTCTACTAAAAAATTGAAAATAATCTAGTCTATTTAATATTCTCGCAAATTCTACTGTAAAATAAATAGAAACAACGTCGGACATCGAGACAATGGAAAGAAGCTCCTTCGCCCCGTTGCCTGTTTTTGTAGACAAACTTACGACCACTTTTACAACGCAAACGATCAAAGCAACATTAGAAAAGCCCGAGGTGATGGACAGGATTTGCAATTACACCTTCCACGTGGAACCCCTATCCTCCACCCACTTACATAACCGCAATCATAAAATTCCTGAATGAGCAAAGACACATATTTAGCGCGTTTCCCGCCGCCACGGAGCGTGTCCGGGAATGTTTTGTTCTACAAATGTGTAGATATGTAGTACGATTACAACGGTATTTTTCACCGAGCACTCGCATCAGGCCGAAAGAACCTGGTTATCATTAGGATCGCGGAGTGCCGGCATTAGAAACAATTACGTGAGCAACGAAATCCGAGCGAGGAGTGAGGAAGAAGAGAGCCTCATTCAGGATATTAGTGCGCAAGATGGAGAATGGCTGAAATAACGAGAAGGGCCCGGAAGAGGCACGCCTTAGTTATCATAAAACAACACGAGGAGTTTCAAGGCAGAACGAGGAAAGGTACCCGGGAAAGTCCATCCGGGTATTTCTGATTCGAGCAGCGAAATTCAGAATCATGGGGAGCCGGCAAGGAGGTCAGTTTCGACAGGCGCTCCGCATCCTCGATCGCGCCAAACAGTTTACGGCGCGGTTGTTTCTGCCGGGCGTAGCGTGTATGAACTACAAACAATGGCTTTGTTTCCACGCGCAAAACGTGATACAACTGTAAAGTAACAAATATCTCGGCGTAGATCGACACGCGATCAGGCGGTCGCTTAGGGTACCGGGTGTACTGCGTGATGCACGTACACGCTTCCAAGCGTAGACCTGTGTACGTGCATTTATGTACACTCACGCTCAAAAGTCTTAGGACATTTCCTCGTTTTGGCAATCCTTAGCGGCACAGTGTGCATTACTAGTGTCACGGCAGTTTTATCGTTGCGCGGATTTATGAATATACATCGAATATTGAGCGAGGAGATCACAATAGAACGATTAGCTGTCCAGACCGTTTTGCATAATAAAAGATACGGTATATTTGAGTCATCGAAATTATGTCAGTAAGTAATTGTGGTGAGATTCTATCACCCATCATTTGTCCATCTCTGATAGTTTTATAAAAATAAATATTCTATAAGGTTCTTCTTACCAGTTTCTTATTAGAGATTACATATTCGAATACCTCCGCGAGTACAACAGCACGTGATCTAAGAACATGTGTAAATGTCAGCAGCGATTTTAATTACGTCTCTCATAAATCATCGCACGCATTTCGTATTACACACATGGCCAATTGTACGATGTATGAAAAGCGCTTACATCGAAATATTCGAATGTCTCGCGCCATTTTAACGCGTCCACGGACGTGAATGCTACAGCGTTCACTTTCATAGTGAAGCAATTGGACGTGAAAATTGATCTGTACCATTACCATACCATATCATACATTGCACATAACTAATAAAATACCACATTCCAAACACTTGGAAAAACCTAATACACACTTGGATATCACGATTAGTTTAACAGATAAATCATCAGCCTTTTCTTCCAGTTCGATCAAATTATCACAATCCACGAACACGTTAACACCAAACCTACCATATCGGTAAAAATAACCACTCGGCCATTTCTTTGAAAAATTTAAGAATTTCCAGACTGGATTCTTTTCTAAGATTTTACGTGATATTTTCCTGGCGTATACATCGACTGCCTTGATCTTTTGACACAGTTCCTTTATTCTCTTTTCCCTTAAGGATGTATTCGATACACCTAAAGAAGTTTGGAAAGTGGCTGGTAGATTTGGCGTTAAGGTCCTTACGAGGTGTCGGTAGGTGTCCTAAGATTTTTGAGCAGGGATGTATGTCGGATGTCCGTGCGGACGCCGGCGGCACCGCGCTTAGCGACTGTCATTATATGCGGGTTGCCCGCCTCCGGCAACACTATGGCTCTTTACGAATTCAAAGCGAGAGGGAGAGGCCAAGAGGAGGCGGTCGGTGAGCCCGGTATTAAGTATTTAGTTACGCGAAGAATCTCCATAATGAGCCCCGCTTACTAATTGCACGACGCTCCGACTCCCTGTACGCCGATGGCTCTTCTATATCTTTCGTCGTTGGGTACGATATAAAGCGTCTTTCTATCGAAGAGACATCGAGTATGAAAACATAATAACCCGCATAATCCGCGTAAGTTAATCCTTTGCGCTTCGAAAAGTTTTATCCGCTTTGCGGACAGAAACACAGATTGCAATTTATATTCGAGTTCTATTACAAAGTATATATTCAACTATCGATGGAACGTTAGAAAGATGTATTTATAATAATCGGAGACAGATTAGACAGCTGGGGATTTATTCGATTCGCGTGTATGAAACTTGCGAATTATTGGTAGAGAAAAATACGATGATGTCGAGCGACACTCGATTTGGGATCGCGAAGGGTTAACCCTTCGATGGCCTGCGCTCCCTCGGCATCGTGGCTTTTCTTATCGATGCACCGCAATAATCGTGCATGTGAACTTCGTAACTACTCGGTTGCGTTTATATCGCAGACTATGAGAAATGCGCCATTAGGAAATCTTGATTGTTCAGCGTGTATTTCGAAATGTAGTTCAATTGCGAGCTGTAAAGTAACTTGGTTGGTGTGAAATGGATGTATTACCTTAGACCGAAAAGTACGCTTTTCGAGCATAATAGAATTCATACTGGTGGTATTCATTAGGTTTTCTCATGGCATATAAGAAATTAGTGCACTACAATTTGCAGCATTCTAAATCGTTGTGTCGAAGATTTTTCTATAGCCCTTATCTAAATGTAATCGTAACTCTGAACTGCTTGGCTTTAAGTAACTTATGAAAAATGTAATTCAACGAATAAAAAGATGATAACCGACTTCTGCCGCACGTGAAAAGTGTTTATACACTAAAATCCAACATTATTTTCCAAAATTCCGATACATCGAATCAAATATTCATCGGTTACACGCGTAACCTTTGAAAAATCAACATCGTACGTTTATTGCAAAAAGCACACAAATCTCCGTCTTCCGCTCAACGTTGCTAGGCAACCGAATCAAGCAAACCCCTTTCGCGTCAACGCGCCAAGCTCAAACATCGCAATTATGTCATACGTGGAGGAAATCACGAATTCCGCACGTGCCCATCGTCGCACAGGTGCAAAGTGTATAGGCACATCTTACGATATTTATATGTTTACCCGGTGCACGTTGTCGGTCGCAGCTCTCGTCACGCATCGACGTGAGCAAACACAATGGCACCGGGGGCGCGGCAATTTGCGAGCCATTTGTTTGACATTATGACGCTAACTGATACAACGTATTAAAGAAAACGAGCGTACCGGAGTCAAGGAGGACGCTAAGTGGGCGCACATTGTCGTGTATCGGATGGAGGCGCGCAAGTTCCGAGCGGAAAGGGCGTACCGGATGCCCTGGGCTCACCACTTTAGGGACATGTGGCCGAACAGATAGCCATCGGTCTTAAGGCTAATTAGTGGCGCACAGTGCGAACAAGCACTGTGCGGCCCGACTTAAATACGATATACGTAAACGCGTGTATTTTCCCGTGGCGGTGAACGCCCTTCTGCATTTTTTCCTCTCCGCCTTGCGCCTGCACCGCGGCGCACCGGGCACGATCGACGACTGCACGTCACGAACGATTTCGCGGGCAGATACCGCCCGACGTTTCGTCGTTCCTCGTTATTACGCGCATAATTTCTCAGAACCTCGCTCAAGGCGCGGTAAAATTATGGGTGAATGAGGATCAGCTCCGGCGTGCGTGCCGAGCTGGGCCACGAGTATGTGTTACAATGTATCCATACACCTGTACCGCGACATTAATCACGAGGTACGAAGAATGTCTGTCATGGTGTATATCTGAAATTATTCGAGAGTACGGCTACGAAAAGCTTCCGCGGTGATTATTCGAGAAATATGGAAATTTCCCGTAATACTTATCGCGTGTCGGCCTGCCGCCAGGTTAGTGTTTTAAGGGATTACCTTCCGTGCTTGCTGGAACGACTCGAGGAATGCTCCTTTCCCTTATTTTCTTTTAATTTTCGGCATCGATCCCTAAGATCGTAATGGAGTACAATTTGTTTATCGATGGTCGCTATTTGAATAATACTGCGCGAGTGATTTCGTGCAAAAAAGGGGACTCGAAAGCGCTTTCACTCGCGTGTAAAAGAATAATCCGTTACTTCAATGTTTACAGGATTTTCCTTAAACGTTAAGTCATGTTACACTGCATTACTTATTTGTACGTGGTATGAATCTTCCGATTAAAACATTAAAAGGGACAGCGTCGTATCGTTAATATTTGCAACGCTGTACGTCATTTCTCATAAGCGAGGAAAATTAAATTGATCAGCAGAGGTAGTAAAAGTCTTCCGGCAAACGAATGGTTCCAAATTCGAGTCCCAGGCCAGCTACCCCAGTGTTCAATATTTTTCTACGTCTATATTCTCTTGTACAGATGATTCACCACCTTAATTTCCACCAATTTCTTAATTCCAATCTCAGTTTTTAATCATCATTATTTTCATTAACCCTTGAATTATTCGAGTCACGCGCCAAGTGTACACGATTTATTCGTACAACGGAAGCGAAATAGTGGAAGAACGTACGAACAGCCTGCTCCGGGAAGATCACAAATATGTATTATCGTTGAATTAATCAATTCGCCACTTCTGGCTAAAGCCGTGAATATCGAGAGGTCGAGAGACGGGGTTAAACGATCCGTACATTTCAAGAACGGCCACCGATACCGCAATTTGCGACAGCTATCGCTGTACCTATGTCAAGAGCCCGTTTGCGTTCTCCCTTATCGGGGCATCGGAGCGGATAATAATAGCGTTTCGTTGAACGGGCCCTGGGATTAGTGAAAGCAAAACAATTACCCCGAGATTACCCGACAAGTGCACTACTTTCGCGTCCACGGTGGAAACATAACGCAATAGCGATTCTCCTCGGGAGAACGGAGTGAATTTCAGAAGAACGATCCCCGTCGGCGTCGTTAAATGTGTTCACGGGCCACTGCCTGGAATCGGCTCGCTCCACAAAACTGGTACAACTCACGAGGAATACCTAGGAGCTCTCGAGTTTCACGGGCGTTGTTCCGAATCATTGTTTTTCTGATTTTCCTTCCTTTCTTTTGCGTTCCAGGGCCTCGACTCCGAAGGACCTTGCGCGTCTCGAAATATGGAGGAGTTATCGGCTAATTCGAGCGTGAGTGTCGAATGAGCTGTACCGCCAACTCTGAAAAGTGGGACGCAAAGTGAAATTCTAGAAGACTCTTAGAACGAAGACGAGAAGGCGTAGGGAGGCGCCCGGAGGAAAAAGAAAGAGTCCGTGGTAGGGTGACAACGACATGGAAGGGAACGTAGCGTTAAGGTGATGCCCCCTTGGCATCCTGCCCGGGCGTTTTTGTCCCTGTTTCGCAAAATCTGCTACGTTCCAACTACGCTATACCTCCACAGCTTAGTGCAATATGTATCTATGTACATTCAAAGCCGGAAATTGGAAGAAATGTTGTAAATATGTCTTTTGAAAGATAATGCGAGTTGATTCAAAATGATATTGTACTTCTTGCTTACTAACTTTTCTGGCAATTTTCTTCAGGTATGAATAAAATGATCTCGTTATTTAGACATTATTTTCAAGAGCATTGGTAAATAAGAAGTACAACATGATTTATAATCAACTTGCATTATTTCTCAAAAGACATATTTACAACCCTTCTCTGAATCCCTAACTTTAAAAAATTTGCGAACACTAGGAAGAAGTAACGACTTTTATTCTGGTCACAATATTCGTAACTGCATTCACGTGCATTAATTAAAAGCAACTATGGCTAATGATAACAATGTAATCCCGATAAGAGCTCTTCGTTAAAGTACATATTTACGCTTAGTCACTAAGAATGTGTATCAAACATTGCGCTACAGCGACATAAGTACAACAAACACATTCCATAACGTTATACCTTTTCTCCAACTACAACAAATACACGCTCTCATCAAACATCCCACAAAACCGTGTCGACGTTATCTTTACAAACTTCCATTTATTTATAAAAAAAAAAAAAACTATAACACAAATTGGATATACGTCATACCCGCTCATACACCTCCACTTATTAATAGATCCAATCACTTTCATTAGCAATTATAGCGCCGCGCCCGGGATCCCAGCTCTCGTATAATAATCCCGAAATCAGATGATGCCACCAGGAAAGGAGCACGGTAGATCCGCTCAATCATGTCGCAATAATTGCCGACGGCCGGGACGAATTTAATAATTGGCATTAAGTCGAGGAGAGAGGGGGAGGCCGATAATATTTCACGCGCATATTCCGCACTTCAAAGCACGGCCCGGCACAAAGGCGCGACAGGCCGCCTCGCGAATCCCGAGGCGGGAATAAATGATCTCCGCGAGATGGGGCCGAATGGATGGAAGCTACCGAACTTCCCAGAGGGCCGGTGCCGATGATAAGAATACGATCGCGAAATTAAACTGGGACGCTATAAATACGCGTCGCGAGCGCGGGCCGGGGGTAACGAAAAATGAAAGAAGAGGAGCGAGATGGTGGGCAAAAGGGAGGCGGAAGAAGGAACGGTTAATTTGTTGTGCATCAGCAGCACCGGCAGCCACGAAGACAGGCTACGGAGGTACCGGCCTTTCCTGAGAAAATAACTAGAGATAATTACGAGCATAAATCAGACTGTTAATATTCGGGGGCGTAGGTAGGAGGTGCAGGTAGGTAGATTCGCCTATAGGTGGGCAGGTCTCACCGTGTACACGTATATACAGGGTGTGTATCGTAACGGTCGGGGCTATTTTTGTAATGTTCCCGATAATGCGATTAGACGAGTTATGGCCGAGAGTTCGTCCGCATCGGATTGGTAATGGCTTGCGGTAAAGATAATATTAAGCGCGCGCTTTTCGATGTGTAATTTTAGAATTGGGATTGAGAGATATTTTAACGTGGGATTTCCTTTTCACCCTTTCCAGCGCAAATTATTATTTTTTTTTTGTGAGAGGATTAAATTTGGAAGAAAAACAATTCAGAGGTACTTGATTAGTAGAAGCAGATTATACGGATGATGTCAAGTTTCATCGCTGGACTGGAGAGGGTTAAATTATTGTGGAGAATATCGGGGGAGACTAATGAGCTCCTTGATTTTTAAAGAGCTGGATTAATGAGAAGGTACAATCTCTTTATAAAAATGTATTGATTTTCGATTAAGAATGAAATATAAAAGTTGAGTAAAAAAAATTTGTAAAGCATATTCTTCCATCGTGAGGTTAAGGAACTTAAAAATTCTGTAAGTAGGCTATGTAGTTTTTATATTATAGCGTTATAAGTAATATGAAAGAAAACTCTTTGATTATTCCAAATAAGACCTTTGTCCATATTTGTTATTAAAAATACTTCATTATAATAAGCATTCAAATGGCATGCCCTATTGCGCCATAGACTCACGGCAGACACACTGTCGTCACCTTTAGCACGTTCCTTGCTGCGTGGGTCGCATACACCCCACGCTGAACTTTACGCTCAAGCCATTTAACTTGTTCGGCTTATTGCTTCGTTCTATAGTGCACCTTTGCACTCGTTCTGTAATGTTGAACTGTTTGGCATATTGCATTGTTCTATAATGCATCTACAACCCTCTTTCCGATAATTATGAGTTTTGCAGTATTATACAAATTACAAGGCATGCGCTGGAAGCAAGGTTATTAATCATAATTTCATTAAAGGCATATAACCTAGAAGGCTTGAATGAAAAGTCTCCAAATATCAGTTTGCCACGAAACACGTTAAATCAAAACACTATAGCATTTTTTTCTTATCCTCTTCAAAACCATTATTATATAGTTAAGGTTCTAAGAGAAGCTTGTTCTTCCAGCAAAATACCACCTTGCAAAGCTCTAGTAATTCAAAGCTGCCCTAATAAAAGATTATCTACTAAACAAAGAATATTCCTTCTCGATTTATCCTTACATACATCAGTGATAAATTTCTATTCAGGTGAACACTTCTAAGCCATTATTTATCAACGTATATTACATACTCCATACACGCGAAGAAAATCATTCGTATACTTTAGCAACTCGGAACAAACAAAATTGCGCTCGAAGATGACACGTTATTAAACCGTATCCCGTAAACTGTATATTAAAAACAAATCGAATACAATACACATTAAGACACTCCCTAAAACTCTCAAGATCCCAAGATCGATATCTCAAGAAAAGTCGCGTATCCGAATTATTCCCTCTATAACCACTCGTCAGAGAGGACAAAGTGCTCATTGTCGGTGTTTAAAATCACATTGTTGCAAGAATCTTAAGAATCACGATAACCATGTACGACGTACACCCTGTATACGTCTACACGGTTTGCAAGTCAGTGAAAGGGGTGACGGAGGGGGAGAGCGGAGGAGCACGGGGAGAAGTGGTAGGAGAAAAACCAAGAACGGAATAATACCAACTCCGGATCGGTAGATCATTCGTGGCCGGTGGATACGCCTCCTTGTTAGCCGGGGTTTACTTAGTCCTCCGACGCTCCTACGACGTGCGTTACGCCCGCTAATAGCCCACCGGTAACGAACTACCGTCGGCCTTTTTTGAGGAGCTTTTAAGCGAAAACGCGTTTCTCCTTTCGCGGTGCCTCTTATCGATCATCCCCGTCATCGCGAAAAAGGCACGCCTAGGAGTCGCCTTTCGAAGCAAATTCCTTACCGCGTTTCTTCTCCTTTCCGATGAACATTTTCCGATGATATATCTACCCCTCGAGAAGCCGCCCTTGGGGGACGCTCGTAAGTCATACCACAGGGAGCAGCGTGACTATTGAGGCTGAGAATAAATTCGATAACTGACGATTAACGATCCACAATGAGATCCGTCCATTGGAATATCAATGTGGAGGTTCGGAGAAAATTCTCGACGGACGGCGATAACAACGGGGATATCGGGAGGTGATAGTATTCAACGGACATTCCAATCAGCTTTGGCTTTCGTTGTTAGAGATTACTATAACTGTGAACGAACACTATCAATTGTGTTTTTTTTTATATTTGTCTCTGTTTTATATATATTTTTTAGTTTATATATTATTTTTCTTGGCATCATTTTAATAGCACTCCAGATCATATAGATCATTCTAAACGCACTATGTTAATTGGGATTTACGTAGTAATAAAATTCCACTGTCAAATCGCTCAACTAAGAAAGTAAGTGAGAGATTTTTCTAAATCCACACCGAAAGTATTTTTTCGTCCTGTCTCAAGGGAACGAGATACACTCGATGCTCGATGCTCGATGTACGATCTTTCCCGAACTTTTTCGATATCCGCATCGATGCTTCCCATCCGACTGCTGGCGGTGAAAGAAAAATGCACGGTGGCGTTGAAACGCTCATAACAGGTGGACCGATGGCCGACCTCGAGATGCATCTTCGAGGTGGGCGGTCCCACACTCCTTAAATCAGCCTGCAGCCACCATAACATTAAGCCTACCTCTCACGGTGCCTCTCGCCGGACTGCCGTTTATTTGTTTGCTTAGAGCGAGTAATTAGAATCCGATACAAATGGTTATTATTTATCGACGAGGAGGAGCGGAGAGGGCGGGGAGGGGCAGGAGGGAACACCTTCTGATTGCCTGGCGTTATTAAACCGGGCGATACTACGAGATAAATACACGGAGGCCAAACCGGCGGGCACCGGTCGATATATAACGGCGTGATCGTTCCTAGCGGCCTTTATCTTGCTCTTTTATTCACCGCGTCGTAAGCATTGCGGGACTCATCGAAACTCATAATCATCTTGTTATTAGTAAATCTATTACGGCGGCTTTCTCCGTTATCAAATGATTTCTACGCTTCGGCTAATTGAATAAGGAATAAAGTATCCGGGGAAACATGGCGTGGTATGCATAAACTTGCACTCGTATTTTAGAGAGGGTGAAGAAGTACCGCGTACTCTTTTGAATATTCTTGTTTGATCAGTTATTCGGTTGTGTGGAGATAGAAGAGAAAGTTCGGGCTAGGTACTCAATGTGAGCCAGTCGAAGCATGGAACGTTTTGGGCACTTCGCTCGATTGGAATCGAAAAAATGAGACAGTTGTGAGAAACGGATAAGGGTTTGAATTTGTATGGTTAACGTGCAGCATGGCGGAACGTGTCATATTACTTATTTCACCATCGTGAAAGGTTTAAAAATGTATTTGACGTCTGACAAAACAAACAGGTTTGACATCATCGTGAAATAAAAGTTCATAATCAGACCTCCTCTACGATGACGCTTCTCCGATTCACATACTTGCTGATAATCGGCATATGCTTTTCACGATTTGTTTACTCAATCACGGATTTTGAATATTCTGTACTGTATATCATAAGAAGCATCCCTTCTTCAAGTCACTTGTGAACACCGTGAGTAACTTTTCCGCAGACCATTCTTCCTCATCGAATACAAACAGCCATACGAATATGCGTAATATCATCCTTAAATCTCAATGCTCATCGGGTCAGTATTTCCTTTCCAATTCATTCTCTCAATCGTATACCTCAAGAATATCTCCTCACTTTTATCTTTCGTGGAAAACTTCCCCCACGCTCGTGCAGCACCACATTGCACTCTACAGCAAAACTGTCGAAGGTCAGAAGTCGGCATTGAAAAGCAAAGGCGCGTAGGGCAACATCAAATACGAGACATCCCCGATGGTTCGTTATCGAAGACTTATTCGAAAAGCAAGGAATGGGCATCGTTTACTCTACAATGGCGAGGAATCGATCTAAGGGGCCAGTTGCACCTGTCGAAACGCCATAGAGAGGCACAACGAGTTCATGGAAACGGGCATAATGTAGCCTTGGCCGGGTAGAGCCGTTCATGTCGGACCGATGCACCCGTCCTGCATTTCCGAGGAACACACGAATCAAAGGAGCGAATCTATCGCGATGCCAGACGCGTCCGTTAATAAAGTATAATGGGCACACGGCATCCCGATGGCGGCGTACACCTGACCCGCCGAATACAATAGCCGGCCACGACGTTCGAGCACGGATCACGTAGACCACGTGTGCGAACGTCCCTCTAATACGGGCTCGTAAACCATTCGCGGCGAAAGAAGACTACGCGCCGTGACTCCCGACGGCCGCTCGTAAGCGATAATAAAAGGTGCAGGAATACCGAATTACGTGGCGAAAATAGCTAATTGCCCGCTGGCCCGAATAAAAGGAGAAAGAGGGCGGAGGTTCGAGGCGTCGATCCGCTACCGGTGATTCTTTTGTGAGCTTTCGATCAAGACAATTCGCCCGACAAAGGACGGATTTTCGATGAGGACTGCCTCCAAGCGAGATTCCTTTCTTGAATAAGAGAAAGTTCATTTGCAAGCGTTGTTCGAAGAAGTGTCTGTTCGTTGTAAAGCCATGGAGAACTGGGTGAATTTCCGAGGCATGGATCTGAGCGATGTATAGTGTGTAAATATCTGGTGAATAATGAATTTTTAGGGATAACTTTGATTTGGTCTGAATTCACTTTGAAATACGCCATTGGTATTGATCAAGGGCCTAAACGTTAAGTGGTAAGAATCTACCTATATCCATAGCATAGAGGGTTTTAAATCGTTGCAAGTATTATGGCGAGACTGAAAAAGTTGGTAGTCACAAACAGTGCCCTATAATCGAGATAACAAAATGCGGTAGAAAATCAAAGAGGACCACGTCAAAAACTATAAAATCTTGGTTTTGCTGAAAAAATATCTTCCGCCTATATAATATTGTATATACACGTATATATGCACTAATGTACTACCTTCTATACACGCGTTTCATCAATTCGAGAAACATCCGAATCGTACGTTGCCGTCGTTTAGTTTTAATCATTCACCGAGACATCAAGCTGACCCGAGTATCCGGTTCCTCAATGAAATATTCGGTAATCGGCCGATTTATTTATTCCGGCAAAGTCCCGGCAAGGGAAAGAGAAACGGTGGCCAGGAGAGGAGGGATAACGTTGATTAGCTTCGGTGTTGATTTAATTACGGGGGGAGTAATTGGCATGCCCACTGACGTTCCCCTTTCCTCCCTCATCTACACACCCCTTGTCGTTTGCTTCACCCTGTCTCCCGCATCCTATCACCCTCGCTTCCACTCATCTCGACCGTTGCATATTCATCGATGGACTATTATATATCCACGTGTCGAGGAGTCCGTACGAGAAGAGATACTGTAGATTCGAATATCGACGACCTCCGATTTGCATAGGAGAATTCTTCAATACGCGCATGCATACGTACGTAAGCGCATGCATACATCATACATGCATACATACATACATATATATTGTACATACATACAACACACACACATGATGCATGCATACATACATATATACATACATACATACATTTACGTGTATATGTGTACTCATCGAAATAAAAAAAAAAATCCGAAAAAGAGAGAGGGAGACGCGAGATAAAAGAAAGGATACGTAGCCATGTCGGTTCTCCGTTCGGCCGCAGTAACGCAGGGAGATTAAAGAAGCAATAACTCGCTGCACGAGAAAAGTGTCGCCGGGGAGGCATTACGTATTTGTCTACATCTCGCGCAAGGATTTATGACTTCTATAACGAAAGATACGCCGCAGCAAGTACGAGGTACATCGGCACGCGGGGCACCCGGTAAGCTTATTTTTCCCATCCTCAGGATCTTCTCCTTCTGCTGCAAAACTGGTCCGCTCGCGCTGTAACACGGCACGCGTGGGAGGCTGCTGGGAATGGCCGCGAAAAAGACAACAGCGTTGTGCCCCGTTGCCAATTTCCACGAGTGCGAGAGCCGTCGCAAAAAGAGGGAGGGAGGAGGCAGAATGGTTACGTCCGTACAGGAGCCATAGGCGAGCGTATATCGCGGCGATGTTATCCGCAAACACGCGGGTTCGGCCAATTTATCCCAAGGGATGAGGCCGCCGTGGCCTGCAGGTGGGTGTGGGGCAACCTTGTCCAGCGGAATGAATTCAGCACGCAGCCCCTGTGCGGTCGGGCCGCCTCCACCCCTTTTGCAGACCACCTCCAACCATCGTGCTACATCCCCACCTTCCGGCCGCCTAGCCCTCTCTTCTTTCCTCGCTGACGTCCATCGCCATTCTCCGCGTTAAGGTCGATTCAAACTGTATCACCGAAAAGCTCCAACGAGAATCCGCCACCCTTGTCGTTACATCGGATACTTTTTGAAGCTTCGAAAAAGACGGAGCAGTAGCGAGAAGCTCCGTTTACCACGATTCCTTACGAGTTTACAAGGCGCAACGAATCTCAGACATGCAACTTATGGGTTTGTTGGCATTGGGATTTTCGACGGATGGCCTCGAATCTACTGCTTCGATTGCATGCTATTCTAATCCTAGCGAACTTTTGGCACGGTTTAACCTGGTTATTTAATCTAGAGCAGTTTAAGGTAGGTTCTAAATAAATGGCTGTAGAGTACAGGTGTTACATGGAAAGAACTTAAATATAACCGTGATACGTCTGTTAATTAGTATTAATTTCGATCCAAAAGCGTAACCAGCCACATCTTGTGTATTGCATAGTTTTTCTTTAGTTTCCAGTAACAAATATAAATGGTGTTCTGAATAAGGGAGCGCAGGGTATAAAAATCACGCGAGGACAGTCACGGATTATGGCTGAATGTTGGACACAGGTTTTCGCGGTATTCTGACATTTACCGTTCATTTTACTTCGTAATTCAACACCTACAATAATTAACACTAATGCTAGAGGATAATTAATTTTGGACCATCGATCGATCGTGCTTGTTGGTAAAAACGTACGTAGGATCGTCTCTGCGCCAGTTCAATGCTATATCGATCATTCTGTGACACACAGCGCAAATAGTCTGAATAACGCTTAATTCGCTACCATTGGACACTCCTGATCCGCTCCACATATCGGCGGTTCGGTATACACCGGCTGCCTGATTGCCACGGGGGCCCTTAGATTTATTAACCTGTCAATGGTGGCGCGCGAAAACGGCGAATTTACAACGCCGCAGGTGTTAAGTTCTGCCGTGCGTGTAATAACGGCCTGATCCCAGGCCTACGGTAAGCCACACCGTAATTATATTTCCGAACCTCCGGTCCGCCACCTTTGTCATTATCACCCGAGGCGGCGTAGCCGTAACTCAATGCGATCCAATGCACGGACGCGCGTGTACGTGAGCGATAAACACTCGACATACCATGGCCTAAATCTACGATTTTTTTAATCTCTGCACTTCTTGAATCGATCGTTGCAATTTGTTGACCTTCCATTTTGCGTTTTGATTCAATAATAGTGCCTTGTACGTAAAACATGTAATATTCGATCCGTATTCGATTTTTCATGAGATAGGGTGCGAATATAAGGCACGTCGTTTTCCTTATTTGCTTATCGTTTAATTGTCGAATGAGGTTTTCAATTATTGCGTTTCGTTGTAAGTGCATTCTCGCGCGAAAGAATGAAAAATTGATGCCGAGGATTTTGAGAATCGATGCTCAAAGCGATTTAGAAGATAATTACATTTTCCTGAGGATGCAAGTAGTTTATCTGATTTTATAATTTTCTCATTTCACTATTGTATTCCATTAAAGTGGTTTATATGCTTTGTACGCTAAGGCACGTGGTAAATCGCTTTGGCTATAATATTCCTACACTAACATGCAAAAAACCTCCAAAATTATTACCAAATATAAAGATTGAAATTCCGAAATGTGGGTTCGAATATTAATTATTGGAAGAATCGACATTTTTTACATCAGACGGTACCATACAACTTGTGAATCATTTGCTTTTCAAGGCAGCATCTACACCATCGCAATATCGCGAAATTCTTGTATTTGGTGATTATTCCACTTTAGCACCTTTTTTACTTATTTTATAATAATTTAAAGTAACTAATATTTATTGAAAATATTAATTCCACAAAACTACATAGGATACCATGTGTAAAAACTACAAAAGCGACAACTCCATCTAAACCCTAACATCTCAAGTTGGACCATATTCATCCTCAATAATTATTTCACTGTTTAAAGTAAATAATGGAGTCGAACAACGATTAAACGATTCACAATAACAATAAAGTTCATTCAAACAGCCAACTTTAAATTAGAAAATCCTACTAATACCTATACATTATAAATCACCAAAAATAAAAAACTTATTGCAAATTCAATTAATTCATCGAACCAACCAGCAATAGCTTCAAATAGATATAAGCTATCTTGGTTGCAACCAAAGTTTCCACAGAGAACAATATCCAACTTCGAAAGGTTCAATTTTCAGCTCCCAGCTAAGGGGGTCATCGAAAAAAATCACCGCTCGCTCTTGGAACGCCACGGTCGCAACACTAACCGACATTCTGATCTCTGAAACTTACCTTGAGGCGCGTCAAGCGAGGTTCCTCCGCCGCCAGTTTCGCCAAAGCCTGGTAATCCCCCTGCGCCGCTCTCACCAGCCACTCGCGCGATTTCCCGTCCAATTGCTTTCAAGAATCATAATTGCATCAATTACTACGGGTTACGTGTAACATCGAATCATTGGGTAGCCGCATCACGGACAGCCGCGAGATCGGGGCCCCGATTACGGGGGAAATTTTAATTAAGATCTCGATCGGATCGCGTGCATTTATCAAGGGCCCTCTGCGGTACGACGTGTCCAAGGAGGAATTACGTTTGATCACCTTCGTACGGACTGGCCGGGCGCAATGGTCCGGCGAGCGCGGCGGATGATGAACTTACCGAGGCAACGGAAGCGCTGTCATCCTCGTCGGCACCCTGGGGAGAAAAGAAGAAAGTCAGTCGGCCGGTCGAAAAATCAACGTTACGCGCTACGTCACGCGCGAGGGAGTAAAAGCAGGATCGGCGCGGAACGAAAACCGGTCGTATGCGCGACCGCTGTATATGGCGCTGGACCGAACGAGTGCGCTCTCGGACTGATGTGCGCGCGGTTGCCGCGAGGGGCGAGGGGGGAAGAAAATGCGTAAAAGCAGCGGGAGGCCACGTAGCACGAACGGTGCCCCGGCCATCAGATTGATATACGGATCCAATAATTGATTCTCTGACGCAAGGCCCCGGGAGGTTGGACGAACTTACGCAACCCCTCTTGGTCCCGCCGGCCAAGAGTGCACTTTCGGCCGCGGCAGCTTTTGCCCCATCGCCAATATCAATTGTTATCCTACGTCTATTCCCGTGAAATGCGCCAAGATGTTTCAATTGTGGGGTAGGCACTCGTGGTGAGAGCGCGATTTTCCGCAAGGATCGCTCGGTTCTTCCGCATTAGGCGGCGTTTGTCGAACCTTTCGGTGTCGAACGAAGTTGAACCCGAGCGAAAGGTGCGTGGTGACATGTTTAGGGACAGCATTATGATAACAGTTTAAAATCGTGATGACAAAATTTCAAAGAAGAACGGGTTAAGAGATGCGAACAAAATAAATTGCCAACCGAAGTATTTATACTTTTGCTAAAAAATATATTGATAATGTTTATTTGAACTTGTGGTGCTTTTCGTGAGTGCAGCCGATGACGATATATCGTTATTCGGAACATGAAGGATTATGATCATTTAGCCTAGAATCTGTGGAGCACATTATTAAGTATACATCGCACATATCGTGTATAAAAGGCAAGAAACGTATTCGAGTCGAAGTTTTATCTGCGGAATATACGTGATATACTTGCGACGTTTTGTTAGCCAAGCATCGTCGAAATATTGATACTCATAAAGAAGAAAAATTATTTTGCGACTGCGCAGATCATCGTTGCGTATGTCTATAACATTGATAATTTAAATAATATTGGCAGCCGGGAATACACTGTTGATTGACCATCTCCCCCTCTTATATCCTCGGTTATCCCCCAATCACGTCGATCTTTCTCTCATAATAGTGAATCATGGTCTTTTTACGACACGCACTTCGGTGGTCAATATATCATCCTCAAGATCGTAATGAAAAGATCATCGTTTGATCATCTCCCGTCGTACACACGCGCATAATCGCCGTTTACAATTGTGAGACGACACTCAACTACACGCGTGGCGTCGCTAGAACGCCGCCGAGCGTCGAAGAGGAAAGAGCGAGGCAGGACTAATCCCAGGAACGCTAAACGACTACTCATCCCTGTTAAACTGTTTGTATTTTCACTCGTCACGGCTACGTCAAGCATTCGAGGTGCTCACATCGACACTCGGATCCGAATCGATCGTGACTCTCCGTAAATTACATCCACGGGGTTGAATTTCGCCCAGTCATCATTAGCCAGTCCTGATATATCTCTATCGATCAACACCGCCTCGCGTGTCCTTAAGTGAAATCATGGCTCAGAAGGGCGACGTGAGTTAGCTCCGAATAAAATACTCTCTGTGTTCTTCTGATAATCTAATTTAACCATTTAAGCGCCGAAAGTGATCGCAAAAATGCCTCGCAAGCAGAGTCATTTCTCTTCTCTTGTTTAGTGTTCAAATATTGTATTCAATTTTCTACTTCATCCCACTGTATGATATAATTACCAGTTAACGGTTACTTCCTAGAGACGATTATAGAATACGCGTATTCCCTAATTATTATAATGCTTTATTAGAATACATATAAGAATTAAAAAACTTTAGTTTACTAAATATTTGCTAATACATATAACAATAAAAGCGCTTTGATTTACTAAATCACGAACAAGCTAGAATTTATCGCAATCAACGATTACAAGCAATGCCTATATTGTAAAATCAATAAATACTTTTGCTGCAAAACCGTCTATAAACCAGCACGTTTCACTGAACGTCTAGAAGAGAACAGACGCGAGTAAAGAAAACTCGATGCCGACAAAAATTTCTTACTGGAAAAAGTGGGCGAATAAAATATCTAAAATACAATAATTCTCACTGTACGTACCCTCTAAACAGTACTTTCTATAAAAAAAAAAGATTTAACTCCGATTTAACAGCTCGCAGCATTTCTCTGCCACTTCCAGATTTTTCAACAAAATCACGCAGTGCCAACGCACGATCCCTGCGTCACTAACATTTTCTGCAGGATGCCACACATCCCGATGATTTGAAGCTCGACATCGAGATGTTATCGACCGGTCTGGCTGGTCGATTTTTAAACTGATTCTAAAATGGCAGCGACCAGATCTTTGATGGGATTGTCGGGAGGGAGACACTTGTTTGCTGGTATCTCGGTCGGGAGATATGCAAATGGCTCATCCTCCTCTAGCATAAGGACTCCGCGAGCGATCAGACAAACGAACCAGTCAGCAACGATGGGGCCACGGAGCCGTCGACCATAATAGCGTGGTTATCTGATAAGCCTATGGAACGAAGGTAATCGTAATAGCATCACAATGACGGTTCGCCGGGATCGTTCGTGAGCGGAGATTGAAATAAGTGCGAAGGAGAGCGGGCAAAGGGGAAAGGGAGGGAGACACGCGTTCATCCCTGCCGGCGTCTGCCCCCGTCAGCGGGTCATTGTTTCTCCGTAATTAATATTTTAATTGAGATCACCAAGAATTAATTAACGCAACGGCGCCGTTAAACCTTCAGCCTGGGCCGCTCATTTAATCGATCGTAACACGGCGGCTGTCAGAACTCTGCAGGCTGCACCACGGACTTCGAAGCCGGTCAAGGTAGTACGAAAATTTCAGCAACACTCGAGGAATATTGCTGTAATTTGGCGCTAAAAGGGTTTTAATATTAGGTGTGCGACTTTGCTTCTGCCGTTTTCTTCTTCCCGAAATTCGAGGCTTTATTGGAAAAACTGGTTATACATTTATGATTCAAAGTATTGTTCATCATTGTACACTACTTTCTCTTATCTTTCGGGCAGCGTACGAATTTCACGTTGAAAAAAACACTACTTAACACGGAAAGCAACTATAGCAAGACGGTGAAAGCAAAGTTGCGCACCAAATATATTTTTGACGAGTATGCTCGTAAAGAGAGGTAACAGGTTGAGAGATGCGATTGTGAAAAGCTATGTAAGCAGACAGAAATTCAAGATCCCAGTTTAAATTTTAGCATAATAATTGGAAGTGTATTACTCTTCTATCGATGTTTCAGAATAAACTTTGATGTTAAAGATAAGGTTTATTTTCACGCTATCGAAAAAGGTACTAGAAGTCGATAATTGTATACGATATACCAATACATATTTAAGGAAATCCACGATAGAATCAGAATTCTCTCTAGTCAATCGTAATTATATCTATATTCTTTATCTACCATAGGTAAAATGATTTATCTCTACACGCAAGAGACCGTATCAGGAGCAATGGTCAGTTTCTGAAAGGACATGTACATAAAGAAGTCACACTCTCCAGAAAGGACAAACTTCCAAGTATCACGTCACGCACTTAAAACTTTTCACGTTGCGATATCGCCAACAACTTTTGGACTGACTCAGCGTCGAACAGTTCGACAAACGTTTTTACCTTGTTTTAGCCAACTATATCCTACGCAGAGTATTCTTTTTTTTTTTGCTAACATAGCGCTCGGAATAATAATAGACTTATTTTATGTTTTTTTACAATTGTGGGAAGATCTGTACACGTGTAAAACAAAGAGAATGCCATAGAATGCAATTCAATAGTCACAGTATCGTTTATCCTCGCAAGTATAATTACTTAACTGCGGTGTCCTCACATGCATAAAAATTGATTGGCCAGCGATGCTTACAATGTGCTTTCGCAGCAAAAGGTTTCATAATTGGAGGGCCCTTCCCACCACTTTGGCGATTCACATTATTGCTGAAGTGCATTCTGTTTACAAAAGATGAAAAGAAGATCGACGCCGCATACATCATGCGCTACCCACTGTAAGTGCAGGTACTCGATATGAGGCCACGTGCATCCGCACGAGTCGCCTGGCGGCACAAAGAAAACCGCGTGTCGAGAAAGGGGATAGAAAAAACAGAGAGAGGCGAGGATGCGCTCAAAGTGGAAACTGTTTAATAAACGAACGCGTGCAATTCAGCGAGGGGCACATAAATGCAGGGTATCCCAGAAACGGGTTATCAAATTTTTAAAGCACAATCAATCCATCTGATAAAATAACAAAAACGTTGTCCATTATAAACCCTTGTTTTCGTATATCACACATTTCGTACAATGTCTGGCACGGCTAATAAAACTTCCAGCTCGAAATGGATGATGCACTTTCCTTTCTCGATCTTACTAAACATAAATTTAACCCACAACAATGTGGACATTATATCTACGTTATATATCCAATAATCCAACAGTCCAATAAGTACAAAAGCTCTCGGATCATTCCAAACTTCGAACGATCAAGTAAACGATACCGCAGCGTACACGAGTATGATACAAGCCTATACTTAAAATTTATCCACCGTACATCACACACTATCATTCGTGTAACGCGCTACATTTACACGATGCTCTAATGTAGAACAAGCTTTAGCAGTTTACGTAAACACGGAAAAAACGTTACGGTCGTCACGCGGTAAGTTTGATCTATCACGAGAATCAAAGCGCCGTCACGCGTACGAGACGCGCGCTAACGAACCAGATAAGCTCCAAAATGTTGGAGCCATTTATCCCCGGAACGGTCGGCACGTTTTCGAGGCTTGCAAAAGCGAAGAAGACGAAAGTTAGAGGCGGGGTGGGTTGCGTATCGGCGAAGCGGCAAAAGGAACCGGGCTGGGGTTGGTGCGAGGGCAGGACGAGAGGCAAAACATGTTTGCGGCACGAGCTGCCTCGAGAGCACCGCGGAATTAGCTTTATTATAACCTGGGGGCCATCCATACACGCCTAACAGCGCACGAACATTCGCCGGCCAATGAGCCGAATGCTAACCAAACATTTTCGCGACTCACCGCACCCCCCAATTCATCCCCGCCTCTGGTTGCGCGCGAAGATGGAGGGGTCACGGCTGGATCGATCTCGCGGATTAATTCTGGATATCTGCCCGACGTACCGGCAAACGTGAGACCGGCGATTAATGCGACGCCTATTTGCGACCGGCACTTAAAAGATTAGCGGGCCTTCGCCGGGTAATGAGCAATATGGATTCTCGGATAATCGCCACCACCTGCGACTAAGAAAATCGACGATTCCATTCGAGATAATGGCGGCAGTAATCTCTGCTTTTAACGGTTAAGCAAACACTGAGTGCACAATTTTCGTAAATACGGCCACAGCCGGTCAAATGATCGCATGCGGAGCGATACGACTGGATTAAATCACGTGGCGGGTAAAAGCCTCATTGATTTTAATCCGTTAATCGACGATTATGGATCTGTCACATTTAGACAAATGAAAGAAGAGTTTATTATAGACTTTAATCGTGATCTAGTGGATTCTTGGAGTGATTTCATCGTCCATTGGAGTAATTTTTTGAATAGCTCGAGAAGCATGCAGGATGAGGATTTATAATAGTGGTGCGCATACCGTTGGGCTTGGAAACGAGGCATTGAACTATTGTATTATGATATTTTAAGGTGTACATTAAGAAAATGCGAATACGCTCTTTTTATTTACACAGAGTATTATTATAAAAGTAAAACAATATATTATACTTCCTTTTCAATTATTATTACAATCAAATGTAATAAAAATAAGCGATTACGTATCTTGTCCTACGAAATAATCAGCTTACACACTCATTCTCATACTCCCCCCTCTGCTTATTCTCGAGTACGATACCAAATAGCGCCCAGATAACCGCTCACTGTTCAATTTTTTTAACGACATATCAATTTCCACACCATAACCTTGAAGTCCCAGTACACCGCTTCGAGACTACCGATACCTCGATCAGTTTTGCGCGCATACTTCCGTCCGATCTAACATCGCGTATGTACATCGTCATGACTCCTAGCTCCGGAACACGCGAACGCTATAGTGGTTCATCCAGTATCATTATACAAAATCTACGTACAACTTCAATCTCATCGATACATCGATCCGCTACACGTTCCAACTTGGTTAACAACGCATCGATCTCCCGGGCCTCTTATCGCACCCACGATAACGAAGAACCGTAGCGAAAGGAGCAGAAACGGCGTCTTCGGCGGTAAATAACGTTCGCCTCGCGTCCGGCGCTATTCCATGGAAGTTCTCCCAATTGGTCCTCTAACGAGCGCCGTTTGTGAGAAAGTTTTCCGGGCGGTGCAAGCGCGGAGGAACGATTAGGCTCAGATTAGTCGCGCGAGATCGATTATGCGATCCTGCGGATAACGTTAGCCTGATTTATTCCCCTAATGGGCGTTCGCGCATTCATTTCGAGGCCGTACGAGGCAATTCCGGTGGGCTTCGTCGTATGCCGGCGCCCGTACTGCCGCTGACAGGAAAACTCTCGCTGGGTGATTCAGCGTTCGGTTCGGCGACGCCTCCCAACGACCACCATAATGCCTACCTAACCCGGCGCCCACCTACATAACGCCATTTCCATCGGCCACTATCGTCGTGGATCATAATCCAAGGTTTATCCCCGAGTCTGATGAAAATGCGCCCAAGTGCGGATGCCTAGAGGGAGTCGACACGCGGCCCTGTGTTGGCGCGGTGGACGGAGGACGCGCCTACTAACGATGCAGGCTTCCAGTACTGGTCAGGGCATGTTGGAGAGGTTTTTCCTATCACGACATTGTCCCGATCAACCAAGCGGTTATTATATTTCATTTGGTACTACAACTTGTTGGATACGCGTAATTGTATCGTGTATATTAAAAAAGCGCACATATCAAGAAGGAATGTCGATGATTCGATATGAGGATCTATATGCTGTAAAAATGTGAGTAAAGCGCGAGACAATGCATCATTATAAAATTGTGGAGTTTTTCTGAGAAATGACCGAACAGTTTTTTTTTAGTGGTATTGTGAGTGGTAATTCTAGGGGTCAAGGATCGTTTTCTGTTTTATAAAGGAAGTGACAATGTAGTATCTAAAAAGGTCATGATTCGCACTATCCATCGTACTAATAATCAGATTACTGCCATTAATCTTGGCATTTATGAAACCTCGCGTTAGCGTATACTCTATAATATCGTTCTGTAATATACGTTTTAGTCGCTACATAAAAGAAAATATTGGAAATTATAATGCTCGGTAGACGTGGAATTAAGAAGTTGGTAGATGTTGGAATATTCCAGAGATAATTCAACTCCGCCAATGACGGCTTGCACTTTATGAAATTCGTGGAATAACGAGTATGTATTGTACATCTTCTTCCTTACGTAAGACTAATATGTACAAACTACACAATGCATACCTACATCTCAGTAATTTATGCATATAAACATTTTAATGTATACTTCCTTGTGAAACGTAGATAAACTCCACGCGTGACACGGGTTATAGGCCAAATTATGAATAGTACCACACATGTCCGGTTAATTTTTCTCGTCCAACCGGCCAGTGGAGCATTCATATTGGGTTCGACAAGTTGGCACCGAACGATTACACGCGGCGCAAGAGAAATTAGCGCTAGAGACGATTATTACCTCGGTCCGTGGTGTGATATAGGGAGTAATTCATAACCTGCACCTTGTATTTTCACGGACGGCACGTCGAATTTGGTCCGGATGGGGAACATGGAGCATCGACACTGCACGCACCCTCAACCCCTAACTCCGTCCGTTGACAGGATTATATTCGTACGTACCTATCGTGTTCCTCGGTGTAGCTGCGCCCCGCAATACGCGTCGCGCGATCATATTCCCGTCGACTAATAAATTTACCACGGCACTCGAGCACACAGCTATCGTACGACTGTCGCCGGTCGATTGCCCTGCCCGCGATGTCATAGTTTCGAGGGTCTTCCGCATCCATAACCGATGCAATTTCACAATGTATCCGCGAACTCCAAGGGACGGATGCCAGCAAAAAGTTTACACGACAGATTACACGTCACGTTTCTCCTTGTTTCTTATTTGCTTGATCTTTCGTGTCGTTATTTTGCAACGATGACAAGTGAGGTTGTTTAAAATGTATTGCATACAAGACTGTGTAGCAGATAATAGAGGAGAGTTGCCAAAATCGTAATACGCGAGGAATTTTTGATATATCAATTGTATTAAACAACACGCATGTTTACTAAAATTGTTGTTTGCAATTATACTTTTATCTTTGCAGAAACCCTTTAACCAGTTAACTGCGGAATTTATCGTGGAACGTAAGGCAGGAATGAGAAGTGGAATGATTTTATGATGTATCTAAAGTAAAGTAAGGAAGGATTACATTATTATTCGATAAGACATTAGTTTTTCCGCAAATGAGTTCTTGTAGTAAATGATAATTTTTGATTTTATAATGTGAGTATGAAAGTCAACCGCGTGGAAAGAAAATGTAGGACTTACGTGTATACACGTCGAACACAGTTAACTGGTTAAATAAATATTTTACGTATAAAAGAAGATTAAATGAGTGATTTGATTTTATAAAACGTTTTAAAAGTACCATTCAGAACACCTATATCCTAAATCATATTGCTGTCTGTCCAAAATCGCACCTACCTTATTTGGTAATACATTTTATTTTGACAGTATATAATTTATTATATTTATTATTATACTAAAACACAACAGTATCAAAACAAATAAACATACTAATTTTTATAGAATATATAAAATATAACAAATTGAAAAAATTAATTGTTAGAAAACATTAAAAGCAAAAAATATTAAAAACATTTTGAACAATAGTATATTTTGTCCTTTTTCAACGCTCCTGCGTACAAAGACCATAGTTTCTTTTTTCCATACTTGAAAAATTCAAAATGAAAATATAGTAAGTTTAAATGTTAGCAAATTAAGACTTAGACAAAATTTCAGTATGATGTATATATTACCGTCTTAACACACTCTTTATATTTTTAGTACTAAAAGTCGCAAACAATAATCGGTTACCGAAAAAATGGATAATACGGTTTAAGTGACCAGTGTATGCATTAGACAACTCTTCCCTATATATGTGGCGTAGAATGATTAGAAGCAGATTTCGATGAATGATATTCAAAACAGGATTTGTTACGTAAAAGTTAGAACTTTCATTAACTACGCTAGCGTCAATAATCTTTTTAATGTATATTTAATCCCAAAGAATCAGGCGTTGTGATTATTTCTCATTGCACGCCTTACGCTTTTATGAGCGCTTATTACATTGCCCATGAGAATCACTAGTACGTATTTACATTTTAAAAAAATAGAGAAATTCTGCTTGAGAACAAATTAATAGATCCATAGATTATCAGATCAGACTCTTGCACATAACTGTACAACCGCCCATTACGGCACATTTTATTACCTAATTAATCTTACTGCTAATTACAGTGATTATACTTTAATTTAAGGCGCAATCTCAATGTAATGTCTATACAAACAAAACTATAAGGAGATTATGACATAGAGAAATCGAAGGATAAGGAGTCAAATTTGATCCTGGATTTAAACAATCTATTTCATCATTCTCACATCTGATCAGCAATTTTCCGTATACCCATAAAGTGCATAAAGAGCAAACGATATTGGTCAAACACATTCCAAAGTCCCGGAAGAAACATTAGTTCCGTCAAAGTTCCGCAAACAAGCAGCTTTCACCTTTTCGTTTGGTGACATGCATACGACACGTGCAATTATTTTCGTCCACACTCCAGAGTCCGTAAGTACAGCACGGGTCGACCAACCGGAGACGATTGCATGCTGTTATCAGGGTTGCACGTGAAAACCGCGGAGCTTTTTAAACTCAGGCGGACGCTTAGGATTGACGTAAGATCTTGGCGATAGGCCTCCTGTCGGATCTGGGGAATGGCGCTCTAACGACGTCTAATAACCGCACGGGGAGTATCACGGTGTCCATACCAACGGAACGATAATGAAACAACCCGGAGGAAGAGCTCTTGATAGACGATGCGTTATCGCGATTGCGGCGCGGCAAAATTAACCGCTCGAAAAAAAAGTACCATTTCGTGAAATGACTGGGCGTGACGGCGGATCTAAATCCACGAAGATATTACGCAATAAAAGGGAAGGCTTCCGGCTCGAGCGAGCATTGCACACTGCTTGGTAGATCCGGGCGCCGTAGTAATATCGATGTGCAAAGCGGAGCGGCCGACGTAAGTCACGCGCAATAAGCGCCGCATAGGACCTCAGATTGTCGAGATTTCGTTGGAAATAGTGAAACACTTCAAAGGAGGAAGAAATACGTCAAACAGCGGATTCACACTAGGTCGAGTCATATATGATTTTTACCGTAATAATGAATAATTCATTTTCAAAAAAAATTCTTAACTAGCCGCACTGCCTGATAACTTTTGCGTTGCACTATTAAGTGAGCACTTCTTATTTTGAAGTCAGTAGCCAGAATTAGATAACACGTAAAAGTGGCTTTAAGGTGATGCGAAAGGAAAAATTGGAAAAGGTATATTCAGTGTGCGATGCTTTGACAATTTAAATAAAGCTCGAGTGGTGGACTGTAAAAGGAAACGTTCTTCTCGAAGATATGCCATTAAAAAGCAGATAAGTCAGGTACAGCGTATACTTCGCAATAAATGCACAATATAATGTCCTTCTCTTACTTTCACATCCTATCAATTATTACTCAACAGCGTGCATTGGATCAAAATCAATTATACGTTATTTTAAGCAAAAGGAGCATAACTTATTCGTGATTCGGAGCGGCATTTCCGCCCAATACCACGTCGGTCACCGTAACGGAGTCTGAGGCTCGTTTTTCGAGGAACCGAACCGAACATCGCGTCCATTGAGAAGATCCAGCGGTTCGGAGGAAAGAAACGGTGGTTTTGCCCGCGAAGGCCGAGCTTAGTCGTCCACGCGGTTTGGTCCCTTAACGAGTTTATCGCATCCTCTTTAACGTTATTAACACCGGCTAACGAACTGGAAGTGCCGAGTCACCGAGGCCTTACACCAAACGCGCAGCCACGGTTCCAGCAGGTACACACACCTGTGTGTGTGTGTGTGTGTGTGTGCGTGCCCATGTGTCGCGCGTGTGTGGGTGCACGGGTCCATACACGTGGGGCTTGTAAGTGCAGGGCGAGACCGGGCGTTCGGCGAGACGGGTTACGTGTATAAGGTGGGATAAAGGTACGTATAGGTACAGCCCGCCCTGTCTGTGCGGCCCTGATACCCCGGTCTCTGGGCTAATTCCAAGGTGTAATCTGCGGGTACCATCTCAATGGATTAGCATATAGATAGCGAGGTGGCCTCACCGTATATATATATATATATATATATACACACACACATATATATGTATATGTATGTGTATATATATATATATATATATATATATACACACATATATATATAAGCGCCTAGACCATGCCGGGGAACGCGGCCATGTCCGTTTTGGTCTTGTGTCCTACGTACGTAAGGGGGTCAGGTGTTGCTGCAACACCCTCACAATTGTTGGGAATAAACTCTGGATATCTTGTGTCCCTACGAGAGGGCGGAGGGGCTAATTACCCTGGGTGTAGACCAGTGGACTCCAAAGCGGGGTACGCGAGATGATACCTGGCAGTACGCTGAAAACAATTTTTATAATAGGTGTGCAACTTTACTTCCGCCGGAACGCCGATATTCGAGAGTTTATTGTGAAAAATTGATTACACATTTATGACTCAAGGTATCGCCCATCGTTGGCCACTAGTTTCTCCTATCTTTCGGGCAGCGTACGAATCCCGCGTTGAAGAACCACTACTTATGGCTAAAGCCAATTATAGGAAAACGGCGGAAGATAAGTTGCACGCTTAATATATTGTTTGTAGAGCATTCTAATGTTCAAAAGCCAAACCATAAAAAAACTAAGTTTAGGAGATTAAATATCGAAATAAATTGAACTTGGGACCAAATCTTTGTATCAGATAATATCAAATCAGTATTTTCGGGAGGGGTAAAAATACTGTGGAATAATCATTTTTCTTTATATTATGTAGGGTATTATTTCTCCTTTAAGACTAATTACAATAGAGGTCTACTCCATCCAGTTTTTTTTCTTTCTTAGGGGCGTATGATCAAAAATGTTTAGAGACCGATGATAAAGACAGGACATTGTTCGATTTCAACGCGATTAGTGGCAGTCTTTTACGACGGAAGTTTAAGCGATATTGGAAGGAAATGAGAGCTGCGGTAGGTTCGTCTTTCTAATACGAGAACATGAATTTTGAACATCAAAATGAACATCGTGTGCGGTGGTGTACTTGTAGCGATCGTCAACGGGGTAGTGTAGACGGTCTAACAGGAAACAGGCGAGCATCGATAGACGCCCATAACACGCGATAACCGAACTTGTCGTACGCTTATGGGCGTCCGTAACATATAATAAAGATATCTGTCAAGCATTTGTCAGCGCTGACTGCCGGCATTTACCGCTAGTCTTTTAGCATCGCACGAAAAAATTCAAACTGAATGCCCGGGATTCAAATTCGAATACTTCTCGTGGAAGTTCGAACGTCTATCGTACTTTGAAACAATTTCTAATACTTTGAACATAAACATGTGGAAATAAAGAGTGTGTAAGGTGATGTATAACAATACTTTAAAAATACTTTAACTATAAAGTATAATATTTATTTTGAAAGGCAATGAGTCAAGTTTAGTGGGTCCAGGAGCAAATCGGAGAAAACGACTGGTTTGCTCCTGGACCGAATAAACTTCACTTATCGATCTTTACGATAAGAGGTTGCAATAAGCCCCTTAGACCAATATTTATCGTAATTATAAAAATATTTACAGTTTACGTACACAATTGCATCCGAATAATATACGCATTTATTCTAACTCACACGGGTGTAAGAAACTTACGCGTCAGCGAAGGAAATTCCTAAACATTAGTAAACATAGTTTCCACAGTGAAACATAGCAACAATTATCATCGTTTTTGACTACGTAATATTACAAACGACAACTATAACGTCTAATACGCATTCGATACGCGCGCAAAATAGACTTCTTAACGTACGTAGAATAAGATGATACGTACAAACTACGTTCTTTCACTCGACTTGGTACAAAATACCCGTAAAATCTGCTCGAGCCACAGTTCTCTCGCATAGTAACGGGAACGAAATCATCGCGATCACTAAACCGACCCACGGACGCGTATCTCCCAGTTAGTACGGTTTTCAGTGAATTCCGATGAAAATGGTCGAGCATCATCGGCGCGGACAGCAGTCCGCCATTGGCAGCGCGCACTAGAGGAGGAGTAGACAGGCCTCGGCCCGAATATTTCGCTCGAGGTGATTCGGTCGCGAGGTAATTTGTGCTCACAGCGGGGCTGAGCAAACATGCGCGACGGGGGTGCCTCGAAAAATTAAATAACTCGATGACTGGTCACATTCTCCAACGCGGGCCGTACACAGTGCCCCGGTGGAGTGCGCGTGCACACTAACGGCGAGGAGTCCCAAGATGTCCGCGAGAAGGGCACCGTGGTTGAATGACGTGGCCCTGTCCCGTCCCCCTTCAAGCTTTCTTCGATTTTCTCCGAGCGAGACGAGAGAGAGAGAGAGAGAGAAAAAGAGAGAGAGAGAGAGAGAGAGAGAGAGAGAGAGGGAAAGAGAGAGAGAAAGAGAGCGGTGCCCGGGAGGGTCGGGTATCCCGGGAGAACAGCACGGGCCTTGTGGAAGCTAGGGCCAGAACTGGGCCTGAGGAGCGAGCGCCGGCCTCCCGCGGACTTATGAATACAAATAGCCGCTCACTGCGCGACTCAGATCCCTGATAAGGTACACCCCTGGGTTACCGTACCGCTGCGTAGCATAAAGTACGGACTTAGGACCTTACAGACACCGACGTACGACCGTTTAACGGAAGATTATCCTCGCGAGGGAGGGAGATTCGCATCGAATGATATCGCCCTTGTATCGGTTGGGAGAGGGAGAGAGAGAGGGAGAGAGCTCTGGAATGCCACGCTGGGCCACGTCCGGCCAGCGAGGAGCCACGGGGCAGAGAAAGGTATCGGTTACCCTACACGAATGGCGAAAGAGACGTTATTAATCCGGAACGGCTGGGGTTTTTTTCGGGAGGAACCTGGATTGGTGGAAGAACTCGTCGCGGAATCAAAGTTATCGATGTACCGCTGGTGTTAGGAGAATCGAAAAGTCTTGCGATTTCCTCGATGTGCGTGATTCGACTTTGATTCGTGGCGTGATCTCGGTGGATTTAATTATGGCATAATCGAGCGATGTAATATATCTATTATGTAGATTACGTAGTAGACTCATAATGCGGATTATAAGAATTATAAAAAAGAGTATTTCGTGTGTTCGAACTTTTACTACGAAGTCTGATAATGAAAAACGCCTCGAAGTTTTTCTCGTAGTGTCATATTTGAATTGACGAGGTTTGTAAAATCGATATGAATAAATTTTACCGCTCGTCAGTCTTAAAGAAAGATGTTTCCGCTCGTTTGAAGAACCGCTTCGCAGGTATCAATAACAAATTGCAGGCTCATATATGTTCTTTATAACCGCCAAGTAGAGAGGAATGCCATCGCTCGATCGGTCATTCCTGGCTTTCAACCGGTTGATCAGTAAGAAGATACCCACGCTCCCACCGCGCACTTCACCATTGGAGACAGTATCTGCGTTTATCTGCGGCTAATGTCGTGTAAGAACGTTCCGAGGTACGCCTTCTTTGATCTATTGACGACTATTTGTTGGGACACTTGTCACGGTGATTCGGCAGAACCGTAAGACGCACCCCGTTAAGGGCTCCCTCGAGAGATATACTGATAATTGCAAAACAAATATTTGCAAAAAATCTTGAAGACAGTGACGTTACCATGTGTTATCGGAATATAGTGTACCTTTTTCCTTTTATAATCAGGATTGTTATGCTTATTTGTCTATTATTTTCCTATCGAAGACACGTAGAAGAGCGAATATTTATGTGATGCCGCCGAAAATTGTACTTATATAGATAAGAAACTATGAGTTTTGGGAAACAGATGGCTATGTCAATATTCAGCATAAAGTATGTAATTTAATGTCCTAAAAATTTCAGTTAACTAATTTCAGAATATAATCAATATGTTTCACGAAAGATGCTCTCGATACTGAGGAAGGTAAAACTGTGCCAAAGCACATTGCAAGAATGTAAAAAAACAAATCTAGAACAACTGCTATCAAAGTAAGTACAAAAAGCAACATCATGTAATCCGATAAAGTATATAGTCTCATTCTGTACATTATTTTATTCAACTCTTCGCACTTACAAAAAATACATCGTATTACTCCAACCAATATTCGTCACAAACATAAACATTTAGTAAAATTAAACAAGGTGTTGTTATAAACATGTACGTTTATAACAACTATTTTCTAACAAGTCTAACTCTTATTCTCCCCACATCTGTATCCGTACAAAAACCAAGTGTATGCGTGAATACATGCTTGTTAGCCATTTATTCATGTCACATAAACGTAAAGAGCTGTCACGGGAAATGAAATTAAATACACAAATGGATACTATTTTGCCACACGTATGTCCGCGTACGTATTATGTTTCTTCGCAAGCAAGTTCATTTTTTGTATAACGGTAAAGTAACATCCAGCCTTGACCTCTTGGTCCTCATTCGGGTACCTAAGAGTCGGCTTATCGGCGGCACTTACGTTTCTCCTCGTTCATCGACGAAAGTCCGTCAGGAGAAATGACAGTTGGGCGGCACAAAAAATTACGGTCCCATGACCGGACCACCAAGAAAGCCATGACCCGGAAGGGTGGAGCTACGTTCGCTATCGTGACAGTCACAATCAGTCAGTTTTCGGCATAGTCCCCTCTCTCTCGATGTCACTACGGGAGACGAGACTCCCGCGGACGAGGGTAGAGCCAGTTTCCAGTGAATGGCACTGGTTATAAAACGAACAAGTCAACGAATCTGATTTAGTGTGGCTGTCAAATGAGAAAGAAATGGCCATGCTTCTTACGATCGCAGGGACTCCTTCATCGTAACAGTTTCAATTCTGCTTAACCCGCTTACGGTCGGTCAATCGGACCAGAGGTATTTTTAAATTATTAAAGACCACTTATAATGAAAATCCGAACCACGACTCTATCGTGTGTTCCGTATCGTTAATTTTATCCGTTGCTCTTGTTCCTAAATCATGGGAAAATAATAGAATGACGGTTCGCTTAGTTATTCATTTTTGTACACAAAGATAAGTATATAACCCATTTTTGCGCGTGTATAGTTTTCGTAAGTATTATATTTCACATACATAAAACAAAGTAAAAACAAACCGAGTCTCTCATTAATAATCGTGCAAAAAGATCGAGGTATAAAAGAGTTGATATATCACTGATAATTAAAATCGTTAAATGTATTGCGCTCATAGTTCATTAACTATTACTTTTTCTTCTATACCTAATTATCCACCGTTTGAACATAATCACGTGCTTCCACGTGGAAGACACAAAGAACTACCGCGAGAGCCAAGGGGACATAGCTAGACTGTTCACACTAAACCTATCGAAGGGGCCAAAATGACCGGTTAGTTGTTTCTTAGAAAAATCGCTGTACTTTGTAAGAGGGAATTCTTTGAGATTCTCCATAATTCCACCGCAGAGTGTGAATCGTTCTATCGATCTATCGACATCTCTTCTTAATACCCTTTTTGTTGAAGGATATACGCGGTATACATGAATATATCCGGAAAGTGTAAGAAAGGTAGGTTTAGTGTTAAGCAAATAAATTTAATGCGCGTGCATAACGGCACCAATCTAAATGATAATGCGCGGTGTGTATGCTTTCAAGATTAATTCGTAATGGGCTGGAATAAATGTCGGCGGACCTGTTAGGTGTATCTACAAGTGCTACACGGGAACAGTAGGTGCTAACTACGGTAGACAAGCTTGTTTATATTGGTACGTCGTGTACCACGAAACCTATGCGTAAATTTGTCTCGTATCCGATGGCGCCAAGAAAATCGGATCGCGAAACGCAGCAATTCGAGATTCCGATATCCTGTTCGGACAGAGCTAACATATAATCAGGAACCGAACGGTTTGTCGTCGACACTGGTAACTCGAGCTGGTTATTAAAGTTTAATCATAAGTTGACTCAATTATCATAAACGGTTCGTAGTCATACATCAAACTGGATTTGCGATTTATTCTATTAAGAACAAGCGGCTTTCTGGTATAACAGTGACTTCGGCGTCACGAATAGAACACTAATTATCAGAAAACTCGTATCGTATAAAAGGAAAGAATAGTTTCGAATGTATACGAGGTATTATACGATATAAGATCGCAATTGAAGATAGTTGTTTATATAAGTTTATAGTAGTATTTATTCTAAGGTTATATATTATACTACTTTTAAACCACTATCTAATCATTTTTATAAACAATTCATTATATTTTAATACAAATAAAAAATAGTATATAAAGAAATATATGCGCTATATATAATACTTTGGTTTTCGAATTATAATTAAAGAAACCGAACGTCTGCCTCGTGCCAGAACACACGTTTCTGCAATCCCAACGACTAGAAAAACCATCAAAGCAAAACATCGGTGCTCTGACTTTATCTATATAATCTTTCAAGCATACAAATGAATGAAAATACATGTTATTCGCTGTATAGTTCGCGGTTAAATACCTATCATCCGCAACGATCGCCTTGAGCAGGCGTCTTCGCAGCGTTAAAAGGATCAACGTCCGATGGTTTAGCCGAAAACGTGTGAGAACTAAGATAAGACCCTGTAGACTTGTACGTGCCAGTGTAAAAATATTGGCCGACGAAGAACAACGACAGTGCCTGTTGTCAAGTACATCGATAAATCGCACGGGTAATGAGTAGAGCGGGCGCTTATCTTTCGGTACACCTACCCAAGTAGATTTGCCTAATTAAAGAAACAAGATGTAAACGATTTTATTCCAGCCACGGTTATTCGGTATCTGCGTATCTACCGGCCGTGCGCTACGTATAAGTGGGCCTCCTATCTCTGGACAGGACTCCGAGCAACGCACCTAAACTACCAACGACCAGGTGCTTCTGTCAAGTACCCAGAAACCCCACGCCGTTTCTTTGATTAATGATCGGGATATTTCTTGAATAAACAACGACGTACCATTACGGTTACGCTCCGCGTGCGCACTGAAACGCGGAGTCAACGGCATCCTAGATCCGATTTGGAAGATAAGCTACTACTCCTCCTGATACGTGGCCGTGGTGAAAGTATCGCCGCCAATTCTGCCCAAACTAAAACCGCTTTGTGATCTATCATTTCCATTTGTCATTATTTGCAAATCAGATCGACGTCTTGGAACGATATGATTGTTAGTTATTATTTCTACGCGCATTTCGTCGGTACAAGGATTCAACGCTGAGCAGCAGGTAATGTGATATAAAAGTGATCAATTCAATTTAACTGTCGAAGTTCATCGCAAGATGCATAATAATCGTCTCCAACCGAGTATAAAAAGCATTCGACTATGTGGGATCGACGTGATCATAAAGTCGGTTGGAACCGTAAGATTTAAAGTCAGGTCCCAAGTAAATATAACGTCTAAATTTAAGGTATAGAGATTATACCAAGTCGACGAGAATGAAAAATGTGTCCCGTTTCGTAATATTTGTAAGCAATCGGTGAGAAGTTCGACATCGGGCACTCCTCTGATCTAATAGACACTTTGAAGAAGCATTCCAAATTGAATATACCCATAACTTGAAAAGAAACCGCTCAAGTCTGCCGCCATACGATATTCCTTCACTCCCAAAATGAATACAATTTCCACCGCAGTCCGCTCACCCGCTTTCAGCGCTGTTTGAGCGCGTACCTTAAAAAGCGTCTAAGGCGCGAATCATTCACAGGGAGTAATACCTGGCGGAGGTCGAAGAGTCTTCGGAAGTAAGCACTATAAGGTAAGTTTGCCTCCGGGGGTGTCTTGTCGGTGTTGTCGCGGATGGGATCATGCAAGCTGTGCCCCCACCCCCTACTACTCCATGCCGGTGAACCTCTTTGCATATACATTCTGTAAGATTACTTTGTGCGGTTTACACCCTCGATCCACCCCTTGCTCGTCCTTCAGCACGCTGCGCCTGAGCCCCCGACGACCTCCGCTCCTTTTGCCAGGAGGCAAACTACCCTTGCAAGTTTCTCCCAGGGTCCCTAATGTATGCGGAACTATACGGGAGAAATTCCAAGTTCGGCATAGCCGTGTTAGGCGCCTTTACGATGAGTCTCCCCGGTTCTCTCTTTCGCTTCCCCGAGAGCGGGGAGGACGGGCCACCGACAAGGCTCACGGCATAAGAGGCGAACACGCGTGATCCTAATTAGAACGCGTCCTCGAGGTGCCGAAGTAAAAGCGAACTTCTTGTTCGGCGTCTTCCCGGAGGCTGCAGGCGGTCGGTGCGTTAATACACGCGCCGAACTTTCGGCGGTGGCGTACAAGGAGCGCAATAAAAATTATACGACAAAAGGCACGGCGCGCAGCGCCTGACGGGCGCGCCTCTACGCGTGGATGTAGCCGAATAGGAAGTTAGAGGAACTTCCGGGGGATTATTGTTCGCAGACATCGCCGGATAGGAGTATCGTCGAGTACATGCGCGAGGAATTGTGTTCCCCGAGTTAACTCCTTGAAAGTCAAATTTCCTAACAACGAGTTGCGACGCTTCGCCAGTGCAATTCTTAACGGGCATCGTGCCTGTTTAGCTCCCTCGTGGATGTCGTCGCGCAAACCGATATCGATATCTTCTTTATGGATTGGTGACCGTTCGCTGGTGACACTCGAAGATGCGATCGTGAGGGGTGTTCGTGTAACAAAATTGTTTGCGGATATAGAGTGCGGAAGTTGTAAGTGTAGGTAGTATTGTAGCTTGGGAGATATATAAATTCGTTAATGATAATAAAGATATTTGACTGTTAGTATTTAACTGTAATTGCTCGTGTGGTTGTTTGGACATGGTTTGTCAAAAAGAACAATTATTTAATTCGAATAAGTAGAGAAGTATTGTGAAAAAGTCCATACATCAGGGAAGATATGTATATTAAAAACAGTACAACGATATTTTTTCCATCTGGAACATAAACATCTGCTTATATCGGTCTAAACAGATGGAATACCACTGTTAATGATGCATAGCAGGTGTACGCGTATTTCAAAGACATTCTTTCTATGCTATTTCTATGTAAAGAATGTTATTCCTCTGTATTCGATCTTTAGAAACAGAGAAGGTCCTTAGCAACAGCCACGGAAAGTGAAATATCCAGGCGGTTACAAAAATTCCCATGGAGATGTAACACTTAATCGTATTCGTCGCCACCCGCACTTTCATCGTATTTACATAAAAACGAGGTAGGTCCACACCAGAGAAACACGGTGCTTACGAATAGCCGCATTAACTTTGTAGCATCGTCTCGTTATTGTTATGCTTTGTTATATCCTACATCACTCGTAGGATCGATGTAACTTCAATGGTTTACAGTGATTATATTTAAGAACTTGTATAAGAATATATAGAAAAAGTTTACAAATAAATCAAGCGCGGTTCTTAAACGCATAATTTTATGCCGATATAAACATATGTTCATGTTAATCGCAACTAATATTTTTATCCTAAACAATTCACTTCTAAACAATGCAATTTTAATTAACAAAGATACACTTCAGATCACAAACTGAAATAAGGATAACATTGTAATATCTACAAAATATTCCTGACAGAAGACTTCTACATACAGTAACTCGCAAATTCCTTCAAGTTGCATACTTGAAAGCTTTAACAAAACCGTACACAAAAGCTTTAAAATACATATGAGGAAAGAAACATAAAGATTTATGATACGTAAAAAAAAGTTGGACCACCAGTGTATAACTCCATAATACAACCAGAAAAACAACTAATTCCTGGAAAGCAAATACATCTGAACGAATTAATGACCTCTTGTATGGACCAATCCAAAATTTCAGTTTCTTTAAAACCTTTTTTTCGGCTCTAACTTTCTCGGCTCTAAAAGTTTTCTCGGCTCCAACTACACTTCCTCCGACGTACAAATGTATTCTAATGTGCGTCTTTACACAAAGTTAGTGCAGGAAAATGACGCGCGTAGCTCGATAATAATCGCGAATGGGGCACGTTCCGTCAATGGTCGTTGTCCGGTGTTTCTAATTACAAACCCTAACGCCGCATATGTTTTCATCGGCGCGGACCTGCCGCGCATTCGAGGATCCATAACGAGCAGTTCGAAGAAAGCACGGAGGAAAATACCGTAGAATTCGTAGACGTGACAATTGGTCCGCAAACGGCGCGGCACGCGACACAGCGAGACACAGACGAGGAGGTCATTAGGGATGCAAAGGGCGGAATGCTGCGGCTACGGTGCATGATAATTACTGTAAAGAAAGCCCCGACAAGGTGGCCGCCCTACCCACGGGCTTTCCCGCGAGATTACAGGATGTCCGGAGGCGAGAGGATTCTCCCCGCCTGGCCCAAAACCCTTTCTACGCTCAGGAGCAATAAAAATTAACAGCCCGCCCGGTCGAATTCATACATGAAAGGCGGGCCGACGGGTATAAAAGACAGGTTGTGAATAATACGTAATTATCACCGGCCATGCGCGATACCCACGCGCCGCCGTAAAATCATTTTCGTAGGCGACGCCTTTTTGTCGAAACATGCCGAGCCCGGCACTGGTATCGACAACCCGGTTAAGATAATACGTATATGCTTTGCGAAACAAAATATATCTCAATCACTCTTCCTGGAATCGGAAGAAGAGTGACAAAGAACGATACGATTAAACGGTTTACTTAATGGTCGAGAAGAAATGTAGCAATCCAGTTTATATATCATTACTTACGAAACTTTACATTAGGACCGTGAATACATTTTTACTGTTATTTTTTTCGTGAAAATTAATACATTATTCAAAGTATGTGGTAAAAAACATGTGTTACACGCGTGGTCTTATGTGTCTTAACATGTAAAAACGACACGTCTTTTGAGGCTGTCCAAGAATCGACCCATTTTTTGGTGTCTTTATAAGCATAGAAGCGCTGCTCAGCCAAGCCATGTACCATCGAACATAATAAGTGATAATCGAAAGGGGCTATGTCCGGTGAATACACCGGGTGGGACAAATCTTCCGATTTAAGTGTTTCCAAGTAGCTTTTTACCGGTTTTGCAACATTTTTAGAACTAAGAAAAAGGAACGTTGTTTACACCGTGGCAAACTAACATAAACCAAAATTCAAGTTTACCGATAGTACTTTCTTGTACATACGTTCCCATCCGAAATTACACGCACACAGTCCTGGTAATACTATCCGTTATGAAACAGCGAGAACTTATTCAAGATCCTAATATAACAGTATTACAGTATATTAATAATTTTTTCCTGTAAAAAGCATCCAAACAAACTCCTTCACTCCGAGCGGTGTGTCCACAATGTGTCGCGAGGCGCGCTTATTATGGTATCGAATAAAAACGTTCGCTAAACCCCAAGCTCAACCTGTTGGGTCGCAAACAATTCCCTACTCCCCTACGGGACAATGTTATCGGAGCATTAAGCGGGTTAATGGTCACGTACTGCACGTACAGGTTGGCCGATCGTGGTCCGCGGAGCGATCAAGTCACGATCGATCAAAGGAAGCGCGGAAGGGGTTGCTTCCTTCCGTTTCGTACAAGATCCTCGGCGCGGCCGGTCCCCTTTATCCTGCCTCTCGATAAACATATCGAAATAATGATGGACGACCGGCAGGGGTAAAGGACGAGCGGCGTATCCTCTTGGCAAGGCTCGTGCAAGCTTTGTGACCGCGGCGGAAAGGATCCCGCCGCCCTCCCTCCCGTCCCCAGGAACCCCTCATCCTACTCCTCTACATCCTCCACTTTTAATTTTCAGGCGCGGCTAATTATGATTTACGACAACATCGGCGCAACATCCTGATCGGTACGCGAGATACCGCCCGCAGGATATTCAAATGCGATGAATATTGCTTGCCGCGATAAACGGCGCACGAACGATGAAAGAAGCGCTGGCAGAAGGAGGAGGAGGAGGAGGAGGAGGAGGAGGAAGAGCAGGAGGAGGAAGAGGAGGAGGGAGACAGAAGGGCCCGATGGTAGCGCAGAAGAAGAGAGAGAAGCGGCAGGAAAAAGAGGTAGGAGGAGCGCGTGTAAAGGATACAGGGAAAGGATTCCTAGTAGTCTACTCGGTATTCAAGATGGGCAGCCAGCCTTGTAAGCTGCATTTCCTTCCTCAAAGGATGCATACCCTCCGGTACGAATCGCTCGAAGTCGAATCTTTCATCTTAACGCGAAATCTGTGAGGAGTAATCTGCCGGCAATTGAAATCTCGTGCGAGGGACGAACGAGGGGAAGCCAATCGTAAGCTCGAAATTGCGATGCATGCTTTCAGACAAAGAATAGCGTTGGTTCGTGTGCGTTGTTACGAGATTTTGGCGACGAGTACGTCATTCTCTCGGCAAAGAGCAGTTTTTATTGATCTCGAAAATGATTTATTTGAAATTAATCGATACCGTATGCAACGGATGCCGATGGAGGATTGTAAATTACGAGGACGCTTATGAGAGCAGGACTTGTAACCAAGAATAAGAATTGGTAAACGAGAACTTGCAAACCATTCCTTTCTTAAATACCAAGTACACCTTAGGCCTATATGATGAATTATACATCGCGCGGTTTACGATCTAACAGTGAGACTCGTTTTTCATGCCAATTGCATAGCGGGAACAAATAAACAATCTTATCTGATGTAATAACTTTACGTGGTAAAATAAATGCGCATACGCAACATCAGTACAAATGATTTGTCAGTAAGGAGAAGTTCAAGTCAAAGTCAAGTCAAAAAGTTTTAGATTACAAAATATTTTGTCTCGATGATCTACAAATGCATAAAAGACAAAGTGAGGCGAAACACTAATCGACTACTCTTGCATAAAAAAATCGTAAACCAATTTCTATTAAAGATACTTTGTTCATAATTCAGGCTCATAACAATTTAGGACGTATTCCGTAAATTTGCCACGTTTCAAATCTTACCGTATAGTATGATATAGTATAATAGTGTATATAGTTGAAATAGTGTTGTGGCAATGGTTCATGACCACGAAATTGTAACAGCCTGAGTTTGACGATGCTTAGCAAATAATTTCCCGTCATGCCAAACACAACTTATTTCACTTACATATTCCATTGGCATATGATCAAATGCCACATGGCGAAAATACCGATTAGAACAGGACGTGTATCTGCGTCTTCGCAACGCATATCTCCCCCTATTCATTAGACTAAACATTTAGTGGAACTAATAACAGCGGCGATTCACACGTCACGAGGTTCCGTAGCGCACAGTAACTCCAAAGCTACAGTCCGCAACCGGGGACGATACGTACATTCCGAAGACTTGCGGAGGATGTCGATTCTATTTTCTCCGAGAGTTGTTACGTCGCCTCATTATACGTACACGGTGGAAGATCTTTCGGCGCGTAACCGACGGATTAGTAGAAGAGAGTTAGAATTAGTTCGTTAAGAACACATATAACGGCCGTGTACTGGCGCTGCATGCCAACCTTTCTACCACGGCGATACAAATATCCGCTGCTCCCACAAGTATCTCACGTTGCTCCATTATCTTCCGCAAAATTTTTCCTATCAGCGCAGAACTTTCGCCGAGACATGTCGAGAGCGTACATTTTGCAACGACCAGGCTCCATTATACGAACGGCCCGCCGCGATTACGACTGGCGATTAGGCGGATAGCTAGGCGCACCTTAACGCGGAATGTATCGCCGAGTAGCGAAATAAAGGCTAACACAATTTGTTATTCAATGAGTCGGGCGGCAACGAACTATAATTTGGTACGCGTGTAGTATAATAATTACCGTAGAGCAATAGAGGGGCGGATAAACGTGAGAATAGTGTGTCTTCGATGCTATAGGGATGGTGCGAAAAATATAAGGCACCTAAAACGTTTTATGAAAATATTACGTTTTTAGGTACCTAAAAACGTTGATACCCGTTAGCATTCATGTTCAGAAGAAATATTTCGAAATGTGAGAAAGTGGTTAACGTAAAGAACACCTGCAAAGTACGATACTTCAATTCTTAACATTACGTAATGAATGCAATCAGACATGTTTTACGTAATGTAGTTTATGCCTAAAGAACATTATTTTCGAAACTTTAGCGTGGTTTACGAATTTAGTCGAAAATTCTTATTTTATGAATTCAACGCGTTCCCATAAGATTTTTCTCATCACAACATATATAAACTAAAGCTGTCAATGAATAATGTATGCGTCAAAAAAAGCACGGGGTAAACCAGAATGTATATACCCAAGTTTTCACACTTGTGTTTTATATAAATTGAACAAGAAGTTTGATTGCTACGATGCTCACAAAACCATTCCAAAGTTAAGTACGGTTCTGAGCCTCTTCGAGATCGTGAAAATATGTACGAAGCTTCGAATCAGTATATTGTGTATACAAGTATACAAGAAACTGCTCAGAAATATTACGGACGGTGGTAAAATGCACCATTGGTCAGGAAAACTGTTTCTATTAATATACCCTTCTTTTTATTCATAATCCATTTTCTATCGCATTAAGAATAAATCCATACAGAAATGCAAGATTAACGCATTAAGGGCTTATCATTGCGCAGTAAGCAAGCATTTCAGTCATTCTATTTTAATGTTCTTATTCACGTTTGCTTTGAGTGGCGCACGGAGCTATTGAGTCGCTTGATGTAAGAGATTATCGGTTACCTTATCGGACCGCTTTTTAGTGGGGGTGGTGGTGCCATTAGGCCTGCTGTGGAGGTCGATTTCACTAGCCATCTTGTTGAAACGTTGCATCCGCTCGCGGAAACTCAGCTGCTCCGTTGAGCCAGGATTAACCGGAACGGCTTCATCTTCCTGCATGTTCAATATCTCGAATTGCCAGATCGCAAAGAGTAACGTCGACGGCAACAACTACTGAATGCGAGAGCACAAGCCCAGGAACAAACGGAGGTACAACGACAGCAACAGGGTCAGGACAGACAAAAGTCGAACGAAGGTATAACGCAAGAAACAAACACACTACGAGAAGGTTTAACACGTTGACTGCCAGAGCCTGAGCAGCTTGAGAGGTTCATTTCTATTTGTACGGGGTTTTAATCATGTTTAAGCCTATCAAAATAGATCCTCTACCACGACATTGACAATAATCTCACGTTCGCCTAATATAGTATTAATTTCATCGCTTTTGGTAAATATCTTTTTTTTCTAATATCATGATCACAAGATGACCACATATAGGTATATTATAGAAATCATAAAATAAAATCTAATACATTTTGAAGTTAATACAAATTGCAGGAGCCGATGTAATGGCAAATATCTGTGTTGTCAGATATCATATTTGTCAGTCAACGTGTTAAAGGAAAACGTCGTGATTTTACGGTATCTTCTAGCGAAAGCTGCGTGGTGTTATTCACAAGAAAATTACACATACAAGATGGAAAGTCATGCGTATACGGACACACTCTACTAAAGGTCTTGAAACCGGATAACCGGATGTTCAGTCAACTGGCTGATCATCGTTCGAACGGTTAGTACCCGGGTGCTATGGTACTCCGTCATAGTTATTAGAATAAAATGACCTAATCAACTCATTCTCGCTAAAAATAGTAGCTTATACTTGATAATTTTAAACGAAATGGATTGAAAAACAAAGAAAACGTCTGATTATTTAACAATAAATTAAATATTTTTGCCAACATGTCTTAAAAATAATTCTAAGAATTTCTTAGTGTGATATTAAGTAAAGCTAGCGTTCAGTATTAATCACATTTTGTTAAACTAAATTAAATTGTGTTTGATTGAATTATCCGCGGAAAAATATTAATATCTTTAATTAAGATTTATTAATTCAGATTGTAAAACACGTCGCAGTTTACATAGCATATGTATAAATGGGACAGATCCATTGACACGATAAGTAATATGTTAATATTATCACAAATAGGTAACAGAATTTTTGACTTATAAATCAATAAAATAAAGAGTAGTAATACACATAGGAAGATAGATGTAAAGGACGAAGAAATAGAATATACGCATTATCGAACTATGCATAACCTTAGAAGGAAAAAAACCACAGCTATCCATCCACCACTTCCTCCAGGATGTACACAGTAAAACTAAATTTCGGAACAGATGTATTCAAATCATGATGAGTATCGTTAATACGTGAACAATTTGAACGTTAATGACGCGAACAATATTACAAAGTCTTTCATTTTTTTTTATATAAATATTTATTTCATTTTGAGACATAGAAGTGTTTTCACGCATTTTTAATGAATGCGCGTATGCTATCAGATGAAATTTATGTATATTTCTGCAATACATAAAGTATTGAAACAGCTTTATAAATAATCTTGTAATTCTTTCACGTACAAAATGAATGAATTATATTTTTATATAATTCAGTATTTCAATTTCTTGTTCCGTAAAATATTGTTCCAATTTTTTTACAGCTTTGGTTTTACGAGTTATATTTGGTATCAGAGGAAATCGATTATGTGTTCCAAGGCAAACACCAGGATAGTGACCGTGAACTGTCACAATACGGTCATAAAATACTTTTCACGAATATCATTTTTGATATTCCAATTCTGTATCTTCGTTCGACGAAATTACGAAGAAATCAATTTCTCAGACGAATAATGGCTATGTTGTATAGCAAGAATATATCATACATTTTTGAAAGCCGTTCACATTTTTACCAAAAATTGCATTCCATAACAATGTATGTTTATTGCTTTATTTACACAGTGCACAGACAACGTTCGAAAGAAAAAAATATATGTACAGAAAAAAGCTGACAAAGTGCTAAGCTGTTGCTAACAAAAATTGTGCAAAACAAAAATGTCTCCATGAAATAAGAAACCACATCCGAGAAACCCACACATCCAAATAAATTTTCCATAAAAATGCAAATTAGGTATCATTAAGGAGATCAGAAAGTACGTCGTTTTTCACAGTAATACTTTCATTACTAATAATAATAACATTAGCCGAAACAAAACTTCTACGTTTAACAATAATTCTTATTACTTTTTATTAGAACAATTAATTAATTTTATCCATCCCTTATTTAATATTAGGACACTATAACTTCATAACTCTTAGAAAACTCATACGCAATAATAATATTAATCTCTCTCTTGTCATTTCAAACTAAATTAGCTCGACATCGCGACATTAAAACAATTATACTCTATAATACGTTTAGCGACAAAGTATGTACACTTCACTCAATAGTATCTTCTTCCAACTATGTAGCTACTTCCTTACCATTTAAATCATAATAAAATTATCATACAAATATGGTAAAAACAAAATAAACGATTTCCATTTTCGAAAAAAAATTAGTTGTGAAAAACAACAATACTTGACGATCCTTCTACAGCTCAATCGAGATTCTAATAATTAAAAAACTCACCTTGATGGCGGCATCGGGCGGTGCTTTATTCCTGTCCACGTTCTCTTTGTTCTCGACCTTGAGTTTATCCTGGCTCTTCCGCCGGGGCGGCACTGGTGGCGAGGAGATGAGGAAATCGGCGCTGACGTTGTCAACGTCATTTTTCGCCAGGTCCTCCGTCGTCTCCTCCTCGAAATTCGCGGCGGAATGCTCCTCGGGCGACGCGTGTGCATTATTCGAAGAGGGGCTGAGCGGTGCCGGTGGCGGCGGCCGATAAGGCGGTGGCCCTCGAAGAGGAGAGACGGGGGTGGCTAAGTTAGGAGTGCCGAGAGGCGATTCTATTTGCTCCGGGGTTGAGAGCTCCACGGAGCCTTGCCGGTACTTCTTCTTAAGGACCAAGTACTTTTCTCCCTGTACAAACCGTTACCCTGAGAACACTCCGCGAGGAACTGACAGGAACGACAAGATCGAAGAGCAAGCCGGGCGGAAGGTAAACTACGTGTTTTCGAGGAAAAGATCAGGACCGTTTACCGGAACGCGGAATGGGATCGATATTATGGAATACGTATTTGGAATACTTTACGGAACACGGAGGTACGTTTACAAGCCACAATGCGGTCGCGGTTATTCAATGATCCACCGAAGAGATTAGTGGTTAACTTATTTTTTTATTAACACGTTAAGCGCCAGGCCGATTTTACGTACCGGTCCGTTCACGCCACAGTTAGCCGTCGAGTGGGCTACTTCGGGCCGCTTGTCGATAGGCTAGTCAGAGTATGAACAACAGATGGGTCAATGGACTTTTTTCAAACGCAATAAATATTGTTTTGGATTCGTATCCTGAGTTCGGTTATAGGCTTAGTGTTATGAGGCAAATTGACGAATGTTAGGTTAAAAGATGGCGGAAAATTTAACGCGGAAAGTTACAACCGTCTGTAATCGATGTACAAGTAAACTTCACCTTTGTTTATCTTCAGTGTTTTTATATTATCGTACAAAAAAAGGAGACATATTAGAAAAAATGTGTGTGCAAACTTGCAAATAAGGCAAAAGTATGTATATTTGAAATATATTTCTTCAGGCAAGATTTTAAGACATCTTAGGATTCTTTTCACATTTACAAACACCATACCAGTAATAAAACGTAATATAACCATCACGATAATAAAATAATTCATCCAAACAGCCGTCATAAGGCCCAACACGATTTAAATTCTCTAATCATAATCTTTATTGTCGCATGAAATATGACAATTTCCGTACTCAGAGCGCATCTCTCGAGGCAAATTTAAACTTCCTACTGAGCGCGGGTTGGATTAGAAAACCGGCAACGCTGCATAACGCGCAACAAGTCGCTCCTGTCAAGGCGGAACGAAACTGCGACTCGATGACCTACCTCCTCATTCTTTATGGTGGCCAAGGTGTTGACGTACTCCTTGAACCGATTGCGCGCCTCCACTGCAAAGAAAATTCTTACGTTGCACCGTAATTCGCGTAATTTCATGCGCCGGGAGGTGGGCTGTCCCGTGTTTATACACATCCCGACCTCGAACACACTACCACGTCGACTCGTAGGACAGCCCGATTTCCTCGTATCGCTCATCGAAATCTTCACCCACCTCGTGTCTCAGGATCCGTCAAGAACTTCTTGAAGTGCTTCACCAGGTCGTGATTTCGAGCCGTGCCACCGTTTTCCAATAAGTAATCGCGAATTTCTTCGAGGGACAGCTCACTGGGCGTCGCCATTTTACCACCACTGAGAGCGCCGCCAGCGCCTCTATTGGAGCAAACCGAGGTTTCGATCTGTCGATAAAAACGACCTCTTTCTCAAACCCTTTACGAGTTCTCACCGCAGTCTTTTTCTCTGCTCATTTCAACTTTTGTCTCCCTTAGAAAATACCCACTCACAAAATTTAAAAATTTCACCCTCCAGGAAGTTTTAATATGTAACTCGAATAGTTCGCCTTAATTTTAAGCTATTAGTGGTGAGCTAAGAAAATTAATTTAATAAATAAATTGTTATATATTTTTAGTTTTATTAAAATATGTGTGTACAAATTCCTGATTTGCAATGGGATATTTGGATTATTATTATTATTATTATTATTAGTTACTCAGTTCATTTTTTAGCCCCGTTGTTTTTAAATCCTCTTCCTCTGAATCAAATAGTCTAAAATAGTTATTGTTTTTTACGCCCAAAGAATTTAATTATTCGACTGGAAATATTTTGATGATACTCGCCAAAACTCACGGAATTGCGTGGTTCCGTTCATTATCAAAAATTTGCACGTTATTCAAGCGTGCAAAATACCCGTTAATTAAATATGAAGGTGGCGAAAGAGTAGCTATCAATATTCCATGCTACCTGGTAAATATATTAGTAGAACAGTAAAGCTCTTGTACGAAGCAAAATTTATTAGAGTAATATGCGGTTTATACAAGTCTTCCGCGTATATTAAGGGACGCGTAAAAGCGTAACTTTACGCCTTTTGTTGGTAAGTAGTACCCTTCTCAAAGCATATATTTTCTGCTCATACAGGCGAAATACTAATCAATCTATCTGTATAATCTTACATTTGGGTTTATACAAATGTAAACATCGACAGAATGTACATTTATATTATACACTTTAGGTGAGAGAGACACCATGGATTAAACAGAGATTACACTGATGTAATGGATAGAAACTTCAGCTTCCATATATAAAATTTGAGTTTATTTCACAATTACCAGTTTTTGATATTCTTATTTTAAAACTATAATCCTTACTTAAAAAAAAAAATAAATAAAGCGACACATAACCTTTCGTCACTAACATAACCGTGAAAATATTTCATAATTTTCACGCATCAAAACCCCTGCTTATAAGAATCTCTTTTTCAAAGATGATTTATTGTTCGTTAAAAAGATTGTAAAATGTGTTACTTTTCCGCGTGCGGCTTAAAACACGCACAAAGTAAACTGTTGTTATTAATATGTATCCATCTTTTATTAAAGACTCTTTTCATGCTGACAAAAATTACGGCGGTGTTTATTGTTTTGCTAACTAATACTCATAGTTCACTACTGTCATGGTGCATTCATCTCTTCTATTCATAAAATATAGTATGCAAATTTTATAGCCCAAATATTTCATGACGCATAATTAAAAAAATGCGTGGTTTGAAAATGAAAAGACATTCCAATTATAAACGCCTTGCTAATTTCGATTTGCAACTACATGCTTTTCGTTTCTCTCATTTATTTTCTGTTTAAGTTACGCAATGCTGTCTTTGCATGTTTACCCCGACTTACGTACATAACAGTAAACCATTGCGATTCGTATATCACATTACGTAACGTACAAAAATATCGATAATACCGAAAAACGCTTTTTCACTCCTGCGCTTTGCCCATGAAAGTGCGACTGCAGTGGGAGATATTTTATTCACTTGCGTAAATAGGTAATTCGCAAAAACCTTTTAGCACACTGCCGCGTTATTCCATCAACGCTAACACGCCGTCCGACGAACTCCCGTCTCTCAGGCTAATGCGAATCACCATGCGCAGTTTTGCCAATGATTTAAGCCTCAACGTTTGGCCGCTTTGATTTGCATTAACCAGAAACGATTAAGTGCTCGGCACCAGTACAGCGTTGTTCTCTTGCATCGTCTTACAATTAAGGATCAAAACGGTACACGGCATCGGACAATGTCTTCCTCTTGGGTATTCGAGGAAAATCGCAATCTGTTTGTGCCAGTCCTTCCCGGCGACACGGCTCTACAGTCGCGTCTCTATATTTATTCCAACGCCCAATTAGTAACACCAACGATAAATTTTCGCTGGATTTATGGCCGGCGATATTTTTTGCCGCGGATGTAGTAAGTCGCCAGAAGAACTGGGAACAAGATCTTTCAGAAAGGCTCGCTTTATTGCTTAAACTCTAAAGAATTATGCACGCGCATAAGTATTATTTTTTTTCTCTCGTGGGAACGGCTTTATAATTCCCATGGTAAAAGAAACTGGTCTGCGATAAAAGTGGAAAAGCTGACAGAAACAATACATCGTTATTATTGCAATGTTAATACCCACGCTTATTTATAAAACATCTACTTGATATTTTGAGTTTAAGCGACGGAGACCGGTTTGTACTGATTTATCGTATTTTGCGATACTAAAATAATAATATCTCGCATCGGTTGCTGTTTTTATACAATAAACGTCCAAAGTTATCTATAGTTGCGAAAATATACACTTTTTTCCTTAAAGCGCCTATGCGAAAAAGGCTTACAAAATTACCTTAATTATTCCTCACCTCATTAGCCTAATTCAGATGTTTACTCGGCTATTTAGACTCGTTCTTTTAAAACGCCAACGTTTCTGTCGTATAGCTCGGTCACCGTGTCGTGGAGTCTCGTTACTGTGGACAATCACGTACTCGCAATGCGAGCCAGACTTATAATTGTCCCTCGTAATTAAGAAAACGACCTTACTAATCACTCTCGATGTGTGGAAATATACGTAAAGGAAAAAAAATGAGAGGAAGGAAGGGTGCGAGAGAAGGGCGGGTATGCGTGCAGCACGCACGATGGTGCATGTGTATGCGCGCTGCGACAGGAAGCGATGCGGTACCTTTGTAATTAAACTCCTTTTATCGCCGATATTCTAATGAAACGACGAATAATAACCGAGCTGAACTCGCATCGGCGTAGCAGCGGTTGCGAATATCCGCACAAAAAGGCCTTTTTGTTCCTGCATCTCGACGTCGATTCTCCATCAGCGGGCAATTAATTCGATAAATTAACATGGTAACGTTCTCCTAATGGTATGTAGAGTACCGACACCATCCACGCGAGGCGTGTTAAAGTAATTTTTCTCTACGATGTACTTGGTTAATGCAAAATAGGTTGGAACACGAAGTTTTATGCGCATCAATAAAAGTTAATGCAAAACAGGAAATCTCATCAACGTATCAGCTTTATTGAAAAGAAAAAAAAAGGTACGTCGGCGAGATCGAGGGAAAGATAGTATACAAGGTTTCATGCGTGTGGCTATAGGCTGATATATCGCAAAAAGCGAGATAATACGTGGCGACCATGAAATAACATTGTATCGAAAAGTGGAGTTGATACAGTGCAATGTGCTGCAAAAATTGGTAAAAGTATTTCGAACATGGTAGCACACGCATTTCTTAGTGCAAGGATACATACTGACGGGAATAAGAAAGTTCTCCCACTGCGTTACGGTTATATAATCATTCTATGCCGAGGAAGAAAACATAGTTCCCAATGCACGATGAAAAGGAAAGCAAAGATTCTTTGGACACGCAAGCATATGCGTCCTTACATATCGCGATAGCAAACTAATGTAAAATCAAAAGCTTACTGGATCTTTTAGGAAGTTCTAAGTCAGGGCTGCTCAACACGTGGGCTACAGTCATACATGACAAATTGTTTTTTTTAAGTATCGGATATTTCTATTTATATTTTATGTTCATTACAATATAAATACATTTTGTTGTTAGTTTAATGCGTGTTTTTTTTCTACCTAGTTGTAGTATTGTTTTTTTTTCACATTTATATTGATTGATATTTTTTGGGTATCTCTCTATTCAAATTAATCATACAAAATACAATCAATAAGTACAATATTCATTGTAAAGTCTGATTTCTATCAAAATCTTAAAAAAAATGCCATTATTCTTATTTACGTGGAACCCTTAATAATTTTTAGGTTATGGTGCGGCCCGTTATGCAAATCGTATTGACCAGGCCTGCTTCAAACCGTAGCTCTAAACTCATGACATGCTCGAGAAAGACCATACAAAATTTATCAAACACACTAACAGCGCGCATACAATTTTAGAAATATCGAGCATAATCAGTTCGAGATACAATCTATACATAGACACTCCTAACCTTATTCCTTGTAACACTATGTGTGCATTAAATTGATCAATAACGAGCAGTTAATTCTCACACTTTTCCTAACAATTCTGATTTGAAGTCTTCCTCTGATTTTGTAGAATCAGAGTTTCAGTCGACAGAACGACATTGCGTGTGAGCCACTCTGCGTGGCTACAATAATTAAAGTAAAAACTGTTTAAGAATTCAATTGAAATCGAAAACATACACAAATGTAAAGTAGTAAATAAGCCATATCTCGAAGAAAGGCGTGGAAAAAATCAGACACCGGAGTAACTAGATCGGGAACAGTTCCAGATTCCCTAGAGGCGGGCGTGCCGTAAAAATCAGCGCGGTTCCTTCGCGAACGGTAGCTCCACGAGGAGGTTGCCGCAATCCTGAACGCGGCAGGATTGATGCACGAGATTGGCCGAGGCATTCCCGCGAACAAAATGCGTACCACGAGGTCGCCGGGGGGCGAAGTGACTGCGGTAAGAAGAACGAGCGGGCAGGGAACGAGGACAAAGGATCGCGTCGACGCCCCGTGGCCCCGTAGGTGCATCCACGATATCATCTACCCATGTTCCTCTGCGTTATGCTTATGCTCGTGCATACGTAAAAGATGCTCGGCCCCGCAGCCGCCCGGTGCAAGCTGCAAAAGAGCCCGTGTGATCTACCGCCCGGCGATATGTCGCCGCTGAGATTCCTACGAGAAGCCGCGCGCGGATCTTCCTCCTTCCTCGCTTTCTTTTCCTCCCTCGTTTCCGCGGCCATTCGTTCTCCCGCGCTCCCAGGAGAGGAACGTGCACGAGCGGTAACTGGAATTCGAGGATACTTGCCCGAGGGAGGCCTTTCGGGGATTATTTCCTCGTTATCGTGAGATAATTTGCCGTGGATGGCGCACACTTTTCTATACATGTCATTATTGCTGTCGCGTTGATGGAAGGAGGATAAGTCAAAGGCGCGATGAGATGAAATTAGGAATTCCAAGGAGAAGCGATTTTCATGGTTCCTTATTTAAATTTCAACTATAACTGCTTTGGGTGTATATGGATACTGTTCTTTATAGATTGAAACGCAGTTTAACGCGTTAAGTCTCATGTCATCGATGACCCACATTGAACTTTCTGTTCGGAACGCGTCAGTCACTCGTGACCGACAGTTTACCTTTCGTGTAGGCCGCGTTAGCGTATATTGATTGACAATTTCAAATTTAGAAAATTACGTTCTGTTAATAGATTCTTAATGATTCCGAGATCATGACTTGAACGTAAATAAATATTATTTTTCAACAAAAATTTTAATGGGTTTTGTCGAAATAATATAAACATAAAAATAGTTGTGTGAAAGAATAACTTTGTGCGTAAGATCAATCAAAATATCGTGAAAATATAACTCTGTATACGAAATAAAGCTAAATAGTTTCAAAGAGTATTGCAAAAATTCAGTCTTATTGCAACCTAAACAGATCTCCAATCCCTAGCGTAAACGAAAGAAAAGACAAAATAAGTTTGGCGCTTAACGTGTTAAATATCAGAGTTTACATGAAAGAAATTAGTGAACTGTATTGTGACCCTATGACTTGCAGGTTACTTTAAATCATAGATGCCACTGTACCAAATGAAGTAGGTTAATCTGTTGGATTCAAATATTATACTTATATTTAAACGAGGATGATTCTGTTTTCATTTACATCACATCTGTGGCGTGTCATGGAAAAAGTATTACAATAACACTTACAGAATTTTCAACGGTTGATGCTTCTCAGTACGATCGTAATTTATACATCTCTGATTGATTCACAAATAGCGTATAAACCTTTCCATAAAGAAGTAGAGTAGTACTTATTGCTTCAAAATACGTATACCTACGTAAGATACATCTTTATTGCAACACTGTAATGGAATCTAATGCAATCTACGTGATCGTATCGTGCAGTCTAACGCATCTTATGACTTTTATCTCGCTCCTTATATCTTTATGTCTCAGAACGCTAAAACCATAGTCTTTCATAACCGGAAACCGCATATAATTCCCACAGCACGGGAACACGAAGTAGAATGCAGTTACGAGCGAGCGAGTTGCACGTGGCCGCCGTATTTTTTACGTTCCATCGGCACATTTCAAACAATAAACTATCTGCCCTCTCCTTGTGACCCGCCATTCTTAACCCTTTGAATGCAGAACAGCGCTCTTTTCGTGGCTTCAGCTGAGCCACGGTAGTAGCTGTTGTGTACATAGCTTTTACGCGTTTATCTTCAACTGTTTACCGTGAAAATCGAGTTTACGGTTCGTTTGAAATACTTCGGCTCGTGGTAAAAGGAATTGAAAAGTAACAGTTTTAATGGTTATTTTAACTGGATACAGGAAAAGTATTTTTTACGTGTAATTTTACCATATCAGACACATTGTTCCGTCAGTCATGAAAATCTCTTATTATTTTTCTTGAAAGCTTCGATATAATTTCTGGTCGAAAAGTTATCGAATTGACAAATTGGCGAACAATCAGAATAGTAAGATCGACCAATTTAGTATACTATTTCTTATGAGAATCACTTATTATACAAATATTACGTATGGATAAATACTAAGCTTTTCAGAGATTAATAAAAAAAGTGTTGTAAAAGACAGGTTTGCACTAATGTATTGCGTGTCAAAACTGTATACTTTATTATACATAAATTTACACTTTCTTTTTATAATATGTTTACTAAGTTTGGAAGTTATATTTGAATGTACAAAACCTATATACTATATCATCAAATAAAACAGCACATGTATATCCGTCATGAAGCCAAAAGACACGTTTGACAAGTTTTGAACTTGTGAAAACGTCAATCCGACAAATTTGAGTCGTCAAGCAGCAGAAACAAGTTAACTTGCAAACTACATTATTTTTTGGCGATATCCCAGCAAATATATAATTGCAACAATAAGTCCTCAAGTTATAGTGACAACTCTTATTCAGCGAACGTATCCGTACACTAAAAATTACAGATAGAAGTCTTTTGCTTCCTACATCCGCGGGAATGTGCCTCACGGCACGAAACGAGGTAGAATGCACATTACCGCCGCCTCCGTTTTTGCCTTAAAATTCTCGGGCAACACGAAGACCACCGTATGCAGGCAGAGACCCAAGAAACGGGATGCAGAGGCGCAAATGCACTCGCTTCGTGCCACCGCTGACAAAAAACGGTATCTAAACCACGCTGTCCTCTTTGGGGACGGCGAGGAGAGTCTTAAAATAACAGGATATTCGACTTAAACTCAATGATGGACTTTGCACTATGTTCGTCTTTTTGCTATATAAAGAATGCCAGCGCGTGTTTAACAACAGGGAGCCTCACAGGGTAATCCGTAGCCGGCGACGCAATTCAATCTAAGACTGTTGTACGAGAAACGGCAAGAAGGAAATGTGAAGTAAAATTTTGTCACGCAAAGATTTATTTCCGATAACCTATTTCAAAATGCATTCAAGTGCGTCAACGTAAGGCACGATTTAGCTGATTTTGCTCAGGTCGAATATTTAATAGAGGATATATAGTCAACTAAGATATTAGAGATTACTATTTCGGAAATTCTTGAAAATGTTTCCCATTATGTCGAATACAGGTTTGTATTCCTTACATTGAATTGGTATGAATATTGCGTAGCTGGTTTTAATGTCTTACTGTATTATATGCAAAAACTTTTAAAGTCTCAATGAGATATCTCAATATAGTAGTGATTTGATATTACTCTTTAAATAAAAATCGTTAAAAAAGAAACCATACTGTTCCTTCTTCCGAACAGTATTTCGTTATATTAAAAATGTTTATAAACGCAAGTGCAAAGAAAAATATTAAACTATAACAAGAGCTTATGTATAGTTCTAGATAAAAGGTTGAAGCCGATTTTGTCAAAAACAAAGTACCCTATAAAAAAAAAATTCGTTTCATATTTTTGTCTAATTCCTTCTCATAGAACCTAGAACTCTAGAACCTATTGCACCACCACCAGTTACAGACCACCCTGTATATTCGTCCATAATTGGAGCGACTGCATTGGCTCGAATCGGCCGCGATATAAAACACGCCGTATAAAGCCCGTACTTTGGTGGGTTTCTTGTGGAGTTTTTACTCCCCGTACCTTTGGTGGTCTCGTTAGAAGGACAGTGGGAGGTCCTGCAGAAAAACGCTAATAATGGATTTATTTCTGTCGAGCTCGCTTAACACAATCGTGAGCTCCTGGCCGGACGTAAAGTCCAAATTCTTCGTTTTGTGTAATCCAGCCTGCGACGTGGCTGCCTCGGAAAAAGATCTTGCATGGCATAAAAATGCCCGGCTAAGAGCCCCTCGTATATCGTTCGACCGTTCGACTTTAAATTCAGAGGTTTAAGGTAGGGATTACTATTAGCTACTTATTATTGGAGCTACGTAATTGAGAACAACGGCTGAATGTTAAAATAGCTGTGAAGATACTGGATTAGCAAGAGACGTCAAAGCCAGTGATCGCGATACGCTATGCGGTAACTTTAGGCTGAAGAATTCCACCAATTCGAATACTGCGTACATCTGACCGGCTTTCATAAAAAGTTTCTCGGTAAAGTGTACATTGTTGCATTGCAATGCTGCACATCCTTAGTGGGTCGTACTTAACATGTTGGATAAGGAAAGTTTTTTTTCCCTTGATGAGAGACCGGTAACGATTGACATCCGACGACGCTAAAGATCTTAGGTGGCGGTTGACACACATGCACGCCACATATACACCAGGAATGTGAAGTATTTTGACGGGTGGAGTTATGGAGCCTAATGAGTTGAGAGGGCCAAAAGTGTGTGTTGGTCGATCCTCGTGGCGGAAGATACGAGAAGGGCTTTATCGCATCGTTCGATCTACCTGGACTACCGTTTGCCACAACGGTCTGTAAATCCTTTCCTCATAATATCGAGTCACACTCGTAACGTCGATCAGAGTCGAAACAAGCGTGATCCAGCTCGCGGCTATAAATGTGACAACTACAGAGTCTCACTCGTCCAGCTTAGAATCATACCGTTTGATAATCATCATTTCTCAATCTCTCTTTCACGATCTTCATCCTCCGCTTTATTGAATTTATTCTTAATCAGTTAACTGCGGAATTTATCGCGGAACGTAAGGCAGGAATGAGACGCAGAATGATTTTACGATGTATCTAAAGCAAAGTGAGGAAGGATTACATTTTTATTCGATAAGATATTAGTTTTTCTACAAATTAGTTCTTGCAGTAAATGATAATTTTTTATTTTGCACTATGACTATGAGGGTCAAGCGTGTGGGGAAAAAATTCAGGATTGACGTTGTATACACGTCGAAGGCAGTTAACTGGTTAAACCTTTAACATATTACAACTTTCATTTAAATGTATTACGAAAAGACGAATATATGCAGGTATCAATCTAAATTATAAGGTTATTTAAATTATAAGTTTCTATTTAAAATATGTACATACTTTAACAATATCCTGATCTATAAAAACATAACGTATTTATGTAACGTAAATATGTAATGAATATGTGATGCCCGTAAATAAAGTAATTGTGCATAGAAATATAAATGCACGATACATTTTTCTGTGCCCTGTTGAACATAAAAAGCTGCTGAATAAGTATAACATCCTGATCCATCGAAATATAACGTTCGACATTAGAACGTCCCTTTCGAATACACGCAACGAGTAACTAGGTAATCTTAAGTGCACACGGCATCAAAAGTAAGTACCCGACAAACCAGTACGACTAGCCATGGAATCGGGAAACCTCTAAGAGTTAATTACCCCGCAGCTGGACACAAATAAAGTCGTGAAGCTACGGGGTTAAAGTGGCCACAGGTGCGCGCACGTACCTACTCGTTCTAAGTACGAAAAAGAGAAAGAAGGGGGACGTGCAACGTCTGCGAAAAAGCCCGGCGGATGTTTGGCTTTCTCACAGTTTGACGCCGATTTTTGCTACTTCACTCGGCGCGCACGTCGTCCTGAACTTCGGAGATTCAGGATCGAGGGCCGGGGCCCTACAGGCATTACATATTATCGTGGCTCGGTACCTATCCGCAGCGCGTGTCCTCGTCGAAGTCGCAAAGCGGCGGCACGGCGTGCACACAAAGTCGAGGACTCGACCAACACTCTGGGTCGTCGCGCTATCGTCGGTGCCTGGAGGATCAACGAAGAGAACAAAGTCCACCTCGCCGACGGGGCTAATGGCCACGGCGTTTTATGAAGAGCGAATAACGAGTGCACCAAAATAATGTCCATTTGCGGAGAAGATTCTTATCGAAAGAAGGAAGTACCGTGGATTCTCTCCGGACACCGAAAACCCATCTTCAGGGACTTCGACTTCAGCGCGGCCCATCATCGTTTCCGCGTATCGGGCCGTTCGTATGCTCAAGCAGGCTTGTATACTAAGTGTATACTGTAGTATATAAGTGCACGCGATGTGCCAAATACTTTTGACATTCTGGCAAACCGGAAGGTTAGTCTGGCAGTATTGAAGATTTATAGGCAACGAGAAGACGTCATTGCTTTGGTCATCCAATATGGAGCTGCGTCGAAGGAGAAGAAAACCGTAAAGTTTTGCAGAAACCTCTCATGCGAGCTCATTCGCGTTCAGCGTGTCGATGGATTACGGCCCGAATTCACTTAGAGAGTTACCTATTACACACGCATTACGCGGGCCGATCAATCCTCGGTGTCGACACAGGCACGCGGTGCTATTTCAGCAGTGCGCCAAGGCGATAATAGTGACTGGCGAGTGCCGACTATTAGCAGCATTTTAAACCGGCAACACCAGCTGGATCGTGCGACAGGGGTCGAATTAAAACGTGGATGAGCGATTCGTGATAAAAAAAAAGGAGAGAGAGAAAGAGGGAGACAGGCGGGCAAACGTTGGGGCAAATCGGTGGAAAGAGCCGCTTACGGTAGAGGGGGCCGAAAGTACTATCAACGAATCGTGTTGCTGTCAGTAACGACGCATTAGCGCATTCATATCGCATTCCGACCCTTCGTTCGACTGCAGCCCGCTGTTCGCCAACCACGCGTTCGCATTTGTCGTTTGTACGCACCTGTATGTATGTATGTAGCGTGTACCTCCCGTCGACGTCGAAAGTATTCGCGATTAACGCCTACGCGGTGCCCGTTGCGGCGAATGTAACGTTACTTCAAAGAGACCAAGCACGGGATAGATCAAATTTCGAAGTGAATGACTGCTTCTAATCTGCCACTATCTCTGGAAGTATCGGTGTGATGTAACCGATGATACAAAAGTGAAATCTACGTATGCGACGCCGAATAATCCGGTAATTAATTTTAACTGCAATATGGTGTTCACTGACGGAGTTGCTCGCATTGGTCACAAAATAACAATGACCTTGGCATCGTTGCAGCTTCTGTTTGCTTGCTTGTCTTGTCGTGATCTTCGAGAAGCCACGAAATCGGTCGGTATAAATCTTGATTGTGTAAATTTAAAATATAAAATGTAGCAAAAGAATATATTTGTATATATTTAAACTCATCGCACCAAATTAATTGGCATATCGAATAGTATTATTACATTATGAATATCAAATATCTTATTTTTATAATTTAGAATATTATCTTTTTACCTAATACTACAACTCTAATACATCAATATAACTATTTATTCATATAACTCGAGAATATGGACGAACCATTCTCCGCTTGTTCAGAGCCATAATCTCTGAGTTTCTTTACTCTCTTCTCCCAACAATATTTTCTATTACTACGAGTCCTTCGATAAAAAAAATCTAAGGAAATATACAAAAAAGGTACTTCTGGAACCTACATATTTTTTTCGATCCCTTTTTTCAGTATATCCTCTAGAGTAATGAATACCAAAATTAGCATTTGTGCATGCTCTTCATAGCAAACCCTATAAAAATGAAGAGCTATATTTAATGACAGTATTTTGCGAATATTGTGCGCAATGCGAGTTATAGATATGCGATGCGATGATTGTTAGCACCATATACACGCGTAAGGACGAACGACACGCGTGTTGTGCTATCGGCGGATACTAGAAGGTTGCAGTAAACATTCATGCACGTGAACGCATACACGGTGCTGTTCCTCAAGCACTCAAGTGAGACGGCCTCGTCTCGAAGGATCTTGGTGGAGGACATATTTTATATATGCATTATGTGTTCACTGTAGTTTATGGAACGAGCTCTTTACCGGTACTGCATGGAGATCAATAAGAAGGATGTACAAAATTTAGTTGAGATATATAACAAACGTATAATAAAATATAAACAGAATGAACAGTTCTACAAGATCATAAGGTAAGCCTCGATCTACATAGGAATGAGTAATTTTTGGATTTTATTCCAACATACCTTAAACGTATATTGCAATACAAGATATTGTTTAGAAACTAATGATATTTTCATTCTCCTTTTGATTCTTTTTGAGGGAATTCTTTATTTGAAACTTTTTGCCACGGTTTTCCTAATCGCCATCGATTCATATAAAACTAAATTTATCCATAAACCAATGTTCCTTAACACTTATTCACAGGCTAATAACGAAGTTCTTATTCATTTCGCGTAATTATTTTTTATCGGGAACAGCAGTTACTTACTTGAAAGTTAATTTTAATAATTTATTATCCGTATCACCTAATATTATTATTTTTTCAAGAGTCCCTGACTCTGTCTCTCTTAATATTGAGGGACGCTAAATGCGAGAAAAGGAGCGGCGTTACGGCGTTATCGGGCGTTTCGCCATTTCAAAGAGAGGCGTTGCAGCCGCACACGTTCGCCCTTCGTCGTATTGCGCATGAACTCCACGTCGGTCCAGAAAACACGCGCGCGCCGCCCACGTAGCCGCCGATTATCGAAGAGCACACGTGAAAGGTAAGAACGAGCTGATCTGGGATTACGATTGTTCATCGGCGACAGCGCGACGCCGTTTCTGCCGCTCGTCTCGCTCGCTTCGCAGAAGGAGAATAAATCAGGGAGCGATCGGTGGAACTATCGCGACACGATGCACGATTACGCGTTCATCCTAAATAACGTTCAACGCGTTCTAACCGTTTGGACGCTGCCATAGATCAGAATCGGATGGATTGCCAGCTGCATTAACTCGAAAGCGATCGTTGGCCATATCAAGACACGATTCCCCATTATGTACTTATCCTTGCTAACGTTGACTATGATATAACCGTTTGGATTCCACAAGAGGTTCGAGTGGTACAGATCGAACGTGACAAAATCGATTTAATACTTCTTGCTTCGCGAAGCGGTTGAAATATAGTATCTAAAATTGAATTATTCAAATAATCGATATCCTTCTGCATTCTGGGTTACACACGTATTCCTATAAACATTTCCATTCTATCCGCAATGATGCCGTCGCATCGATCAAATCGTTCCTATAAATAATCGAGATATATCTACCGCGAACCAGAAACGCCGCACTTTCCATATATTTATCTCACTTATCGTACATAGCGGACAGCGATCGTTTCTACCAACCACCAATACCAACCGCCTTCCACTCTGCCTATCCCGACTTGCGACCGAGAGAACGCCGGAAGCATTTCCGAGTCTCGAATGGATCCGCGGGGCGAAAAAAGTGTACAACGGTACGCAAGTGAAATCGCAATAATTACCCGCGGCACGGATGGCAAATCCCGCAATACGGTAGTCGGGTAGGCGGTATGGCCTACCAACAGGCGCATACAGGTACTATACGCAAGCTCTTTGTCGGCCGGAGGTGGGGTACTGGTTATATTGGCGCCACCTCCTGCACGGTTAAGCGAGCGACTAGGGCAGACTTACGCCTTACGCCTCTCTCTCTCTGCCCCACCTCTCCCCTCCTCCCTCCCTCGTGCCCTCTCGTTTCCGCGCTCCACTCTCCCCTCCCCCTCCCATGGTCGCGCGCGCGGCCCTCTCGTCCCTCTCCGCTGATGCTGCAACTCCGGCACGGCCGACCCAACCTAACCCGCGGGCCAACTTCATTCCACGCCGACTGACCACCACCGACGGCCGCCGTCGTCCTCGACGCCGTCGTCGTCGTCGTCGCCGTCGTTGTCGTTGTCACTGAGCGCGGCTCGCGCGCCACGGTACGGTGTGCTTTTTTTTTCCTCCTGTCTATCCTCGTCATCCCCCGTCTGCCATCGTTTGTCCGCCGAACCGCGAACGGGAGTGACGGGATTTCGATAGTGGGACCGTGCACGGATGTACGAGTGGACATAGAGGAACGATAAAGCGATCAGGAGGAAACGGGGTTGAGAGTGGACGAGCTCGGTTCGTCGATTGGATCGAGACTGCTTTCGAGACCTAGGAGAGAGTTTTGCGAGGAACGGGAGGAAGGATTGATAAGAATCAGGATGGACATGTCCGAGGACTGCTGGGACCACGTGGGTCTGCTCCAGGAGGTATCGGGCCCGGAGCCACCCCCGCCGCCGCCCGCCCCCGACTTTCTGATTCAGCAGCAGGAGGTGAGCGACTAATTTCATGTTTCCGTTGGGAAGGCTTTCAGCCCCTTGCTTGAGATTGATTTTGTTTCTCGGATGTGGGGGTTTCGCTTCGGGGTTCTTTCGGAATACCTCGCGAAACGTCGAGGTGCGATTAGGAGAGGATTCGAAGGAATGCGGTATTGGAATTGCTCGAAGGTTGTATTAAAATAGGGAAAGATTGTGGTGAAATGTCGAGAAATCTTAAGCTGTTGTTCGAAACTATGAATATTGAGAGGATTTTAGTATTACGGTTTTTTAAGTTTGGACAAAACAAAGTTGGTCATTCTTATGAAATATCTGGATACCCTAAGTTTTATTAGGGCTTGGTGAGGATCCAGACAATTTTGATAGTAAGGTTCAAAAGTTCTTCGAGTCTACAAGAAGGAAGGCAGAAATCCGGAAGCATGTTATCGTGTACATAACAAACCTGATAGCTTCAAACAGACTTCATAGTGATCGTTATCAAGTTGCTTAAGATATATACTTTAGCACTCTGTAAAAAAGTGCGGGAAATCAGCATGAGTTGTGGTTTGTAAACTGACTCCTGCTTGCTCCCACTCTGAAGATATCGCTAACAGCGAAGTGTAAAAAATACAGTGTCGGATTGGATTATCGAAAAAGTTTTGTGAAGAATTATTGACACATCACCGTAGGAGTTATAACAAAGCGCGCAGTGTCCATTCAATACCACGTGAGACGCGCTAGACCAAATATCTTCTTGATTTTTATGTCTGTCATAGTGATCGTGCAGTAAACTATTCTAATTTTAGTTTCAGGAGTAATTGGTACAGCCGTAGTTGATAAGCTTATATAAAACACACGCGTTAGACGTATATTTAATTTAATAGCTTACATTACAAAAATACATTTAATTGTCGTATATGTACCGCTGAAATAGTTTAAATAAGCATTGAGCACTATATTTTTTTCATTAAATGTTAACGTAACAGCGCTAAAGTATAATCGTTAATACGTGAAAAACGAGCTCAATTTCAAGTAGTCAGGTCTAGATTTCATCCAGATACTCTTGAAATGAATATATAATGATATTTACTATAATTTTCACCAGTTTCGTAATACGCGACGATCCACATAAAGAATTGAAATCTTTTTGCCATTTCCATTCCGTCCTCGCGGTATCATTTGATCTCCGTCGATTAACATGCAATTTACATTGAGCGTATCGGCTACCTGAAGTGTGCAATAAAAAAGTCATCGGGAAGTTTTGCAACGATGTTGTTTTTGGACTCGCGGTTTAAAAAACAAGTTTATTATCTCGGCTGAGTGACAGATATGGAGCTGAACTCTGATATTAATCTCTAATTGGCACGTTGCGAGTTAAAACTACACTGCACTGTCCGACGTAATCGAACCTATACCTCGAGTTATCTCCACTCCAATATTCTTGAATATTTCACTTTAACATCACCGTGACGTCTAATCGGTTTTTCCACTCGAGCCACTCGATAAACTTCTTAATCCTCCAAAGTATTACCCATTATTCGAGTTCCAGCAAGGGCGCTTTCAGTCTTGCGTTCCTATCTCGACGAATATCTTTCGATCATCTCGCACGTTATACAATCGACCAACATGCGTGGACCTTTGCGACTGTGTCGTTTATATATATATATATATATATACCAAACGCAGGCTACATTTGGTAATTAAATAATTACGAGACCAACGGCACTGCCGCGCGGACGCCCAGTGAGGAGGAAGATAATCAGGTCCGGCGGTCGGCTTTCCGAGCCTAGGGGAAAACGCAGCTGGCCTTCCTCGGCGGCTCCAATGTTTGCTCAACTGTGGACAACCAGTAATAATCTTATAAAATAAGGTATCATCGGTCTGATCGCCCGGGGTCGAAAGATTTAGATGTCATTATGTGCGGCGTATCTGCGGTAGAAAAGAGAGAAAAAAAGGAGAAAGGGGGTGGCGACGGGGGGTGAAGAGGAAAGAAGGGAGAAAGAACGGAAGGCGAGTGAGCTCATTCCGTTTCAATTTCGGGGGTTCCACGTAACGAGCTCTCGATGGAGCAACATGGGTCCACAGGGCGTTGCTTTGGTTGCCCTGTAATCATACCGGAAATTATAGGCATTTAGTCGGGCATGAATGAGCGGATAGGAAAGTTTAAGAAGATATCGGTGGCATCGACGCGTCAGAGGCGCGTGCAGGTTCGACCCGTTGCCCCCTCTTCCCCCGTCCCACTCCCGCTGCTCGTCTCATCCTCAATTTTTGGGGGCACCTGCACCTGCGGTGCTCCGATCAGAGCCCAGATTCACCTTCGATATACATATATTCGCCTCTCCATGTTCTTTGGTTATACGTGCGCGTACGTACACGCGTTAATCCCTGCCTATCGACGCTAATTCCGGCTGGACGATGATAATAACTGCAAGAAGGGGTGCCCGTTTATATACGTGGCCCGCAGAGTTCCGATGGTTGCCCGTTATCGCTGATCTCCTTTTGCACCGTGAAACACTTTATTTTGGAAATAATTGACGGAAATAAAACAGGTTGGCGATAATAGCTTTAATTCGGCATTGAAATATCGTCGGAAACGATGTGCGGTAGTTTTATAGTCGAAGGAACAACGTGAAGTGTAGTTACTCTTTATTTAAAAAGGCAATTATAATGCTTTTGTCACTCATCAGCTTGTTTTACTAAACGTCAAGATAATGGCGGCGGAAGTATTATCAAATGTCTTCATTAGCACCAATATCGCATAACATAAAAATACATAACAATATTGCGACGAAATACTTATTCTAATCAGATTGTATTTGTAATACAATATTTACCTTGCGATAAACCAATATCCACAGAACAATTACAAGTATAAATTATCTTTACTTATATTCGAAGACCGGGGAACTGCGTTTCTTACGAGAACGGATATGATGCATCGTTATTCAAAACTATTAACCATTAATTACGTAACACGCTAAATATAACACTTTGTCATTCATCTCGAAGACCCTGAAATCCAGGAACCAGCGCTACTATTCCAGAAGAATTGATTGACAGTACGTAAAATGCCTATGTGCAAGATCATGAATTCCTCAGCCATTTAACACCAAAGCTACCGAAGCGATCAAAATGACCGATCAGTGGTTTCTTAGAAAGATCGCCATACTTCGTAGAAAAGCATTTTTTTTTTGCAATTTCCCATCATTCTACCGTAGAATATACATAATTATGTCGATCCATCTTCGATCACCTCTTCTTAAAACCCTCTTTCTTTAAAGATATCCGTGGTATACATAAATATACCCATAAAGTAACTGATAGCTTTAATGCTAAACAACACGGTTAGAACAGTCGAAAAAGTCAAAATATATAGTTACAGAGTTCTGCAGCAATTTGCAGTCGCACGAAACGTAGGGTTAAACCCCGAGCGAAGACTCGTAAGAACGTACGTAAGACAAACGGGCCCAATTAAAACGCCGTTTGCGGTACTTTCTTGAATTCGACCAGCGACAAATGTGAGTTACACCTTCCCAGCTGCGAGCTGAAGGATGTTCATACGCCGAAGTGCACCGGCGATCGGGTCGCACCTGCGTCGGAATAGTTTGCGTTAAAAGGTGGTTCCGTCCCTCGGATACTCGGGCACTGCTCACGTATGAGTTTCCCACGGCGGGCCAGGATGGGCCCGTGTGGGAATATATCGGGCTTATTACTCGCGCATAGGCAACACGTTCAACCGGCGATCGGCCCTCGATTTTCGTATTCCTTCCTCGTGTGCGTTTTCTCCTCCACGCTCGGGCCCCACATCCCGCGCGCGCCTCCTTCCCTCCCTTATTCTCCTCGAAGACGCCCGCGAGTGTGGCGGGTGTAAGTCTGCTCGGTAGCCGGCCTGGAGAACCGGCCGAGGGGGTGTGCGGACACGGTGCACGCGACATTCCATCGTGTTCGGTGCCCCGTGCGTGCGTTTGACCTTTCCAGGGAGGAGGAAGCGTATGTGGACCTTTGCTATTTACTCGATTTATTTTATTTTCGGTTGCGATCACGCTATGCGGTTGACCTAAGACAGGCTTAACCCTGGCTTCCGAGGCGCGTGTGGCTCGATGTAAAATCACATGGCGGTCCAATTTTTTCAGGCATTTTTTCGAATTGATTTTTAAGCATGAAAAGGATACCGCGCGCGATGCATTTGCGAACGAAGTTGTTATTTAAATATTTGATTATAACTTTTAAGAATGACGTTTAGAAGGTTTAAGGGTTATGACTACGCGCCAAATGGTGATATAAACTTTCCTTATGATTCTACACGCTAAACAGATACTGATAAATAGATGGTCAAATAATGCTTACGAGATTTATGAGATTGAGACTAAAAGTCTCGTTAATAATAGTATAAATACAATGTTAACGCGATATTGATTTGTGAACGATGATTTTTTAATTATACACGTTGTTTATAAGCTATTGTTAGTATATTTTATGTGTGGCTTGAACAACTTGAATCCCTCTAACGTCGCACAGGTAAGCTAAAAGGTTGGACACTCCTGTCCTAAGACATACCGTTTCGTGATAGGTTTCATATCGGAGCGATGGAGATATTCGTATTGTATGGAAAATTCTTCAAAGATAATGGGCGCAATTTGGACTCTGGTTTTTTCTACAAGAGTCAGAGTTTGGACCCGACATATCGCTGGAACGTTATGGATCTTTACTATGTTTGAAGAGACGGGTGCTCGTGGTACTGGCAACCATGAATAAAGGTATGAAGGATATACGATATAATAGAGGATAGAAGAGAAAACTGCTGCGGGAAATTGCGATATCCACGCCATGTTCTGGACGCTTTTCGTGTAATTTTTGTATTGCAGACGGAGTGATTCGAAATTTATTTTAAACAGGAGTTTGCAGAGTGACTAGTCTGTATAATCGATATCGAAGACTTGGTTAACAAAAACATTTCATTGTTCTTAATAAAAGTGTATCCTGGAAGAAGATTGATTGACCAATGAAATTAATATTCTGAATGCGTTATAAATATTAGTTTCTAATCTAGAAAAAGAAATAAACAGAACTACCAAATTTACTAACATCCCTAGTAAAATGGTGGAATTCAATCGTGACATTTGTCGCCGATTTATACATTCAATTACACATTGCCTTTATAACAAGTAATCTTAGAAATATCTTTGCAACTATTGTTCAATTAACTGTTTTATGTAGCAGCACCGTACTTTCCCTAAACACATTCTTATCTTAACCCTACGCAATCAAAATTTATAAACTCCAAACGTCCTTCCCTACCATGACAGCACTTGTTCAAATAAATCTAGCTCTTCATCGAAGACACACGCTTACGTTTATACTTAACACCACTATATAACGAGCGAATGTTTGAACGTCTGTGTTGTGGCAAACTCCGCCATTTTCCAGGGATCTTTGTCCACTACTTGAGTCACGAGCTCGAGAAGCGCGCCGACTGCAAAGGGTTAACAACAAGTTACTCCGCAGGCGATAGGAAAGCAAAAGGCGGCCGGTTGTTTACTTATAGCGTAAAAGAATCGTGCCTCGGACAGTTAAAGCCTGGTTCACACCAAAAGCGACGAGTCGCGGGGAAAAACACCGGGCGGTGCTCCGGGCACGTACGCGCTTCGTGAGAGAACTCGGTCGATTCGCACGATAACGACGTCGTACGCCCTGCTTCCGAATTGCTCTTTTCAGACGGACGCACCAAGCGTCACCGTGGCAAGGGAGAATAAGCAAATGGCGGGAGTGCGAGTACCCAGCGCGAGTACCACGACCGGGGAATTGCGATTTGTCCGACAGGTCGAGGGAATCTTATTACGCTGGGTGAAACCGCGAGTCCTCGTGTGTTACCAAACGCACCGTAGATCTTCGAGATAGGACGGCTCTAACTGGGTTATTGTGCCTGGACTCCACGGATCGTCTGTTCGATAATAAAACGTTTCGAACGCAGGAACGTGCAGATAACTCCGTGATGGACGATCAAAATTTGACACCACAAACTGGGTTACTTCGCCTCGATTCTGCGGCGCGTTTGTCCGTAATAAAACGTTCGAATAGTATAAACGTGCAAAATGAATCTGCAGTGGTCTATCAGCTTAACACGATTCTTCCTGTTTTCTAAGGTGGATAAAACATTTATCGTGCGTAATCTACATTCTCGCTTAATCCCAATTACTTTACAATCATAACAGCGCATTCCAATCCCGATAGACGTCTTCGAAAAACTCCAACATAAACGAGAACCGCTTAGGCTTTTATTTTCCAGTTACTGCAGTTTTAAAATCGTGCTCTATTCCATAAATGGTATACATGCATTTAGCGATACCAAATAGACGATGGTATTATGCCAGGTCGATACACCCATGTGTCCATCTGAACGTTACCACTTCCGCCCTGCCGCGTCAATTTTTATCGGCGCATGAATCCGCGATCGTTTAGCGTTTCCATAAAGCGGATACTGCTCCATAGCTGGGGGATATACCTCCGTGGCAATCGTGAAACGACAAACGGTTCCTCGGCTGGAATTTATTAAGGTACCATAATGTCGATACACCTGTGCCCGGTCGCCCTTCGGCTTGTCTCGAGGCTGATCATTTTTGGTCGTTCCCTCATAGCCTCTGATCTTACTTCCGGCCTCGAGAATCCCCCGACTGTTGGCTCGATATCAGTATTCCAATCCTCCCGACACTTTCGAGACTCTCGAATAGTTTGGAAGAACCGCCGCCGACCGTTATCGGCATAATCTTGACGTTTCAACGTATTCCACGGCGTATATCGCACCTTTGCCTCTTCGGCTCCGCCAGCTGCAACACCGGTTTTTAATTCCTTCATCATCCAGGACCACGAGATCTCATCGGCCCATATTAATTAGGAGAGAGCCACCGTCGGCTGTCCTGAAACTCTGACGTTAAAATTGTCCACTTCCGAGGGCATCTCCTTGAGGTGTTTCTTGCCTATTTCGTCACGTGCACAAACTATTTCGGGTATTTACATATGTTGTTAATGTATGCCTGTTTTAAAAATACGGGAAGTTACGATATTCCGCAGCGTGTCTTGGATACATACTTTCTCTGTGAGTTATCAAGTGTTTTGAATTTTTTTATATGCTCAGGGAAGAATACGTTACAGTCATTGTGGATGGGTTATTGCCACTGGATCCTCTTGCTATAGATAGGTGCTAACAAGATGTTTTCTCGTATAGTGGTTCTTTTTTCAACGATGACTTTTGAAGTGTTGTTCAAAGAAATGTAAATATACGTAATCAAAGCAAATATTGTTTTACCAATGTAATATAATATTTTAAGTTGTTTTTTTTTTTTTTTTTTTTCTTTGGGTATTGTGAGCTTCGACTGCTTTGGACATTTGCCGCGCTGTGTTTTTATCGGATACACTGCCTACTTAATAGGCTTGGATTTATAAATAAAGAAGGTACAATATAATGTATGATATCTCGCCAAAATTATTCTTTAGCGCGACTTGTTGGCAGCGAAGTATTCCAAAAATGCCTCGCATATTCGTCGATAGAGCGTAGAACTTTAAGGGTTAATAATGTGATTTTCATAACGTCAAGTATAATATTGGTATGTACTCAGCTTAGCCCACCGAAATTTCCCCGACATATTGCGCTTTCAGAACTGCAGTTTGAAGCAGCGCGCGTATCTGTTCGGAGTTGTCGTCATTCACAAGTTTCGACAATCATTGAAACCAGGAATACAATGCCCGGTACGTCGAGAAGTAGCCGACGGACTAACCAGTTCTGGCTGTTTCTCAAACCGTTAATAGAGAAGCTACTGGTATATCACTATTCAAACTATTTAGTAGTCAACTTATCAGGTAATAATGACAAATGTTTCACCTAATAAATCGGATTTCTTGCATTTCTTTCTGAGATGAATTATCAATACAAAATCACGTACATTTATTATAAACAGTTGATTAATATGTGCATTTTTATCAGTGACATTACATTATTTCTCAACCATGGCTGAAAGAGGATAGTGTGGAATTTAATTTTGATAAACCAAATATTATTCATTCCAAAAAACTAGCGCAACGAGCGAATATCAATATATATCTGACCTTAAACGAGATCACGTAAAACGACCTTTATAAAAAGTAAACATTTCGTGTAATAAGCCATTATCCAAGTCCTCGATGCCCTCACAAATGTACCGTTATATTACATAATTATATAATTGCCCCAAGTCGCGTATCCCTCCGCGCCTTAATGTCCAAAGGCATATCATACGAGAAATTCGAGATATACATTACGGCACAGTAGCACGGCATTCCCTTAACCACATCGGTATTAAAAATCCCCGCTGCTTTTACGAAGACACCGTTACATCGTTATACAATCTCGCGCGCTCTTATCGCGCTGCTCCTTCACGGACAGCATCGGCAAAAGCGCGCCCCTACATATCTCACGAAAGAATCACGAAGTGCATCGTACTCATGGCGATCATTTGTGCGGCATATGCCCATTGCGGGGCGCTTCTTAACAAATTACACGGCCCAGCCTCCCAGTTCGGTTCCCTTCGAATCGCCGTGAATTATCGTCCGTCACGTACGATCCACGGAACGATACGACACATTGTCCTCCTTGCCACTAAATTTCATACGGCGCGATATTATCTTCCCACAATCAGACGTCCCGCGTGGAGAGGGCTCCCATGGAGCGTTTTCCAGCTAGCGGGGCAGAGGGAGATGTCGCTAGACGGGCCCGCGCTCTCTCCTGGGTTTCGCTCGATGGCATCGCCTTTTTCGAAGACTCGTTGCACGGGTTCACACGGCTATGTAGGACCGACGTTTCGCGCTTTTGTCGCACGCAGGATACGCACTTGTCGCGCACGCACTTGTCGGCCCTTCCTGCTTCCAGGACTCCCCCTCGTCGCTCGATTCCCCCGGATTCACGGAGTGAATGAGACTTTCTACGGTCTGTAACACGTGACACGTGTATCCCGCATAGAGTGGACACGTGCACCGGGGAACGTCGTCGTCGTAGTCGTCGTCGTCGTCGTCCTCGACGACGTCCGTGTTGATCGACGTCGCGAGAGCCCTACGGTTATGGTCACTGACCGCGTCCACGCCCGTATGGAGTGCTCCTTGCGGAATACATTAAGGTCCTGCGGCTACGGTGACGTGGTGGCTGGAGGCCTGGAAGTACATGGGGAAGACGCGGGTGGGAACGCACTATTTCTGGGCTTTTCGACCATGCGTAGCCCGTTCTAGGAGATTCTATAAATTGTGTACATTACGGCTTCGATAATGAGAAAATCGATATGAAGTGTGGGTAATAGAGTGGATAGTTTATCAGTCGACGGATGCAGTTGAACAATGAAGGAGGGTACTGTTGTGGATGAAAGTAGTTCTCGCAGAGAGTTGTGATGGCGCGATGCACGGAGGTTTGGACATACATGGTGAAAATACGAGTGTTGTACATTCGATTCGTGATACGAATAACTTGACCTGTCGATATCAAAATGTAAATATACTAGTATGATATAGAGATAAAACATATAAACCATGTTCGATTTGGATTCTTCCATGTTATGAGTGATACGCTAGACAAGAGCAACAAGATTTCCATTTATAACTCCACGGCAGATTTATTTATTTATATTGAAGCAATATGTTCCATGCCATCATGGAAATTCACAAGTATAATTTATCTTGGATTTTGACACACATCTCTGAATTTTTGGTAAATCTGTCCGTCTTAAGAACCTCTAACCGTTTCGCTACTATGTATGATTACAGTCACTCCTAATAAAATATCACTGACGTACTACGGGCGACTACAGTCGCTCTGCGGAAGACGCCGCGGTTGTTCTCAATACTATGCATCAGTACACCAAATGCCAAATCAGTTTTGAAGCGCTTATCCGAATGTTTGTAGCAAATAATGTTAGTGCTGATAAAGTTTTTTTCTTCGGATAACAACCGTGGATGCAGCTAAAGTTGCAGTGAGGCGTGAACGCGGCTGCTGACGATCTTTCTCGTGAACCGTGCACGGTTTTGACGCGGCGGCTCGTTCAGCGGGAGCGCTGCATCGAAGAAATTGCCTCCAGCGAAAGGGTTAACTGTACAATATAAATTGCTTTACTTATGTATCGATATGTAAAAACTGAATGTAACGTTAGATACCCTTCGATTACGGTTTGCATCAGTTTGGAAAATCACATGAGATTAGTTCGTATATTCCTATTGGTCCTGTGTAAATTATTGCGTACATTTTTTTTATCGCAGGCATTTTTGGTTAGGTGAGATAGGAAAAGCAGCGACAGCACTCTGAGTAAACTGCTCGAACGATTATCATAATTTCAGGGCTTTTGTAAAATGCCAATAGATCTCCTGAGGCTTTTAGGTGGGAGTGTGTATCGTAAATATTGGTATCAGCGTGGAACTCATCTCTTATAATGGATCCTAGATTAAACAACCTTGATCATTTATGGCGGAAGCTGTGCCAGGAAATACTAAGATCTACTAAGTATAACGAGTCGCGATCGAAGGTCATTCGAAACGATCGCAATCGAGGAAAACTCTTAGGAAGCAGCGGTGCCTCTTGCATACACGGTGAAGAAAATGGTTGACCACTTGTTGCTAAAAAAGATCGTATCGCGCTCACGGCTCACAGAGCGCGGAAGGTCGGGAATTATAGTTTACAGAAAAGGGGACAGAACAGCGGAACCTTGTACGCGCAGCCAAAAAAATATCGGAACCGACTCAAATCAAGGATTAAGCAAGCTTTGCTGAAATTTCTAATTAGAACCACATTGGATTTTGAACTCTCCATCTGGCTTAATGCAGCTCTATCAGGAATTCCAAGAAGTAATTTCTGACAGTTAGAAAAAGAATCCGATCAACATAAATATCCAGATCGATGGATGAAACAGGATTTCTAGATCCGAAATCCCTTACTTTCTATCGGGCATTACTACTTGTACAAAAAGTTAGCGTCTAAATTTCTGAATAAAAAAATGATACCCTTTTATTCTGAATATGACATAAACTCCGTTTAATCACGCAAGCAGCGATTCGCCAACGAATAAGTTTCATTATGAATTTTGTCGTACGTGCTAAAAATTATATAAGACATCGAGCCTGGCCGTAGGCTAAAGCGTCTTGGACAAGCCATGCTCACGCGAGAATGCGGCTCGACAATCGTGAATTACGGCCGTTAGCGGTTGTAAATCCTTTACCGTCTCGTAAGTAAAGATGCTTTTTCCGACTCGTATCGCGCGTACTTTTCCGGGGCTGCATTTTCCGGCATAGGGGGCACTTTCTCTTCCTCCTTCGACCGAACCCTCCTGGCGGCGAGGCCCCAGCCACCTTCGTGGCAACTTCGCTCCCTCAAGAGGGTCTCGTCCTAATTGAACGGCTCTCGGCCCGCCGACACGCTCCGCCACGAGGGTGAGTTTATCTGGGCGTACGTTGACACGTCGGGACATGCACCCCTTGCTTATCAAGTCTTGGAACATCTACCAACGTTTAATAATAATTGAAAAATTAACACTCAACTTACGAAAGTCGGATAACTGGATCGGGAGCCTATGGTCGGATTTTTTTCTACGCTTTGTCTCCTACTCGGTTTCTCACCGCCTTATTTTTTAAAATAATTTTCACCTAATATTAAAGTTCAATTAATTTATTTCCTTAGTTTATTTATTGGATCATACAACCCTGGCCAGAAATATTTAATTTCCACACGTGAATGTCGATTTTTGTCGATTAAACTCTAGCTTTAAAAGACCAGATGGAGAATTGGTTAAAGTGTGCGAAAAGCTGCTCGATATTGACCATACCTTGTATTAGAATATCGGATATCATCGAGTATATGAGGTTAGGAGTTCCTTACGAAGAGAAGGAACAAGTGTCCTGACATTTTACGGCGATAGTATAAGTAGGTGTACGCAAAGAGCGATTCTGCTCCAGCGCGTATGCGCTCCACGTCCTCGCGGTTCCTCGCTTTATTAGCGTCGACCCTGCGTTTTAACGCAACAGTTTGTGGTCCAACTCTACCACCCGCACTGGCAGCAACTATTCCATCCGACAGAAACTAATTTTCCCCGGGAACTTTTCATGAGGTGTCGCCCAAGGGCCACGTCTTCTCTCTATCCAAGAGATTGCGAATCGTCGAAAGCCACGGTGGTTACGAACAGGGCTCGATTAAGAGATGGAGGGCAGGCAAGGATGTTATCTACCGTGGTAAATTTTGGGATAGCAAAATTAATGGAAAGAGAACATTAAAATTCACGAATCCTACTAACCTTGTACAATAAAGGTAACCGTATTGCAATCGAGTTGCATTACTGAAAGGTATAGAGTATTATCCATATAGCGGATAAAGTGCATAAAAACGAATAAAGAAAAAAACATCCCGAAAAAGCATCCAGTTGCTAAGAAAAAGCGCATTGCCTTGCATTCAAACTTGAACTTCAAAATAATATCAAGCAGCAGCTTATTACAATTTTTCAATAACTCAATAACACTCGAGGGCTGTCTCTACGCCGTTAAATCGATATATTTATCCTTCGTCCCGACTACACACACGCTTTCACAGTCATGCGCACTAGAATACATTTACCGCCCACGTCGATCGCCCACAATTCCCCTTGCAGCCGCATCGATCCGAAATCACGCGTTTCCGTAATCCACTCGCTACAAAGAAGGGCACGATAGCCGAGGAATCCGTTTCGGGACTCAGAAATCCAGAAATCCAATCTGTAACGCGGCTTATGATTTGCCGAGATTTCCGGGCCGAGGCACTTCTCGGTCGATCGTTCGACGACGCGAGACAGGGGCGAGGAACGAGGGTGGAGCGAGGGAGAGAGGGAGAGGGAAGGAGGAATCGAGAGCGTTCGACATGACGGAGGAGGTGTACCAATGAGTCGGATGGAAAACGACCCTCGGCTGGGGGTTAGCCGCTCCCGGTTTCCTTCCTCCAGGCAGCCACTTTCCCGCTTATTCAGCAATGATTCAATTCGGATGTGCTTTTTACGCCCGGCAGCGGCGGCGATAGCGACGGTGGGAGGTTACCGCGCCGCGGTGGCAGTCTAGCTAACCGAAAAGGGGGAACGAAAAAGGGGGATGAAAAGCTAAGGAAACGAAGAAGGGCTGCGAAGTTATCCCGCGCTGAAAACAGATTGCCCGGCATTCAGCCGCCCCTCTGCGCTCTTTTCACCCTCCTTTCGCTTCGTTTCGCCACTGAAGATGAAGAGAGAGGGGGGGGGCGGAGGATAGAGTCAACTAACCAACAAGTCGTTCTTTTAATTCGGCTCACCCGATTCTGGGGATCTACTTCGAGCCGACACTTGCTCGCATTGCCTTTGTGCTGCGAAAAAAGAAGTTGCTTTTTAGGATACGGTGCTCGTGCACCGTTAATCAAAGAGCCGAATAATCAAGCTCGATGTTATTGACTTTACTCGAAGAGGAAGGGAAAAGTGCTTCGTTGTTTTATTGGGAAAACGACTGCGCTTCTATTCGCTTTTCTCGAAACCTCGGGAAACGGTTTATGATGTTATACCTATTTGTTTCGGAAGTAAATCTGCTCTCCGTTTCCTATCTCGAGCTTTGTTATGAAAGTTGCTAAAAATATGTTTTTAAGAAGTTAACTAGGTAGTATAAGAAGTAAAGTATAATACATTATAAACAATATAGTGTTTAATGGATTGTCTTAAATGACTGCAGAGATTGTCGTTTTGTACTTCGTATTAAACTTTATCACGAAGAATTCGCGTAATTGTCTTTTTTTCAAAATGACTTTGACAGTAACGGAAGTTTCTTTAAGTCGATAGAGAGCATCAAACGCTATGTCAATTACAAGTACTTCTGGTTAGTCATACTTTTGTATATACAACTTCCAAAGCCTATAAATTACTTATTCGTTTCTTTGACCTTTGATACCAACAGTTAAGATTATTTATTTAAAATCTACCATCTGAAACAGATTCGAATCCATCAAGCCGACACTGAGCACATCATGTGTAACATTTAAAGGTAAAAGAGCATTCAAAGTAAACAAATTTCTAAGCCTTCCAACATCATAATACGTTCATTTATAGTTGTAAAAATGATTTTAAAAGTTAAAGACTTTAAGCTCAACAGTTGAACTAAATATTAAAGACTTTAAAAATTAAAGAAACGCTCCAAATGTTCCTGACACAGTCGTATTCCAACGTATTTTTGTTGCATACGGCACCTACTGTGCACATAGCTTTTTGAAACTCAAAACTTTATATAAAACTTTCTAAAAAAATATTGAAATTTTGGTTGAGCTTCTTATGAAACATGAAATATTAAAATGACGTCGAAGTTTTAGTTCTACTGTTGACGAATAGACGGCGCTTCGCGAACTTATCGAACAACCTAGTATATATTTGTTCAACAATTTCATTATTCTTTGCACGCAAATCGAATTTTTCATATACATACGTCCATTATACTCCTTCGACAGTTTGTATTTTGTTTGACGCGCACATGCCTTCCCGGTGCTTCAAGAGTTAATACCCGTTGCTCGACAAGGTGTATCGAACGGAGTAAATCAGCCTGCACTCCGGGCATCAGGAGAATCCGACACGCATGGCTGGCCATCGTAAAAATATAGATCGTTTCCCGTTTTGTCCCGGGGTTACCGTAAAGTGCGATCTTAGCTCGAGGGCCGAATAAGCGACGAATAAGCGGGCCGCGTACGAATCGTGGAGCGAACAGGCCGCATTTTGCGGGAACATAAATTTATTGATACGAGCGTAAAGTTGGAGAACGCGAATGGAACCTGCCGGCAACGTCTTTGGAGCTCGACGTACGACGATTCAAGGCTCTAGATCCGAGGTGATTTGAGCTTTTTATCAAAACGTTCGTGACCGCGGGAAATACATATTATATTATCTACAGTATGAGTCTGATTAATTACGTTTACAGAATCATCAGTCGTGTCTCGCTCATTCGGTATATCGTATCCAGAGTTTTTGCATGTTGTATGAAAAGGCGTTAGTTTGTTTAAGTTTTCGCTTAAGGTCATTTTATTTAGAATTCATGGTATAATGTAACTTCTAAACGAGATGATTTACATTACGCAGGTAGACACTGCTTGTTTATAATATTACTGTATTCCCTTTGTCGTGCTATAAGTGACATTCTTATTCCACACTCTGATATTAGTAGTTTTTTATTCTCTTTGATAAATTTTTCCTAGTCAATCGTAAAATTATGATACTTTAAGCGAAGAAATTCAAAGACGATAGGTAAAACATGGAAAACCTATTCTAACCACGGTTTTTTTCCCGCATATTTGATTGGACTACGATAGTCTCCCAGTTTCGACAAAGTAAAAGACCATTTCGTAAAAACCAGCAGTCTCCGTCAACATCTCTGCGATCAGAAAAATCGTCACTTAACGCAAAACTCAACACTAAACCTACCATCGACTTTCTGGACATATCCATATATACCATCTATATTCTGAAAGTAAAAGGCTATTAAGAGATATAGATATATCCGTAGAACGATTCAGACTCCGCGGTAGAATCATGGAAAATCTCAAAAAATACCCCCCTGCAAAATACAGCAATTTTTCCTAGAGACTCCAATAGATTTAGTGTTAAAACAAACACACACTCAAACACGAAGCATCTATAAATCAATATAAGAATTCACATGCCGCAAAATTACATCAAAAACCTCTAAAAATGCACAATTATAAAATCATGCAATTCTTTTTCAGAAACGACGGAACAATCGTTTTCACTCGTAGAGCGATTGGTAACGTCGGTATTCAAAGATCGTCGTTTTGACCGCTTTGGTAGATTTAGTGTTAAGAACGAAGGCACTACGAACATCAGGTGATCCACCGCGAGCTGCTCGTTCGGATGAAAAGTCTCGCCGAGGGCAGGGCGCGGAGAGGGTGAAACTGCTCCTAAGCCAAGCCCAAAGGGACAGCGGGGACGTCGGTGCACGCGGCTGACGTGACGTAATGTGGCGGTTTACTCTAACAGCAAAGGCATCGGTCCCACTCGGTCAGTCGCATATTAATACCCGGGACCGTGTAGCCAGAAGCGGGCAGCTGCCGGCTCGTTTGCAGCACGCGATACTCGCGCTCTCACCTGTAACGTATATCTCGAGCCCCCCTCCTCCCCGCCGCCTCCTCCTCCTCCCCCTCCCCCTCCCCCTCTTCCTCCTCTTCCTCCTCCTGACCAACGTCCTACCTCCTCGCACCGCCGATCCGGCCGTCTGCGCCTCCTTCTCTTCCTCTTCGTGTTCGTATCTATCTCCGCGAGGAGCACTCGAAATTATTATTCCCGTTCGCCGGCTAAAGGCCTCCGTATCTCGCTTGCTTAATGTGTACAGGGTGTACCGATATTCCCGCACGAGGGACCGGCCATGGGCGATCTCTCCTCGAGGATATATGGCCGGGACGTGGGCACATGCTCTCGACGGTTTCCCCGTGAAATAAACGATTGTCTATTAGGCACGCTGGAGATCGTCGTGCCGGTCGTTCGTTGATCCTGCGAGAATGCCGGATATCAGTGGAACGCCGATTAAGGAGCATCGGCTATCGCCAGGGAATCGTAGGATGCGAATGTGCGGATTACGAGAGGAATGTGAATCGGAAGAAGGGCTTGGTTTGGTTTACCTTGGTGATGCAATCGTCGTCGCTGTGGAAGGAATTTTGATTGCCCTTGGATCTTTTCGATTGAAATTTGCGGTTCGCCCGAGGAATGTGTTTTCTCGATGACGTCATCATCGGTGGGGAAAGAGTTTTTATTGGTTCTCGATTGTTGTTTCTGTAAGGCGAGTGGTTTGAGCGCGTTTTCGATCGTTGCGGAGGTAGTTCGTTGATTGTCGCAAACTGGTGAAAGAGCGCGAAACGTCAGCGACGGACGATTTGATCTGACAAAGCGAAAAACGAGTGATCGATCTCTTCGTTCTTTTTGTCGCACTGCCGATCGCTTGATTGCTATTGTGAGACTTTTCTTCGTGCTCTTTTGCGAGCTAAAGATGTCTGGATGCAAAGTGAATGCACTCCCTCGAAGATTTCTTTGTGGAGCAAAGGTCTTCTCTTCAGTGCGATAGCGACGCTTGTTCTCATCATTTCCTTCGGAAACGTTTTGTATTTTCTCTAATAATTTTTAACCGATATTAATATTTCTATCTAAAACCTTTCGATACTTTTTGGAAGTTGAGCTAATATAATCGTAAAATAGTAAATCCTTTTGAGAAATAAACTAGTACTAATTGGTCAGATAACCAAACTCGAAAAGTAAAACAAAATCGGCCCATCTTGTCTTAACAAATGGAAGATTAAGAAGCAGAAACATTCCATTATTCGTCTTTATACATTTAAAATATCTGAAGATTGCGTACACACACGATTTCGATAATTTTTTCAATACCATTAAGTTACACGATACAAATAATAAATAATAATATTGGTGAGAGGTTTAAAAACAGTATCACATATCTACAGAGGAAGTATCGAGCACAACGATCAACAATTCGATTAAAGGTCTTTTGCCGATCAAGAGGATTCCCCTGACGTAAAATAAGATCCAGCGTTTTTTTTTCTAAATTACATCTCAGCATTCATCGCTAAATCTATTCTGCGTAGCACTTAGTGTTCGAAGTAGATCACGAACAACTAGAACTACAAGACACACGTCACACAGGCAATTCTCCAAAGATAATAAGGAGTCGGGTGTTTCCCTGATCGATCTCCCTTAAACGGCATTGTCTCCAAAAAAAAAAAATTATCCGTTATTCCTTCTCGCAAGGTTTGGTAGATCCTAACGCGTCCTCGACCACGTATAAGCGCATCGTAGTGATTTCGATCACGCACGAAGCGAGCCCGCTGGTGATCGATGATCGTCTCCGGAGCCACTCTGGGAACGTTTCAGGCTGTCCCATTGACAAAGACTATCGGCACGCATTGCGAAACCATGGTCGGTGCGTGGCTCCTTGACAATCAGGGCACGATCGTGCTTAAACGATTGATAAAAGCTGCCCCGGCGATCCATCATGATGCCTACCTCGTCTCTCCGCTCGGCCGGCAGGAAAAAAGGGCTACACCGACAAATCCCCGACGATCCGGGACCCGTAGATAATTTGTATTTCTTTTCGATACGGCCGCCGTCTACTCCCTTCAAGCCGGCTAACTAGCAGGTGTAATTATTGCCAGCGATAAATTAACGTCGCGTAATATACGCCAGCTGTAATGTCCCTCGTGGCTTTATTCCGCGATAACGGACCGACGAGAGGCTACGTCGTGCCAATCTAACGCCCAAAGTCGTCGATGGACGGACGCCGTAAAAGGGAAGAATAGTCACGGTGAGAATCATGTTGCGATTGTGCGCGATGAAGCGGCTAATGCCGAAGCGGAAAAGGCAAGGGTGCACCTTATAATGCTCTGCAGACTTGTTTTTGCTAACTCGCGACGTTCTTAGTCGATTTCTCGATAGAGAAATGGGGGCTTTTCGCGAGTTGCGCATTGCCACATTTTTCCATACGTTGGGGATATGTATTTGTGTTTTAACTAGGATCGAGTGGGGATGAAGTTTCTATGACTGTGTCTCGTTTTAAGCGTATATTTTCTTTGTGCAATCGCGATTACTGTTCCGATCGCTTGTCGTGGCAGAAGTGGATCGACTTTGACAGGGTGAAATATAGTCCAGATACGTTTAACACTTGTTATCCAGTCGCCCACGATATGACAGCGTTCAGACCTGACGATATTCGAGCAAAGGCAAGAGACCATCAGCGGTTTGCGCCCTCCTTTTTGATTGCTCCCAGTGACCCGATATCGTCGCGGTGTACTCGTGTACCCAAGTTGAACATAACGCTCGTCCCGTTTATATCGGTACAATAAATTATAGGAGGTGCATGTTAACCGCCTGTCTTGAATATTTGTTAACAGCTTAGAGTAGGCGGTGCATGCATACCCTCAACGCTGCGTATACCTTTATGCTCCCATGAAAGGAACTCGCTTATAATCAGCTACGAATGTTTCTCGTGACCGCTTCTTCTTTGCCCCACAGGGAGAATCCGACATGTTTCCTTTTTCGCGGCAACCTGAACCACGGAAATTTTAATTTAAAGTAACGTTACGTCCAAAGAATATGCAAGATAAAAGGCGGCGTAATACGATTAACCATAATTCTCTTTTCAAGTTTATCAAACTCTCGTGGGGATAAATAACTTTTTTATTATATCAGAACGGCGAATAAAAGTCGATCAAGTCTTCGCACGTCCTTTTCAAACTATCACGTAAAAACGGCCGAACAATAATTATAAAGGACATCCGATTTTTCAATTGGCCGCTTCTTTTTTTTCTCTCGAGCAATTATCATTTATAAATTCATAAAACGCGCGCAATAATGATGTACACCAATGAGAGACGACGAAAAATCTCCCACGTTGCACTGAAATTCGTTAAATTCGCCAAGTAAATCCTTTCGCTAGGGGACGTCGCTAACGGCTCGAAACGGCCGTTGAAATCATGTAAACGAGACACGTTCTTCGGCTAGACCGCGATCCTCCTCGAGACGCAGCCATGGGCATTGCAGAAAACGAATACGCGTGTACGCGTCTTTGTATTTAGCACCACCGTTGAAATATGTATGTGCCTGGAATTCAGGCACTGCGGAATTTTTGTACACCCGGCCCGAGATTTCGCGCCTTGCCGATTCCCCGCTCGTACGTGCCCGAAGGCGGATTTATTCCTCGCGAGGCAATCGTCACTCCCGTTCCCCGATAATCCTCTTACGCGACGGGACGTAGGGCGATATAAATGTCCCTGAAATTCAGTATTTATGGTCTATTAATAGAAGGAGCACCATCGGATGCTAACCTGTATCGCTCCATAAACGAGATCCGCGGATGTGTATGCGGAAACGACGCCCCGGCCAGCCTGCGATCATAACTCGTTGCTTAACTTAAATTATCGCTCTGCCACCGGTTATTAACGTTGTTCCTATTAATAATCGCCAGTCGTGCAGTTCGTGACGTGGCGAAATATTATATCGACTTTCCGGCCCTACTTGCCATTGGGACTTCCAGGCCGTGGAAAAGTGCGCTTTCCTATTCGGCGGATGATCAGCCCGGGGATTATGGCGATCCAGCGAGTCCCAGTGAAGAGGGTCTCTTGGGCTTAAGGGGTAACATCACACGGGGTGCTTACGGAGCGGGGTTATGACACTTGGAAAAACATTTTAAAGATCGATCGTAAAGAAAGTTCATGAGAAGAGGTTAAGGAGTCTGAATATCTAGTATACGTGTAAGTTTGAATGCACTAGTGTTCAACTTTGTCCGCCCTCTGATTACAACAAAATCGTTGTACATGAGATGGTATCGTAATGTTTATCTAAACATTTTGTACTTTATCTTGATAAGATAGATATGAACAATTTCGAGTAGACTAATGTTAAACTCTAAGAGGTATTAGACTCATAAAATTTGGTACCAGCGTAACTGATAACGTTACAAAGGGCGACTATGTTTTTGTTAGCTAGATGAAGGTTAAACATTCGTATTTAACATTGAGATCTATCAGTATCATTTGATATTGACAATGGTGTATATTAATAATCTCAATTCGCCATACTCGTGAAAAAGCCAAGGACTACTGTTTAAATAAATACCTATATAACATGTCTGTACTATACTAATGTCTGGAATATGAAGATGAGTATCACAAGGAATATCCTTTCCACGGCTTCCACGAAATTTCTAACATTTACTGTCTAAAATCTGAATATTTGTCGAATCATCTTCGACGAGATTTTCTTACCAATCTTGAAGTCTGAGATACGCCTTTACGGTTCGTAAGGCGGTCTTTCGGAAACACCCTATGGAGTGCGTTGGGAAATCCTAGTAGTACTCGTTAAGGAACCCCGTGCTTTAACGTCGCCATCGTGATTTCCTTGCACTCACCGGTCATTTTAACGCATTCTGAGGTAATGGTCGTTCCTTGTAAAGAAGTTAATTGGTTCCTGTGACATGCGGCTTACACATCACGTCGTTCCTCCACAAGGATTTCTACCGCTTAAATCGATGTATCTTCGTACACCCGGAATATTCCGCGAGAATATATCTAAATTATGCGATTTGCCGCTCTCGGAATCGCCCGGATGTTAGGTAATACCCAGAGGAGTGAGAGAGGGAAACGCTTACATACTCCACGATTTGTCGAGTCGGTAAACGATTTCCTTACTTAAGCGTACGTAAGGGATAGCTACTTACACTCTTCCTCGTAGGTATGGTAATGAGGTGAGGCCGGGATGAATCGTCTTTTTTCGCTTCCGTTTTTATCGTCAAAATGGAAGATTCATCTCTTACTAGTTGGGGAAGATAGATATATACGTATTACAAATACACGTGTAGGAGTTATATTGGAAGTAGCTGATATCTGTGATAATGTTAATATATTACTTGTTTGCTTGTTGTCGTTGTTTGTATAAGAACGTATTAACAATCCATCGAAATAATTGATTGGTCTTTATATACTACATTTAATGCACTAAAGGAAAAAGTAAGTTTTGCTAGAAATATTCTCGTTACTTCGGTACGATGTAAGTATTATTACCTGCACAATGGTTAAATTCCATCCGCGTACTATCGATATTTTTTAGTGTATCATGTATCGACTTAAAAATATAATATAAACGCTTTGGGACCACTGAGGATTTTATGGTTTTCTGGAAACCTTTACCGATTAATTAAGCTGATAATATTTCATATCAAAAGATCTGTGTCCTATCCTAGGTCCATTAACATTATTATTAATCTCTACCAAATGAGAATAAAAAATGAAAATAAGAATTCAAACGATAATTTCATTCAGAAATCAAATAATGCGTCACAAAGTAATCGATCCAGTTAATTTCATCCCCACTGTGAACTCTAAAATTTAAATACGCTTCGCTAATCCAAAGCATACTCTACCTTGATCATGAAAAGCTGCAAAAATTAAAGCGTGCATAGCGTAAAAGCGACTTTTAAGCATTAACCAATAAAGTCGTAGGCAGGAACGAAAAAAAGACGAACGGTCGCACTCTTTCACCTTCTTTCGATCACATATTCTTGCAATCGTCCGTAACAATCCGACGGTTAACGAATAAATCCCCTCATGGCGCAAAAGACGTATCGACATTCGTTCCCACGCGCGGTTCACGCCACGGCACAGAGCCGGAACGATCGCGGAAACTCGGCTCGTCCGGCTTGCATTCGACGATCCGCGACCCGAGGATGAACGAAGACACGCCAATCGGCGTTCATCAACATTACCATCGGGCATCGGCTATCGCCTCGTCGGCGGTGCTGCAACGCCGTGTGCATACTCCGTCTGCAGGCACGGCAACGAGCACGATGCACACCCTTGGTAGGCTGCCCCGGGTAGGTGCTATTCCTCCGGTAATTTTAGCCGGATCTGCATATTTTAGCACGAACACTTCCGTCGATCATTATCGTCGCTGCGACCCGCGGCCTCGCGACCGCCCGACTTTGTTGCGCACATTCGCAACCTCCTTCGTGTCTGTGCGCGCGTGTGTTCCTGCGTGAGGCGTGGGCGCACCACGCGAGCCTTCGTGCGGTGCAGTTTATGGAAAATCGTTGCACCGTGACCCGCGTGAAAAACTATGGAAATGGATCCACGGCTGTGCCGTGAATCTTCAACGTGGAAGGTTACGATTCCAATCTTCCTCGTCATCTTTTGGGCGATTTTCGATGGGATATGTGCGCTCTAGTTCCGACTACTTGGAATTTGGGTTAAAGAATAGTTGGCGTTGGGTTGAATGACTTAAATAGTAGGTGTGTAGAATCAAATAGGAAGAATAATATAAGGAAGAATAATATGGCTGATTCGACATGGTTTGTAATTTATTAGTTTGAGTGATATTTCGTCTTTTTAATATTTGGAAATGCACGTGGCGTTGATGTGTACCAAAAGATTGACATTTTTCGCTTTACGATACGATTTTGGTTCGGATAACACTGTGAATTTTTGCTACGAACTATATTGCTGCAGCTGAGTGAATGCGAAAATATCGCGCTGAAGGTTGACTGGAACTTTTATCGATCAATGAAATAGATTTATATTTGTTTTTCTTTTCCAAGGTTCCTCGTGATTTAGGAGCTATAAACGTGCGTTCTCTTTTTTGCAGTCGTAGAATAATGAGCCAATGTTATAACAGTACATCATTGTACTTGTTTATGCAAGAAGATCTAATCTATTTGATGCCTATATTAACTGCCATGACCGGTGTCATAGGTTTTTTCTAAAATGAATGTAATGCATGCCTTTAAATAAACCTACATTTTTTATAAAATCGTCGGTTTCCATACGCGTATTAATCTCATGGTATAAGTATAGAATATCGTGAATAGTTTGCTAATTATACGTATACTTGTCTATCAGAAATGACTCGCTACTGTCAACCCCCTAGAAAAGTTGGATTTTTTTTTAAACGTAGGTTGTTTTGGTTATATCGCCACGGTATATTTGTCTATACCCAAGACTAACAACTTGATTTAGCACAATTGTCGACTGTAATTGATGAGTTCCAAATGGCATAGTCTATATAAATATAGAATTAACTGTGCTTTGATCACAGTCGATAAGCTATTCTTACATATATATCACGTATTTGTATCAGATGAATATTAATTTTGCTTACATTGTCAACGTTTACTTGTATATCAGTACGAAAGTTACTACCGAGTATTGTTATCATACGTCAGTAAGACATGGAAATTAATTCTACGCGCTCCTTCATATCGTGGCTGAAATTATATGTTAACAGCTTTAATATTTGTCTAATTTCCTGTTTACTTATCTCAGAAGTCATCTGCAGATCCTACGTGATTCGGCGAATCTCTCTAATAATACTCGCATAATCTTGATTCCTTCTACGAAACAAGCATGCCCTCTAAGCAGATATTATCACTGTATTAATCTGATACATCGTTCAGCAGCTCTGCGAGATATCTGATACGGCTTCTACAATGTATAAAGTCGGTCATCCTGCGTGCAAACAAACAAATAAAAGGGCGTAGTTCAATGTAAATCCACGACAGAATCCCGTCGGTTATTTTTCGTTTAGGAAAAAGACGTCACGTCTAATTATCGTTATCGTGGTAGCCAGTTGCAACGCAAAATTCGCCCGTTGATGGTTCAACAGGATATTTTCTCGAGCCCTAGATATCTGTCCACTTCATCTACGCATATCCCGCTTGCCCCTGTTTTCAGTCCCCGTGGCTGCTTACGAGCAAGACACCGGTACTGGCATATAAGAAAGCTTATAGCCACGAACGGCTGACTTAATTGTAATAACTATAATTAGCAGCACTTATCCGTCCGATAAAGAACTAAAGCATCGAGGGAGCCTGGACGTTCGGTCGTGTACGCGATTACCGACAGGCTATTCATGAGCTCGGAAATGTACGCTCGCCAGAAGGAGAGATAAGTCGTTGATTTGGATTAAATTTTACAGCCCGCCATTACCAACCGTTTCTAAGGCTCTCTGACCTAACCATGGCCGTTCATGATTCCTCTGCCTCCGCGCGAAAAACTCACGCCATTCATCTCTCCTTCGCCCTCTCTCAGCTTCGAAGGGTTTGCATAGCAGGAAGGAAAGCACGTAATGATTACAGGATACCCAAAAAGTAGCCATGAAGATTTTAACCATTCGTCATACTACTTTCTAAAAATTTCTCGCCTTTCGGTGTGGATCACTTCTTTGACACAGACCAGAGCATCGAATTAACATTGATCCTAGCGTAAGAAAGAACAAATATATACCTCGATTGGACATGATCAAGGTGGATTTAAAATGCATCATGCTATCTATAACGATAAAAGAACTAAACACTGGCTTCTAGAAAGAAGCCACTTTTATAATACAAAAAAAGTGTTTGAGTAACAAAATCTTCGTACAGGCTTGAAACGTGCGATCCTGAGACTCGTCCCGCCGGGAATTGGGGGAAGAAGGGGTGCGAAGCGAGCGTAGCGACGGTGGGTGAACTTCGACGACCCCGCGATTCAATTCCCTCCCTGGACACTCGCCATGTTATATTGTGCCTCGCGAAGTCGTCCTTGGTGCCCTTCCGAGAATACCGCGCGAGCCTCGCCGAAGTACGGCCTCGTCTCCCTGCATTATGGATGCGTTATAATTACCTATTCATTTTCTATGGGCACGTAACATCGAAGCGCGCTGCTCATGCGATGCCTCGTGCTTTGCACCTGATTGCAGATAGAGAAACGACTGGCGGTGGCCGACGCGCTTGGCGCGGGTGGGGGGAAGGAGGGGGGGAGGAGGGGGAGGGGGGCCTTCGTGTAACGTACGCGTTGCAACGGACCAACCGCGTGTTAGAGCCGCCGATGTGGGAGGCTGCATAGGCGTAGGCCACTCCGGGAATCCTGCCGTCGGTGGCTAATGAAACTTGAGTTTTTAACGCTTCGCCGACGGGCAGTAAACGCGTTAACCCTTTGACTGCGGCGCGCTCCGACTCAAAACCATGGGTAGCCTGCGTTCCGGTATTCGCGCGAGAGTCGCTTCGACTATGCGTAGCGACACTCGAGTTGCGACCGAATTAGGTATAGCCTTAAGACGTTCGCGGACAGTACTCAATTCGATCGAAGACAATATGGAAATACTCGATGAACCTACTGGCAATTATATTAAGGCGCATAATAGTTGGGACAAATTAACGCTATTTAGAATCGGGTGCTAATAATGTGGCTTACAGATCTGCACCGTACTTTATCGTATCTTATATCGCGTTACTATACAAATGAATGCTATAGCATTTACGTTCGAGAATGTGTTAAGAATGCGATGGAGCGTTTTTTGCAGATTCCAGGTGATTAGTAAAGGATACGATGAGAAATGTACGCGAGAATTTATTCGAAGTATATAATAATGTTTAACCTTCTGTCTTGGTATCTGCTATCGTAGTTTTAGTCAAACCGAATTTGGTGCGATTGGTACTTTGAATTTATCTAGATCGTAATCTAAGAATGTATAATGTCACCCTATGTTACTGCATATTCATATAAGTCAAACTCGGATATATTACACGTGCAGCTATCATAGATTTAAAGAAAGAATTGGAACATTATATTTGCTGTTGTGTAATATATGTTTCCTTTTCTACCTTTTCACGTACATTTTTCATACATTAAAATACTTCGCACAATAAAACATTCCGTTTGTATATAATCCGCTAATGGATAATGCATGTGTATCTAATTATTCATAAATGTCGATGATAACAGAACTATGCAATGCGTAAATGATTTATATTACACGTGTAAAGTTTGTTAAACCAAGCTGATGCCCTAAGACTTTCGAGCACGTACTGCACTTCGTGGGATTTGCTTTACCTTCCAATTTACATCTAGTTCGCGACACGATCACGATTATGCTGGAGCTTCATGCGGGTATTTGTTCTTACATTATGAAATCCCCGGAAAATTCAATGAACAGTATGATTGATAAAGAAATGGAGTAAGGAACAGTAGGCGCGCACACGCAGGTTCGCACGTACGAAAGGGCTCGCGGTTATGAAATCACTGGACAATTAGTCGGCGATGCCTGACAATATTTCTACGTTCCATTCTCTACTTTGCGTCACGCAAACTGGAATACTCTTCGCTGTTCTTGTTACAAAACTACTCGTTTATTAACACCGAGTTCCCATGCTGAAGATCCATGATTCAAACCCGGTATATCACTTGTGGATAATCTTCCATGCGATGCGTATAAATATTAGAATTTAGCTTAAGCTGCTCGTCCAAATGATCTTAGCAATCGATCGTGGAAAATAAACAAAAGAAAGATTGTTTATTTGCTTCTCTGGTTCCATCGCTTTCTCGCGCAGAAAGCTGGATTCATTACATCGCGCGACGGAAACTTGATGAGAGGTTCATCGCCGGCGGATGAATTCAATCCGGTTTATTGAAATTTTTTTCATCGGCATTACAGGTAACTTACACTCCTCCTACTTTATAAAACATTCACTCTGATTAGGTGATTTCATAAATAACAAAAAACACTCGATTATTGGATGTTTGTGGAATTAATTAAGGAAGTATACATTTCCTAGTTGTACATATTTTTTGCAGTATGATTTACGGGTTGTATAAAAAGCTTGTACAATATAAAAAACTTATTTTATGCTGCATTTAGGTACGTTAACTGTCCGACGTTAAGTGGCATGTAGAATACCGAATCGTAAGTCATTCGTAATATTAATACTGATCTGTCTTAATTAAAGATGTTATTGAATTAGTATTTTTATTTCTGAAACTTAAACGAGTATGTTTATACATTTTTTACGCTAGAATGATTAGTTTAGGTTATTTACAGCAAAACATACACTAAGCGTGGATTGTTTATGGGAAGACATCGCGAATACAAATTGTGAAATAAACAGATTACGATAGAAAAAGCATAAGACGCGTTGTGACGAGCTATTTTGTCTTTACAAAAAGATCGAGGCTCGAATCTCATTAATTTCCTTTGAATACCTCTTCACGCAATATCGTATACCCTAGATCCAACCAGGATACATTCATATCAAAACAGTAGATCCCAGATTCAAGTCTCGATCCAGCTACTTCAGTTTCCGATTATTTCAACGCCTACTTTCTTTTATATAGACGATTCACCATCTTAATTTTAATCAATATGCTCATTCAAATAAAAATTTTTAATTATCATTATATCCATTAACCCTTTAATTATTCGAGCCACGCAGCAAGTGGACACAATTTATTCCCACAACGAGAGTCGAAGAGTGGAAGAACGTACGAACAAGCTGCTCCGGGAAGACCACGAATATATATTACGGTAGATTCCGAATGAAATCACCTTCTCGGTCAACCGCGAAAGTCGAACAAATAAATCAGCAATGCGCATTGTAACAATAAAGTAGGAGGCTAATGCAGAACAGACAATCGGTACCGAAGGCATCATATCTCAACTCGCAGCAGCGGCAGCCGCGAACTTCTTGGAAATCGCTCACTTATATCAGTTCCAGCAGACGCCGAGGGAGATGTCCTCGCAATCTTTAGTGGCATCGACTGTCCCCTTTGTTTATAAATAAAGTTGGAGGATTCGTGGGTGTCTTCGTAGGTGTCTACGCATAAAGTATGTGGCGGTATCGTGACGCCCCTCGTGCGCGGGGCAAAATGGAAATGCATTGCAGCGGGGGGTATAGGCGAAACCCCGCGGTTTCAACAGTTCCCAGCAAGAGTACAACAGGGAAAGAGAGTAAGGGTGTCGTTCGGACTTGCCCCATCGAACTGCTACTTTCGGTGAAAGCACGCTCTTCTGCCCCTCCAAGAGGAGAAAGACCCGATTTATATCCTACTGCCTACGTACGGGAGAAAAGTCAATACGCCAACGTGTCAAAAGCTTGGATTTTTGACACGACGCAGACCACTTACGCTATTTCACTCATCATGGCTGGTGCACGCAAACACGTGCGTTTTATCAATTTAGCAAAGTAAAAATAGATTTTTTATAGCTACAGGAAGGCTTTAGATAGAAATTCAAGCAATTCTCACGGCGATTCTTAAGCAGTTACGCTTTAAACGTGACTTGATAAAGTAAAGTTTTCCATCGGCACGCGTAACTCATAAATCCTATCTCATCGTAACCGTAAGGTGTGGACGAGTCTAGGGTGAATAAGGATCTTTTACAAACGCGTAGTTGCGAACGTGACCAAAAAATCAAGTTGAAATAACTGTCCGACATAAGAAAGGAGTATTCTGGAAATTCGTTGTATAGGGGAATGCACTTTTTCAGCTTATTTAGAGATGTGTCATAGAAATTTGACGTACTTTGTCTGTTCTCCCGTGTTGATAATTTTAAGTTCTATAAGATCTTTAAAGAACGTTTGCGATCATCTTCGCACTTCGATATACTAAATGCACTTTCTGTCTCGGCATACACATTCTATACAATTTTATCAATAAATAAGAGAAAGGTTATAATAACAACCTTTAAACAAGGAAAAATTTAGGTCGAACGACCATACTTTACGAGATCATTGTTACAAACTCGTGGAAAAACACGAATTCCTTAAACCACCCGTAAAAAGATTGAAAGCAGGAAGAAAAATATTAGGTATACCGGAAGGTTCTGTCTGTTCCGGTTACAAGTTTCAACAAATATGCGCATATTCATTTGACGCTTATTTGGCTCCCTCTTTTTATCACTGAATTTATACATACTGACCTAGCAAATGAACTAAAACGAAGAAGATTCTCCTTAGTATTAAGTGAGACGCGATCGTATAACCATGGCTACCGAACAAGTTTCCACCACTGTACTTTATACAAATTCCAACAAGGAAGAAATGCTACAGAAGCGCGTAAAAATGTATTAAAAATATTTAGTAAAGCGACAGTTTCTGATAGCACATGCAGAAGATGGTTCGAAAAATGCCTAGTAGCTGAACTCGACCTTTCTGATAAACCACGCTCTGGGCAACCATCTTTGATCGACGACGATACCATCAAGATGGAGGATATACAAATTGCCATCACACTGGCAAGAAGTCATAAATAATAACAATGATACTATTCAATAAACTTCATTCGAGCTATGAAAAATGTATTATTTTCCTTTATTCTATAAACCAACAAAACATTCCAGTAGACTTAATACAAAGAGGAAACAAGCCCACATTTTCTCGCACAAAAAGCATATCTCTAACAACATGCATCAAGATATCCGACACGCATCCATCGAGTTAACCCGCTCATCTCGCAGGTCAAATAATTCCCCTAGAAACCCCTCGCGCACCGGCCGTCGGAAATAGAACGTCTGGCCTAACTTCATTTTGCGTCGGGCAGCATCCCAGGACGATTTTAAGACTTTCTTCGGGATTTTTGGGGTCTCCGTTAAGCGCGGTAGAATCCGTCCACGAGGGAACCGGGAAGGTGGACTGGCAAGGTGGTAAGGGGAGGCATAAGGGAGGGGGAGGGGCAGAGCCGGCGGAGGGAGGGCAAGAGAGCGCCGCTGAGCGCCGCAGTTTATTTCGGTCGGGTTAATTAGTGTTGCCTCGCGAGGTTTACGGTTGACATTTCGTTGGTCGTTCGTTCGTCGTTCCACGGTATAGGAGGACGGGGAAGGTGAGGAGGAGAACAGAAAAGGGGAGACCGGCTTTTTTACGGCAACATACTGGTCGGCCATACCGAGTGCCGAGGAGGAAGACGAAGTCGGTGCAGAAGTGGTATAGAAGAGGAAGAGGAGGAGGAGGAGGAAGAAGAAGAAGAAGAACAAGGACGTCCCGGCCAATAAAACTGCGGTGCCCCTCGAAGGTGCCCCGAAGGCGCCACGGCAGTCTGGACCTCCCTTATTAGCTCCCCTCTTTGGACTTCACCGTCCACCTTAGGCCCCCGCAACGACCTTTTGTTTTATCCTACGGTGTGAATATCGCACCGTTTTACGGCGTCCAGATTAGACCTACCTTTGTGACTGGGATGTAGAAAGCCGACGATTCGTCGGCAGGATGAACGATGGGAAATCGTAAAAACCGTTGGCTACTTACGGAGGATAGTAAAGAGCCCGAGGACGGCATAAAATGCTAGTTAAAACATTCCGCTTCGTGGTTTATGATAAGGGATTCGTTTACCTCTTATGAAACGCCTGCTATGCGCTTTTGTAAAGAACACGCTCTATGACTCCTGGCAGATACACCATTGCGTGGAAGTTGCTGTTGCGCGGCTCTTTGGAAGAGGACATGGAAAGGAATGCTGGCGAAAAGAATTGTATCCGCTTCATTTGTTAAATACAAAAGAATTATTATGGTCGTATACTATCGTCTGGTTTAAAGGTTTTATAATCGAGAGAAACTTTCAGGTTGGAATGATTCTCCTCTCGGTTAACTTTTTTTTGAGATTTTTTCGGTTTCACTTGTACTCTTGATATTTGTGCTTTTCTCCTACGTTTAAGGCTGGATATGATTTAATACAATATTATATTTATACGTGCGAAGTGAGGCTGTCGATTGACTAATAATGTGGAGGTACGCAAATTGCTGCGTACGTGAAAAATTTGGTACAAAGTTGTTTCAATTTCGGTAGCTTAATTTGTACCAGTAAAAACAACAGTAATCGTATAAAAAATCTAAAACTAATGCATTGGTTTTAGATAAACAAGTTTACTTATATCGATTTGCTTGTAGAGATTATATAACTATAAATGCGAAAGATGTATTAAAAATGATTCTAATTCCAACAAATCCTGAAGCGTCGCTAAATTTGTTAATATATCATTACATTCTAAGTATCTATTTCTCAGCATTCAATGCCATACATACATATAAACACATCAAATGAAAACTTCCAAAGGTCAAGTTTGAAACCATGTCTCTCTAAGAAAATCTCCCACAAGCTATGATATTCTATTCTACTATACTAATGATTAGTAAAAAATCCATAGTTAAGAAGGAAGTCCAAGATCTGCTCCAATATCCGCAATAAATCTACAACGATTCCCACTTTCCACCTTGAATTAGGTAGTCGAAATCTTTTCCTCGTTAGGCTAGACCCGAACAGGGTCGTACCCGAAAAGTAACGAATCACGGAAACCCGGTAACAACCGAAGAGATAAGGCGACGGCCTTACCTAACTGGGTCGAGGGCGAAACAAAGAGTGAACGGTCAGGAAGGGATGGCCGAGATCGAGGAGTAGTAAGAAAGGTGGATGGTTTGCAGCCTTTATTAAGAACTCTTATCGCCAAAGACTGCCTGGCCCGACATGGCCGTTTAACTTTTGCCCGACCTGCAAACAAGCGGCGGACACACCGGCCAGATAGATAGGGCTGAGGGGTATCTTCGTTTGCCATGAACCTTATCGGAGAAGAAAAACTTGACGCCTGTAAACAGTTAGCGACACTGCAACTGGCCCGTAGATATTGTTACCGAGATTTATTTGTCCTTAAACGGCCTAGAGCTTCGCGATAGCAAAATAGGGTGCTTATCGATAAGCTGGATGTACGTGGAGAAGTATTATATTTAGAACAAGCAAGCGTTTTCGCGTTTTTCGACGATTGTTACTGAGTCGGTTGCAATGGTGAGAATGATCTTGTTTGTTAAACTTTTGGTATCGGTTGACCAGGTAATTTAGTATACAGTGTGTTGATAAGGAGTATATATATAATTATAATACGTACGTAATTACAATTGTACTTCAAAACTTGTTTGATTGAATAAATGGATTAGTTGTTGAACGCTGCTACGGTATAAATTTATTAAGAACAGCTATGAGTGCAACAGAATTTAATGTAGAAACCGAGGATATTTTTGGAACCTCGGATGCATATTTCGGATTAAGTTTCAGAATACCGTACAATTTTCTTTACACCACTTTTGTTATTACGTTATACTTACTCCCTTATCGATTTCTACTGGAAAAAGTTGCCCGTGACATGACATGAAACTTGATAGGAGATCAGTTGTGACGTATTCAACCGCTTGTCAGGTCTGGCTAATGAAAGCTCAGGCGGGTATATCGAAGTATTTTCAATGGCCGGTGGAACACGTGGGATACCTCCTCTTGTAAATAAATTAGCACAAACGTGTGCATGACTCTTGTGCACGATCACGATCCACAAAATAACGCAGGACTTCAAGGGCGTATAGAATCGCTCGTAAAAAAGTGAGATCACAATGCTGCACGTAAATACAGCGTGTAAATATTTTATTGCCCGGTTATCGTCGGATCGCAGTGTACGTAACGATATTTCCTGTGCAGCGGAATGTGTATGCAACTTCTGAAACAATCATTGTCGAGGATAATAGTTGGAGGCTTTGTGTAACGTTTGAGCCTTTCACATTCGAGATATTGTATAACTGAATAAGTAAGTATAGGATTTTTACTTTAATAATCATAGAAATTGATTTGGTTATCTACTATTTGCATTTTTTACATTATTTATTATGAAGAAGCTATTACACATTGACGTGCAGTGTAATTTTTAACTGCGTCATTTGACTCGCTAAACCTCTGTTGCCACTGCAGAATTTGACGTTATTAAAACGTTGTAACGTGCTATGACTACTATTAATTATCTCAAGTGAAATAGTAATTTATATTTATGTAATTATATAGAATTGAAGAAAATAGGAAAGGTCACTAAACCTGACTATTTAATGGTGCTAGAAGGAATTCAGGCAATTATTTCCAATTTTGACTCCATATTACAAGCGATACAAATGTTTCGATTAAATTGCATCTATACTATGATTGGCGTAACGAATTGAGATTGGAAGTTTCACCAGATGAATTCAAGATCGTATTTCTCTAATACTTCGGCATTTTCTGCAGCAATACAGGATAGTCGATATTCAAAAACGGCAACAGCTTCTTAACTTCTTGATCTTTGGAATTGATGGCAAAAAGTAAATAAACACTCGAATATTCCACGGCGGTCAATCGAAATAGACATTTTCAAAGTCTATTCTACAAATAGCAGTTCCATTTTCCACAAAATAGTTCGTGTAATTATACAGATTTTTAGAAGAATCTCAAGGACGTGGGTTCAAGCATCACCCACGTCCTTGAGATTCTTCTAAAAACAACACAGCCGGCCTAGATTAAAATACCCTTTAACCACAACTCTTAACACATTCTATACGGGCAACGTACTTTTACCTTTTTCGCTTTTTTCGTCACTGGAGCGCGGGTCACATAAAAATACGTATAAAGTAGATTCGTTAAAGAGCGCGTATCGTATAAATACGATACACATTGTATGGTGTTTGTGTTGCTTGGCAACGTCTTGCACTGTTTCTTCCCAGAAGTTTCGTAAACAAAAAAAGTTTCGTTGAGAAAAACGAAGTAGTTTTCTATTTATTGCGATTTGCCGAATAACCAACCTGCCGAGATATTCACGAAAATACGCCCACTGAACGCGTAAATCTGCAGCGAAGTATACTCGCATGCCAAGTGTCAAATTAATCCGTCGATAATCCATATTGCACAACATGCAAACGAACAGCATGCAAGCCAATCGCCAGAGGAGCAGGGTTTCTTCCACGTCTATCTCCCGAGCAGAATCTAAATCTCCGCGCTACATTATCCGTCCTCCTCGGCGAGGATTAACCTCTTAGGCACGATGCACCACTATAGTGGCTTTCGTGGATGTCATCTCTCTGAACGACGCGCCACTAGTGGGCACTATGTATAGTGACCCATTTTAATGACTCGCTTGCTCACCGTTTGAATCAAGTGATCGCTTTCATATGTTTTGTTGCACACTTTTTTTGCCGTTTAATCCCGAGTTTATATGAATGTGCAAAAAAGAAAGTACCAATGCGAGATTAGATTACTTAAAGAAATTTCTGAAAGATTTGAGGATATGAATAATAACGTTAGTTGTAGCAAATCTATCGTTGATCACCCCTTCAAACTAGCTGAAAAACATTTTCCATCGTACTGCAAATCCAAGAAATCTAAAAAAGCGTTGCGAACTTGTATCGTATGTTCAAAGAGCAATGTAAGATGAATATCGCGCCATAAGCGTGAAGATCCTGACATGGCTCTATGTCTCTTACCGCGCTATAAAAACATACTCAATTGTATTATTAATTATTAAAGTTAAAGTATATATATTATACTTCCAAGAAAAATGATAATTTACTCATCAAAAACTCCATGCCAATAATCTCGCGTAGAGAACACCATTGCCCCTCGCACATTGCAGTGCTTCATCGTTTCAAGAGGATTAAAACCAGTGCGATCGGGCGCAAGTTCCACGCGAGCCTTCGAAAGGCCGCACTGGGCCAAATATTTTGCCGGGGGCACAAAACTTATTTCCGGGGGCCCGGCCAAAGGGGAGTTACCCCTTTTTGTGCACCAAACTGAGAGGCAAAGTCGGCGCGCCGGGCGCCGGAACTTTCGTCGGCGGAGGCAGAGCAGGATTAAACGGGTTACATTGTGCGGTTTTGACGAGCCACGGTGACTTATTCAAACGGCCACGAGTCGCATGTAAGCACGGCCGTGGTTTCGAGGCGCACAGCTTCCCCAAAACGGGCGTATTATGCCAGCGACTGTTCGTCCGGAGGGGGCGTGATCGGCAGGTCACCAGGTTTACGCAGGGGCAATAAATCATGAGAAGGGACCGGGCGCCCCTCTCGCTCTCCTCCGGATCCCGGGGATCAGGTACGAGGTCCTTGGAAGGATCCTTATCTTGCGAGGACCTCGTCGACCTGTCAGCTAATCCTATTAGCGGCACTGAATCTTGTTGCGTCGCAACTACTATTTTCCCGTGCTCGGCCGCGTTTTCCCTCGGCTCTCGGTACCTCGGTACCGAGAGAAAGACGATTCTGCACTTTTTTCCGCAGCGTGATTCGTTTCAACGATTGCTGGAAGAGCTGTTCTTCGTGACGATGCGCGTAAAATGGACCCTACTGTGATTCGAGTGTAACAGCAACGATCGGCAGAACTTCGACTCTAGGAGATCAGCTGGAAAATTACTACGAAAAGAGATAGGTGTCCGCTATGACCACTCATTGCGTGTTATTTATTACTGATTTTATAAGGTTGCTATTGCTGAAAAGTACGCAGTTTTACTTGTGCACTTCTAGTCTACGATTTCTATAAAGAGTTGTATAAAGAAATAGAGTAGACGTAATGTACCTAGTATGTCTGACGTGACAGAGGTATTTCCTGTCGTTTTTATTTTAGCGGTGCTTCACAACACAACAGTCGATTGAGAATCGTAGTTCGAGAATATACTGTGTATGAAAATAAGTCGCGGACAAACGTAAGAATTTCACGACTCGTATTAGGGGTAATTTCTTTGCTTCCTGATGCAGTAGGCATAAGCCGAGTGCAACACTGGAGTGATATTTTTTATGCAAGTTCTTGCAATCATCTCTGCCAATCGGAGGATTAACGATCTGTGAAACTGTAATACGCTGTCCGTCGAAATCTCGGACGGGCGTTGCGAGGCATTGATAAGGAGAACTGAAAATGCTCTTGCGTTCGGGTCGCTGCGCCAGAGGCCAAGAGAAACGTATCGCTGAACGGTAATCCCTGAAATGCCAATTTAACGGATAAATGTTTCTTGACCGGCAATAATCGCGTGCCATTGTCGTGGCTTAATAACCCGTGAAATTATTCTAAGCGGCACCGAACGGGACAAATCCCATAAGTAATCCGTTCGATGCCCATCGTTTCAGGAATGTTCGGGGGTATACTGGACCAGAGTGAGCTTATTAACAGTACAGTAACTTTAACCGATAAAGTTCATAACACCAAAACAAATCGATAATTTTCTCGTACATCGATGCTTTTGATCATGTTTACACAGGTGGCTGGTAAAGACAACCACATGCAAGTGATACATATAGCTATCGATTAAACCATAGTTTGACGAGCACATAATAGCTGTACGTCTGAATAGTCAACGACTCGATTTCAAAGCAAGCATGTCTCTTTGCTTCCTTAGTTTTTTCTTCCCGGCGCTACGGACCGTTTGTATGTCCGTTGTCATCGCCTGACCTCCGAGGTATGAGCAAGGTACCCAAGCTCTCTGAACAGCCCCAAAAGCTTACAAAAACCTGGACGCCCACTTAGAAGGCATAGATCGAAGGATTACCCATTATCTCGGAATTTTCTGGTCACGCGACGTGTATACCGCGAACCGGCCGTTTCGAAATCGATATTAAATCACGGCCTTTAGGCTAAACGACCTTAGCCGAGGACAAAGGAGAAAAAAGCAAACGAAGTCTCGGCGAGCCAAAGCGCGGAAACACGCGGCAAGGCGGCACGTCGCGACGATTTCACGGGTCGGACAATGGCGCGATATAAGCCGGAAGAAGGTGGCTCGTCGTCGCGCGGCGAGAGGGCGGCAGATTTATTTAAGTCCCTCGCCATCGGGTTGACAAGAGTAGACTCGCGTAAACATACTCGTTTCTCCTTGTTCCACCGTGGCCGTTTGTCGTGGCGGCCGGCGGGGCGTAGGGTGCAGAGAGCGGATCGTTTCACGGTAGTTTCCTTCTGGTGGGGCGAGAGGCGTCGTCGGGCTCGTGGGCACGTTCGAGCCGAAAGGACGCCCGCGCGCGAACCGTCCGGCCAATCGCGGCCGCCGCGCCGGCCCACGTGACACGCCCGTGGGATAGCGCCGCGCGAGGGGATTGGCCAGTTCCGTAAGAGCCACGTCCCACGCGGCAGTGGTGGGGGCAGCCGATGCTTTCGGCTTTCCTCGCCAGAGGGGGAACCGGGACGGAGCGGAGTGGAAGCCCGATGAAGTGGTGTGAGTGGTGCCGAGTCAGTCGCAGACTGGAGTGCCCTGTGAGAGCAGGGGACGGACCGAACGAACGAACGAACGAACTAACTCTATAACTAATTGCTCGTGACGCTTCGCCGTCTGTCCGAATGTCCGTCCCGCCGCGCTGGCAGAACCCCGCACGGCCGTGCTCCTCGTTCCCGCGATGTGCCGCACACCGTTTCGTACTCTGACCAGTGCCTCGTGAGTCCTCCCGTGTTTTGGTGCGGCCCGGTGGACACGCTCTTCGGGACTCTTGGATACGAGCGTCCGTCGGCGGCTCGCGGTGGCACCACTCCGTCGACGAGGAGGACTCGACATGCGGCGACCTGTCGGATCACCCGGCCAGGACACCAGGTCACCCTGATGGCAGTCGGGGCCCGCGGTCTATCGCGATCGTCGTTCTTCCCTGCCACGAGCGTCTCGCATACCACGGTGTTGCCCAGCGCGGAGACTTAGTGAGAGAGTGCAGTGCGTGCAGGTGCGGTTGTGACCCGATTCTCGTTTCGGGCTTAAAGATTATCGAGATCGAACTGAGCCCCGCCGATCCTCGTCCCGGCTGAAATGTCAGCGTACGCGCAGTTCGGATACTCGTATCCGTCGGCCTCTCAGGTAAGCCACCCGCTGACGCGACCTGCTCGCGATCGCACTTCGAACCTCCTCGTATTTGATTACAATGCCTCGATTCTTATTCCGCGCATACGAAGTCGCCTGTCGTAATAGCTCGTGAAAAATAGTACGTCACACGTGACAAAAGCGCTTCATTGTATGCCGATGCGTGCGTCCATATCCCTCGTTTACGCCTGTGTTATTACCTTAATTGGAATATGAGGGCCGTTGTGTGGTGTCGATAAAGTCCGCGAAGCGGTCGGTGTTAAGTCATGAGCAATTACGCTGCCCCGACGACCAGTTTTTCCGGAGGCACGGCCGACCGGAGCGGGGCTAAAGCGTAATTTCATGCGCATCCTTGCGATCCCTCTACGCGGTTTTCTTTCCAACATCATGGAAATGGCCCTTTCAGTCGCACAGGGTGTGCTCGTGCTCGCGCACGTGATATCATTAATGGTCACGATCACGTCTCTAGAATTGTTTCTCTGTCGAATCAATTTTTGCGGTACTCCAGACCAGATCGATCCTATAAGGGAGCATTGAAATTCAACCTGTTAATCGAGACGGACGAGTCAAGTACTCATTTCACGATATGTCCACGGTGAAAAAAAGCGGATTAGTTGGCTGCAAAGGCGTAGTATTTATGGTCATAAAGAACGACTAGGTATCTCGTGGCTTTTTATGCTCGCTATGCGAGAGCTACATCTTTCTATATTTCTTGTTCGATCGTTTATTGGTATTCTTGTGAGCATTATCGTAGCAATAGGTTCCGCAGTTTTGATGTCCATCTGCTATTTACGAGAAATATTGCGCGTAGCCAGTTTTGAGATTCTCAGGCTTGAGAGTATTTTTGTTCGTCTTTAAATGTACGATGTATCACGAGCTTTAGTTTCATTACTGACCATACTAATTAATGAGGATAAAATTTTCAATTAGATATGGTGCAACTATCGATAACTACATTCATTTTAACAAACCCTGAATGTTATATCTGTAATGTAAAATGTAGATTTTTGTCGTTTTGATTCTGATTCGATTAGAAACTTGATAGGGGTTTTTGGGTACACGATTAAACACTTCTAACACTTGTATAAATCGAATAATATGTATACACAATTTTGATAACGATACAATATTTAACTTATTCTACCAAATCATTTATTGCATTGTAATAACAAATAGCGCGTGCATGGCGCAGCTCTAACAAACAGAACATTCGTTTACGAACCGAAGACCGGTGGAATGTGAACTTTCGATCCCATTTGTTCCGACAGTAAAACCCGTCCACCTTATCATGGAGACATAAGAGGCAGACGAGTATGCGAAAGGGGAAAATGAAAGTATCAAAAATTCATATTGCGTTATAAACGTGTAAATGGATGTATGAATATTTATCGAGGAATATGCATATCGATCGTATTGTTCCGACGGTATAAATTACGATGTTGAGGTACGATTGGAACAGAACTGCGAAGAGTTAACAAGCTAATCGATATTAAGATTCACGTGTAAAGCTTAAACCAGTACGATCGGTAGGTGCTGGGTGAGTTTCGACATTTTCAATGGACAGGTTAGTTCTTCTACTCCCCATTTCATACCTCACTATGTTAATCAATATTAAGAGCCGCCATCTCAATCGACTTCCGCAGACGGACATTCCCAAACGATTTGTCAACACGACATTAAGGAGTGGCGTACGAAAACTCGAGTAAACCCGGCGCTCAGAGCTGTTCTTAAACAAAGAGCTCCGTCCACTTCGTCAATCTCGACAAACGAATAAGTCAATCGACATTAGGTATCGCGGTTGAAAACTCGATCGATTGGATCGAAGGATGATCGAGCCGCGAGGATGTTTTCAAGAAACAACTTAATTACTCTTCTTCGGTTAACGGGTTAGCAGGTTAATCGGCGTTAGGAGCGAGCGAGTGAAAACTTGAGCAGGCCCGATCGGTAGGTGCACCTGCTGTCCTCGTAATGTCCACCGACGGCCGTCGCTCGAGAGCCTGTCGCCACGAAAAACCGGGCGAAACCCCGTCGAAACCAATCCCTCGGTCGTTCTGAAAAAATCCGCCGTTTCGTGGAAGCCTCTCGCCTAACCGTCCTCTCGTCCACGCTGATCGATGGCCGTGCGACAATTCGACGGAATGTTAAGAAACACGTCCGGCCAGCCAGCGCGGAGTAACTTGCACCACGCTTAATGGCAACGTTACTTAACTTGACTTTCTTCCCGGACAAGTAAAGGTATAATTAGAGGAAGCCAACGCCGCAAAAGGTAACGGCCGCTTTGTATTTATTTACACCGGGGCCCCTTGATTAATGTTTCGTTTGATCTTGGGCCACCGCCGCGAAGAGGGAGGAGAAAAAAGGAGGGCGCGCGAGCACTTGGCCGTTGGTGTCGCAACGTCGAAGTTATTGGACGACCTGGGAGGCTCGGAAAAATCCGCGAAATCCGCGGCCGGTCTTGGAAAGTGGCGCTGTAAGTAATAACGCGTATCCTGGTAGGCGCTATCGAAGATTTATCGTGCGGCCGCGTCCGCGGGTTAAATTAATCATGAGGCAATTAAGATTCCGCCGGCCCCCGGGGTAATGAGAACTCATCTGCACGTTTTGTTTCGTTTCGGATTCATCCACGAATCGCCGCGCCGCGATGCCTCCGCTAGGATTTATTTATACACCGCTGAACTGTGCTCCCATTGCCGCCATTAATTTTTCGATAAACCTCGTACTACGCGCGGCCACGCTCGTATAAATCGGGCCGGGAGTGTTACGGTTTCGTTATAAGTACTTCAGAACTATTCTGATAACAAAGTATGCAACGCACTGCTCGCGCGTAATCGGATACGCGTATTTCATTGTCGCGCAGTACGAAGCATTGTAACAGCTTCGAACTCGCTTTGGAACCGGTAACAAAATGTGAAACAAGCAGCCGTTTTGCGGAATTATCCGCGTGTCAAAGTTTTACGGCTCGTAATAGAATGTACTTAGATAAACGTTTTTCGTTATCGCCGAGTAAGGAGCGTTGTAACAACCTCTGTTGTGCTTTACCTCTACTAAAATTAACGGCAAAATGTACCGTAAACGACGTTTTTCTAGAATTATCGTAGTTGTGTATAACGATTTTTTCAGAAACTGACGATGATCTGTCGGTAGAGTGAATTCGAATTTTTGCTCCCTATTACCTGAGAATTATTGAGAAAATTTTTTTCATTGTCTTTGGACAAGTAATAAAGTTGCACCAAAGGGCTTAACCGTATTATCATTATAGCTCTTCATATATCTAGAAACAAGTGCTGTCTTTAACTGCCTTTAAAACCGTCGATAAAGTGTACGAGAGGGGTTTCATGGCGAAATTATCATGGCCCTTTATGCAATGCTCAATAATCCAGTAGCAGTGTGCGACCAATTACCTATAGTTTATTATCCTTCAGCGACAAGTTCCACAATAATCTTTGGTTTCGAACAAGCGTCGTAAAGTGCGGCAAACATATTTATTGCGGAGTTACAATCGTAGATGCAAAAGATTAGTGGTGGTGCGCTCTCAGGCACGCCTCTCTCATTACCTTCTGCGCATCAAAGGCGCTCGAAAGTGCGCTTAATAAAGTCCGGACCGAAACGCAGGCACGGCTCATAAAGAGAAAGACGTCAATAAACAACATTCGATGAAGCAGCGCACGTATGTGCCAAAGGATGGTTCAGGTGCAGCTGCCAGCCTTGGTGGCAATAATACGGGTAGAACTGCCCGCATCAGCCGCCGAGAAAGGCCCGTTGCATCGTGAGACCCGCAAATCGCGCTATTTGCCCTGACGTTACTCGCCTGCGGTGAAAACGCGCGTATTCCGATACTCCCGTTCGTTTTGGTCTGATAATAATTATAATAAGAAATTCCTCGCGGTATATTGTTACAAGGAAATGGTACAGCGATCTCCGTAATCCGCCCTCTTTTTCATGACCTGCCGGTGCAGAGCCTTCGAGCAAGATCTCCGTAAAATCACGTTGCTTCTTGCTTTTGCTCGAAGGCCATTTAGCATGGATTTAGACGATTTTCGATTTAGAATTACGATTACGCGTGCCTGGGATGCGTGAGGAAACTGTGTGTATTCTTTTTTGTCTTACAAAGCATCCATTTTGATAGGATTACATTCTAGATTTTGATGACGCGATAAGGTTGTTATTAGAGATAATGTTATTTTTGATCGATTTTACAATTGATTTCGATGACTGATCAGCGACTTTCAATTCCAGGTACATATGAGCACGAGGCGGGAAACTAATTTTATTCGTTACGCGAACCGCATTCCTTGTTTGATCACGCACTAATTCTCCCGGATTCCAAATTATTTGAAAATATCTCTACATTTAGGAAAACGAAGTTAAGGGGTCGTAAAATTTTAGCAATAGCCCCTATAAAGATAGGAGATAGATATTCTTTGTCTTTTATATTTTCGCCCGTAAGCCATTAAGCTTTATCACGTTAATGTTCCATAATGTATTCAGATATCTACGTTGTGCACTATTTAAAAACAGACACGTGCGGTTAAAGAAGGTAATTGCCAAGGCTTAGAAGGGTGTTACGTAAGGCGCTCATGTCTCTGCCGGTTTATATATCAATTTAATTGAATATACAAAAAACGCGGAAAAACGCAATGCGCCTTGATTGCACCATAGAAAACTCTAAAAGCTGATTGCGGGAGCTTAAACAGCGCTACAAGGTCCGCCGTGTTTTACGGCCACATCGCCAATCCTCGGCCCGCACGATAATAAATATTTTACGCCGATCATTTCTACGGAAATGCGAGTAACGATAATTGGAATTTACGGTGTACTTACGTAAATTTATAATAGCGTCGGGTGCAGCCCCATCGGTGCGGTATCGTAAAATCCACGATTACGGATTAGCCAGTTAATATATTTACACGGCGGTATTTACGGGTAACTCTTCGTTTGTTTGGCTCACGAGGCACAGTAGCGTCGACAGCCGACCGATCGACCGATAATTATTTATAATCTGGTAATACAAGTACCAAAGCTTAAATTGCGCGTGCTGAAATTAGTTACAACGCTATGACGCCCATTATGCTCCGCTTTATCGGCTGAAACTGTTCCACCGCTAATGCGCGAGTTTACGCGGGCGTCATTTTAGGAGACAGAAAAAGAGGGGAATTGATAATAAAACCACCTGCCTTTCAACAAGACGGGTAACGTACAGTTGTCTAACACAATGAGGAACAGTGTAACGAGGAACGTGAATTTAGAAGTGGCACGGTGCACCGTGTAAATAATCCTTTGTTCCTGAATAATTTGTGTTATTTAATGAATTTATTAGATGTTGCACGTCTTAATAATTTAAGTGCCAGGTCACTAATATTCGAGTGATTCCTCAATTTTATCCGAGACCATGTTGAGTTGTATGCAGATGGGAATTTTATTTGAAAATAAGATACCGGATGACTATCAGCAAAATAAACATATTTGTCGACACGTTGGAATGCTCTTGGTTCAGAATTGTTGGTAATGTATCCATATCTTTAGTGTTAGACATATTATCTATGATAATGTAGGTAATACAAAACATACGAAGCGTATATATCGTGGAAATTGTTATATCGAGCGTTGGTTATGTTTTGCACGATACGATACGATTCTACGTCTAATAATACATCTCTAATAATACAGTTAATAAAATATAAAAAATCCTTCATCCGAATGGAATGGCATATGGGTATAATGAAATCGATCGTCATGGTGGAAAAACAATCCTTATAGCGTTATTAGAAGCAGCATTTTTGTGCTGATGATTGCACGATAGAAAAAATGATTACCATTACTAGGACGACAACCTGTATAAGTACACATTTTCATTTAGATTGCAGAGGTGCGACTGTTCCACGTTTTACTAAGTATCACATTTTGTTTGTATTAGTTACAGTTAAAAATTCATACAGTCGCCTGGTATAAATATTCATCTTTTAATCTCAGTCAAGTAATTATTTCAAAGTTGTTATTACATATTTATGAGACCGTAAGAAATATTTTTGTAATCACAGAGGACGGTTTTTTGTTGATCTTGCGTATCTTTCATCGGCAAGAACTCACAAGTGCGTCAATATTTACAAAGTTAGAAAATATTCTGAAGAACATTGAAATATCATTTTCGTAATTGTTTCAATGTTTTCCAACTGTGTTATTATTGCTGTAAGCCTGCATTAGCAATCACTGTCGTAGAATTAATATAGTATTCATAATTATATGTATATATACCGACTATCTATAAAATCTTAGAAAAAATATTTCCATATCATAGTCACCCATGCACATTGTGTAACGACCCGATATTCTCCGCTAACGAAAGTGAAGTATATTTCTTAAGAAAGTTACATTTCTAAGGAATTCACGCAAGGACTTCAAAACAAAGCGATAAAACCTTCGTGCACTCGATCCTTTACACAACCCGCACACTCCTTAGACTTCTGTGACCCGATTCTATCATAGCTTTACCGAACACGTGATCTTACATTACAAAAGGAGGAAAAGGGCAAGTCAGAAGATAAGCGGATCTTTCGATTCACAACGAATTACAGACGTGGCGGGACGGAATAACCGTCTTCGGCGCAAATGGCGTAAGTGGAACATAACCTTAAAGTCGCCATGGGTTATGGAGGGTTAATTAATTCCATTACACCGCGCGGGGCATGCCGGGAATTCGGGATCGTAATTTCGTGGAGAGGGAACCCTGATTTCCCGGCGTCCCGCGGCCGTGGGCCCATGAATCATCCTCTCAGGCGTGAGAATTCGCGCATGGCGCGTAATGAGGAACATCGATTGGCTGCGCGGTGTTAAATTTACGACGCTGACTCGCTCCGCGATTCTTCCGTCACTCGGTTGCATCGGGGGAATACGGCACGAGGTACACGCGTACGTATCTGCGTTCCGATAGCTGGCTATGGATAGAATCTCGGACGGACGCGTCGGATGGCCGTATTCGAAACACGCTCAACCCTTTCCAGCCCAAATTCTTGTTTTTTAGTAAGAAAATTAAATTTTGAAGAGGATCAATTGGGAAGCATTTGATTAGTAGAAGCCGATTGTACGGATGATGCCAAATGGTATCATTGTACTGGAAAGGGTTCATATTCCTTTGGACGCGTCCATTGCGGGTATTTAGCGGGATATTTAGTATGGTACTTTTAGTGGGGCGAAGCTAAGCGACCGTTGAAATTAATATAACTGCCAAACTTTTTTTATCGTGCTTCGATAAAAACGCTTTACTCGTGCTTATGAATATGGAGTAGGATTAAACGATAGTTTCTAGGAAAATTAATATAAAGTCTACCAATAGGCTTGCACCGGGTGAAATTTTAAACCTCTCATAGATGAGAGGAAAATTGAAACAAACGTTGATAAATGTTCATAACGAGCAACATGGGAACGGGTAAAGGGCTCGTAAACTGTGATAACATATAATAAGAGAATTTATCTAGAAACTGTGACAGTCGCTAATAATGTATCTAGCGTAATTTATTTTTGAGAAATTATGAAAAACGTAATTATATACATACGTTTGAAGTTTAGCAGAAGCAAAATCTTTAGATAATTATGAATGTATAATAGACAGTGACCTGGACTTCCAAACGTTATACCTTGGCTCGAATTCTGATCGTTATCTCTGTTTTTTTGGACGCGATATAGATACGATAGACCCGCATAATTCGAGGCCTATTTTAACGGTAGATCCTAGATCAGAGTATTTTAGCGATCAATGCCGAAAATTAAAGAAACAAACGGACAATTCATGTCGCAATATCTGTTCTGTGGATTATACCAGACGAGTGGCAATAATGTAAATCGAAGAACGGGTGTATCGCGCGGTCGCCGTATAATTGCGGCCCTGGACACGGAAGCGCCTCGATTCTCCGCGATATCGGTTTCCACGATCGTGGCCTCGGCTCGTCTGCCGACTCTTTTCATCTCTTTTCGTTCTTCCTTTTTCCTCCGCCTTTCCGCTCGTAGCGCGAGCATTGTTCACTCCCCGCGACGCGGGGATTTTTGTACGAGGTTGACTTTTACTTCGCGTGCCACCGCGTTGACACCTGTTCTTTCCCTACGATTGAAAAGCAGAGTTGATGGTGCTATTATGTCGCCGATTATTTTTCCCTCTCGCGTCGGCTAAGGGGCAATTCGAGTATCTACGAAGCAGGATGCGCACAGAATGCTTTGCAAAGTACCTATTGTAACATCGGGTAAAAGCAACAAGATGTTCGTGCTTAAAGAAAACGAGTTGGGGTATTATACGCAACTAACTATCGAGATAGGAAAGAAATCAGCGATGAAAAATTAAACGTGCAAGATTGTACGTCAGCTCCAACAGTGACGTAGCGTTAAATATAAATATGAACGTGTAAAAATATCTTTTATAATTGTTTAACTTTGGCTTGTGTTGACCGTACAGAAACTTTATTTGCTCAAAACCAATCAAAATTCCATAAAGGATAGGACTCTAAAATATTAAAAAGTATGGAACGTAGATTTTGTATCCATAATTCTGATTGAAGATTCAAGTTTTTTTTTTTCGATACCACATTTTTGCAGTTTTATATTGAGACTGATCTCATTTCAAACCGTAGATTATTTTAAGATTTAATTTTAAGACAAATTTTAAGATCTGTCGTTGATTTATCGGATACCTCATTATTATCTTCTGGCTCGGTATAAAGATACGCCCTCCCATTATAAGCATCTGACGATAAAAATAATCGACCACTCATCGGTTTGTATCTCCATCGATAGATCGTCTATATTTGATACCATTGGGACTATCAAAATGCTGGTAAAACTCCGTATTCTAATTTCTACAACATTCTTTATAAACATAAAACCGAGTTCATCGATCACCGCCACAACAAGCTATTACTATTTCCAATAAACCGTATTACAAGTAAAGGTGTTTGTAGTCTATCAAACAGCTGCCAGTGCCTTGTAAGGCTGTGCTAATTGCGGGGCTCACTTTGTCGCGGCGAAAGGGCTAACGGTGGTGCCCGATTGCTGGGCAGACTTTGGTGAAGATATCGTTGCGATGCGGGCACGTAGTTTCCGTTTATTCCCGTTCGATATTTAATTACCTCTTATTAAGCGTATACCATCGTTCCGTGACCGCCAACACAGTTCGAGTAAAAAGTCTGTGCTCCTGCCGATAGCATGTAAAGTTAATAACAGAGAAATCGGCGTACCGTGATTACAGAGTAAAAGAATGGCTTTGTCGGCGGCCGCGGCATCGGTTACAATAATGCCCGGCGAGATATTAGCCTTTCATTTTACACCACTCCCGGGATCGCATGACTGGGAAGGAAATTTTGAATTTCCTTCACTTCGTTAGCTCGCATTATTATACCGTCGTTATCCGGTTATACTTTGTTATTACCCGGTGTTTATCCGGTACCACGGGGGATTTGGCAGGAGCATGAAACTCAGTTGCTCGATGATTGACGGAATCGGCAATTACGGCACGAATTCTCGCACGTACTTACCGGTCGGCCCGTTGCGGTCTGGCCTTTACACGCACGTCGCGGAAACCGGTTGCTCTTTAAAGGTGCACGTGTCTTATCCGCATAGAAACGGCCCCGTTTTAGTCCTGAATTTGGCACGCCGCTTTTTCTCGATCATCGGGGACCAAAATCGCCAAACCGCGGCTCCGAAAGACGTGATATTTTTTTCACGCGCCAAGGTGAGACGATCTATATATACCTATATATTTCATCTGGAAATGCAGGGCGTGGTGAAGTGTCACGGAATAAACCTGAAATTTACAGTCTCCCTCCGCTAAATAGATTCAGAATGCAGGATAATATATTTCCTCGAGTTTCCACGATGATAATAAAATCCGCGAAAATACTGTTTCATACAATCGTTTCCTTGCCTTTAATAAGACTATTTAATTTGCGCAGTTTATCCTGTGCTATATAATTTTGTTCGCATCCCCTATAATTTTATCCACCTGTGAATATCGGTGTATTTATAGATCGAGACTTTAGAGTCTCTGCCGCTGTACTCGAATACTTCAGGAAGTTCGTATTCGTAATTTATTGCACTTACGTCTTATGTGTACATAAATACATGCGGGGTTATTCGCCGAGGAAAGACGATCATTTTTCCGGCGCGCTCAGGGCCGATTTTGAGAAAACGCATAAAAAGAGCCGTGCTCTGGAATAAATTTGTCAAGGATAGCCGAGGGAACGAGACGGATGAGTGCCCGCGAGGAATAACTTTATTCGCGCTGCGCGAGATCGGTAGCGTCATTCGCGATGCGCCCGATCTTCAAAAGATTTCCTCCCCTCTGCCCCGTCGCCCTTCGGTGAAATTCCGCGTCGGAGATACGACTCCTCGTAAAAATTCACTTGGCCGCTAACAAACGTTTCGGCCGGCCGCATAAAAATACTTTAACTCCCGTCAGCCGTGTAGTTAACATTCGCGCCTTCTTAACGTCGAGTTACTGCCACTTTAACGGAGCCTTTAACGCTTCAAATAGATCTCGGCCTCGCCGGCGCGCATCTCTCCGCTCGTTTTTACCCCGTTTACCCTTTGCAATCCATGGTGATTTTTAGGTAACGTACCGTTTATGCGCTCTTCATCGAGTCAAGCGTCGGTTACTTCCAGATATGTAGATCGTCGTCGATCGAAAGATGATCTCATGGTTATCGAGCGATCTCTTCTCATTTATGTAGAGTTTTGTACAATGACAGATTGTACGTCTGATAATTTTGAGGTGTGGCTAAAGTGTGAAGTTTTGAAGAGACTGTGGGTTAGGACTACTATGCCAGTAGGGTGGTAGAGATTTAATCCATTGTTTATCATTGTCCCTTTCTTAGAACGCTTGTTTTTTATTTATGCCTATCTAAGTAGTGGAACTTTTAGTTTTGATCGTTGTACCTGAGTGTTGTATTGACTGTTATGAAAGTTACATACTCGATAAAAATATGTTTTTCTACAATTAGCTTTCTGTAGGAAATGAATTGATTAATGCATTCTTTTGGTTTGCATTTGGCTGTGGCATATAACGAGTTAAGGTTTTTAGTGCTCATTTAGAAAAGATGATTTCTTCTACAGTGGACATTCTTCATATACTTCTTGGTATTGTACTCTACTCAATCCACTATATATAATATTCTCGTAAATTACTCTGGGCGGCAATCTTTACTAGTATCACGATTCTGCACAATCACAAATTTTACAGTTAAAAATTACAATTACGATTACAAAAGATTTTTTTTTAATAAAATACACAAATCTAGATATTCGATGTTTACGTAATTTCTATTGTTTCATGAAGGTCCTTAACAATTCTCGGATATTCCGTTTACCTTTGAACACGAGTAACTTTCACACTCTCAAAGAATTATCGTGTTAAAGAGCTTAATCGTTCTTCCCGTACTGCGCTCACGCGCATCGCGAGAGTCACCGTGATGGCTAATTTGTCGAGAGAAAATAAGGGCGCCCGGAACTCGGAGTGTAATGCCATTGTCGTACAAGAGGTTCACCATGAGGCAGAGGCAGAATGCGAGCCAGAATACTTCGTCCCGTAGGCGCTTGGGATTTCAGCTACGAGAAAAAGACACGCGCCGTCGGTGAGTGGCAAAGGGAGGTGGTAAATATCTAGGGTACGGTAAGGCAAGCAGAGGAGAAAACCATCCGTTCGGAGCATCAGGGCAGCCATCTTTTCAGTGTGAATTGCGCGCGCGTGTTGCCCTTGCAGCTGCCCTTTTTTTCAACGTGTATCTACTACGTCGGAGGAGAAGGGATCGAGTACATTGCAAATAGTATCAAAGGATGACGGAACGTGTTCGAATTTTACGTCGACGCTTTGGCTGGCGAGGGCATTGATTTTAATCGTAATTGATAGTCGGTCATGCGTGTTGAAATTTTGTATGGGCACTTAGGCGAATATGCTCGAATTTTATATCAGCATTATACGTGATAGTATCGTTGCTCACAAGCACAAGTAACTCCTACTTTTATATTACATGTATATTTGGACTCGGTTTATGTACTATGAACTATCTTGCATAAATTTTTGTTATACGGATCATGTTTATGTTCGGAGACTATCTAAATATTTTGGATTTTTGCATTAATGTTTAAAGAAATGAGCAGAAAAATGTAGGTATTGTTGTTATAACTGTTTTATTCTGTATTTTACAAGAACAGTTTACTTACATTTTTTTATTCTAGTTTTGTTGTATTTTTATGTATCATACTCCGGATCCTATGAAAAACCCGAAGAAATATATTTGTAACCATTAGAAATATCTATAAAAATATATCATCATACATGCAGAAATCGGTATTTCGACTTATATGAGTACTCGATATGATGTAGAGAAATCTATATATATACATGTAATAAGATTGCGCGTTATCTCTCGATATTTGGTTGTTTGTTAATTTTCAAGTACCTACAAGTACTCATCGTAGGTTATGATACCAGTTCGTGTCGCACTACTCGATTTCATTGAAATGATACGGAGGTATCAAATTGCCTTAGAGCTGTGAGTAGACTAGCGACGTTGACTGTATTTCTCGAAATATTATCTGTGCACGGCTATTTGTCTTTTATTTTCTGGAATTGTGGTTCTTTGGGCGATTTGTTTGATCATATAAGTAAGCTGAACGAAAATTGATTGAATATATCGGAATGCTAAGAATAGATAATTCAGTGTCTTGTTCTATTCGAATTGATGCCACAGAACCTTTGTTTCTTCCAACTCTTTCGAATATTTGCTTCTTTGTCCATATATTTAGCTTGAACTTACGTTCCGTGTTTCAACACACTAGGTTACAAAAATGTGCCGTGCACATTTCTACTTGAAATAAAACTTCTCTCGTTTATTACCTCATTGAGCAATCTCCCACTCGGAGTCCAATTTCTACACATTGTACTCTGTGTACGATTTACGTGCGCACAATTTTATCAATTATGAATAATTCAATGTTCATAGAAATTCCGATCGACTCGTTGTGTTATGATTCGAGAAACCGCTGAAATTGGATCAGCTCCTGTTTGCTATGATCACGGCACTAGGTCGCAGTGTTGTCAAGCTACGCGTGTATTTAACACGAGCCTTTGTGTATTGATAACCGGCGATTAACTCAAGCCCGCCATTCGGCTTGAATTGGACACGTGTAATCCTGTTTATAAAGTACCTCCGTCTCGTGCGCGAGTTCTGCTCTCGAAGGACTTTGCCTTCACCGGGTTCTTTCGTGTCCCTTACCATTCCCCTGTGTGCGTCCGTGCGTGCGCTTATACTTGCGTTACGTGCTCGGACACGGCCGGCGATAATGCCAGAATTTTTGCGTCGTACCAAATAAAACGCGCCGGTGCGTTTCTTTATGATTAATCGATAGCATTACCAGAGTAGAGAGTGGGATAAATTATCTTATGAAACAGCGAACATTGTCCTGTCACGATGCGCGGATTTCTTAAACCTCGAGTGCCTGCGAGAAATAGTTTAGAAGGGTTTGGGCGAAATAGCTGAGAAAGGAAGCTATGGCGATGTACTGCGTAAAAGATCCGATTTTGACGAGGAAAATTTAATTTTTAATTTCAGTTATTATTTATACATTTTATCGTGTATACACAAATCGTGCCGTTAATGGCTTCATTGGCATATATTGTTATTTCGTAGCTTGTTAACGATGCACGTATTGAGACTATATATTTGTGTTATTGTATATATCATGTTATGTGTCGATTTCATTGTTGAATGTTTATTCTTTACGTATAGAGAATTAAATAAGCGGTGAAAGAATCCCTCAATAGATTAATTTATCATTGATCGAATTGAAGCTGATCAAACCGGAATTCTAATCTCCGCGCTATCTTTGGCCGAATGTTGTTTAAAGGCAAATCTTTATTTCTGACGATGACGACAACGTGTACATATTATTTGCATTTAGTCAATGAGTTTATCACATTTATTAAACGTATACAGCCATGAAGATATCATATTCCGCAGAGAATATTAGACAAAATAGATTTAGTGTGAAAAGGAATAGTAATTAATAAATCATATTATGGACGACGTATAGTTCAATTTTTGGTCCACGATATATAACATATACAATATTTATTCACAGGTACTACATACACAGGTACACACAGGATAATACATCTTTTTAAATGAATTTGATCAACTGCACGAAAGACAGACGTGTCTTTCCAGCGGCTCGGTCAAAACCACGATGCTTATCATTTTCGATGACGAGATTACCAGCGAGTTACTCGTCTCTCGATTCGTATCTCGCTAAATGGTAACAACGGCATAATTCGCGGCACTTTTTCGAAGCGCTCTTGTTTTCTTGATAATGGAAATTGCTGTTTATCGGATAATTTGGGGTATACGCTTACGGGGTATTCCAGAGTATCTTGATCGAGGTCGCGGAACGTAATCGAGACATTAATCTTCATCCGCGATATCAGAGGTAATGGAAATGACAATAAAAAGCAAGGCCGCCATTATTCAGCTTTCACGCACGCTTATCTACTCGAATATGCCAGAATAGGCGTAAGCGAAATATGTCCGTAAAGTGAATTGAGCGTTCAAGTATAAGTCAAGTTTGACTTGTGTTTTTCATCTGGTTATAACTAATTTGTATAACCCGTTTTATCGTTAAGGCAGTGAGCTTTTATATAGACTATTTTCCATTAGATCCATAACTCCATCAGAAACTGGATACCTACGTCCGCGCATTCGGTGCTAAACCGTCCTCGAAAACAAGATCGATTTGCTTCAGCTATACTTGGTACTTGCAGAGCATATTGTGAATTATGGGACCAGCGAGTCTACATAGTGCATTATCCGAGCGACCAAAGGAATTCAACGAACAATCAAAACCCGAGAACCTTTAAGAAGCTAATTAAACGTTTCCTATCTCTTTAACCAATATAATTCCTCTACCTCCAACACTAAAACTACCAGGCTGGCCAACAAAACCGGTCAGTTACTCTTTGAAAAATTCTCCAACCTTGGGACAGCGTATCCTTCGAGACTTTCCATAATTCTGTCCCAGCTCATGTGTCAATATACTAATCTATCGACACTTCTCCCTCGTTCTCTCTTTCTTCAAGAATATACTCAGTACATCCAAATGAATCTATCAAATGTTTACTGGATCTGGCGTTAAACCCTGTCAGTTCATCAGATCGATGTTCAGCTCGGAAAGAAAAAGAATTCGATTCGCCTCGTACATCATTCTTCGTTAATCAGATGACGAGTGTCGTGCAAATCGCGAGCCCCTATCCTGCAATATTTCCGAGAGCATGCTCGCATCGCGATGCGTCTTTCCGCTCCAGCGTGCAAGATGGCCGTGTTGCCGAGTGCTCTACAAAACCCAGCGGAGCAGGCTCGTTCGTCGGTGGTAAGGAGGCCGACACGCGGAGGAGAACGTCGCAGAATCGTCGTCGAGTAGGCTGGAGAGGGTTGACGGGGGTAGGAAAGCAGCGAGGAACATCTCGTTCCTACGGGAGTGGAGATTGCCGGGGTTTCCGCCGCGGGGGTGAAAGCGGGGCCTTAAAAGGTTCCGATGGGAAACCCAGCAGGGCGTGAACGACTCCAGACGCGGCGCTGGTATCTGCGAGGGATAAGGAGAGAGCTTAGAAAAAGGGCCGCAGAAAGAGAGAGTAAGTGAGAAAGAGAGAGAGAGAGAGAGAGCGAGCGAGCGAGGGAGGGGGGGAGTAAAACTGGCACGCACACGTATCTGCCGTGCGTGCACGGGAGACACGCACGTGTTTGCACGCGGAGGTGTTCCACCGTCTCGTGCTGCCTACTCTTTGTTCACGAAAGATCGGCTTACTCCGTTTTCCTGGAATGGATCCTCTGGTGCGTCTCCTCTTTTCTCTACTATTTTTGTATCGTCTTCCCCGCATACGGCCGAGCGTCAGCTTGCGAGTGGTTTACGGAGTTGAACGCACCGCGGCTCGGGGCGGACCGAGGATCGAACATTAATTCGATAATTGCCCCGGGTTACGCGTACAATGCGAGAAATAGAGGGTCGCTTAGAGAGGAAAGGGGTACTTGACATTTCGTAAACTCCAATGTCACGTGCTTATTTTATTTTAGGTATTTTTTATCTCCACACGTCGTCGATGTTGTGTGTTCTATTCGATGAGAGTGGTACCACTAGCGTGGGGCATACACGCTTTGATCGTTGAAATGGTTAAGCAAAATTTATGTGAAAATGTACGGTATTTTCTTTTCCCACTGGATTGTGGATGAATAGTTACCCAGACGTCAACGTGCGACAAGTGACTGAGGTTTATTGTTTCTTTCATACGTGGAAGATTTTTTTTATTATGTAGTTTCTCGCTACTTCGGTAATATTATTAATTACAGAATATTATTGTATGTTTTTGTTTATACTTTTTTGTAACCTTTATGAACTTGAAAAGGTCCTCTACCATAAGGACGAAACGTAAATAAAAGGATTCTTATTCTTTCTCCAAATTTGTTGCCTTTTCGATTTAGACCATTATCCTCGTTGGTTTATTTCATTCTATTTTATTTTTTCTTTATTTGGATGTTCTAGCTGGTGGCTGCGTAGTTTTAGGGTTTTTCTATTTTGTTTAACAACGATAAACAAATAAACTCATGAATTGAAGAAATAGAGTAAATGGTTTGATAGAAAGGGGATGATGGAAGTCGCAAGTTCCAGTATTTTGATTTTGATCATATTGGAAACCTACATACCAAAACATCCTGTAATTTCTAATATAGTTATTAATAATTATATTTTTACATAGCGTGCAAATAAAATATAGAATAGGCTTGAAACATATTTTATTTATTGGTTCGATATATAAAATAAATAAATCAATAAATATACATATATAGCAGCGACGAGTAAGCAGAAGAAATGCACAAAACATCGAAACGTCTTACGGATAGCTCGACGAAGACTACACCGAAAGAGAAATCAACATCGGTCCTTCGAGTTTATACTTTCTAATGCGTTTTACGATTACCCATGGCAATTAATCAACATGGACTATTTAGAATGTAGCGAACAACGGTATAGCCGCTCATTAAACTACGAGCACCGCGTGGATGTTATTCTTCCTTTGTATAAAACAAAACGAAAGTCGATATCGCGTAAATCGTCGCGCAGATGCATCGCCAAACGTAGGATAACTGTCTCCTCACGGGTATCCCACGATAGTTTATTCGTTGAACATTTCTGAGCTGCACCTTTGTAAACATGTCGGCGTTAAAATTAGTACCGCTGTAAAATTGGAGCCGGATATTTTCAATGGTCCGGGAAAGAGGACGAAATTTATAAGAAAATCCTGGGAAGAATTATGTTTTCGTCGATCCTATTTATCACGGTCCTCGTGGGCGTTTTCGTCCGAGATTTCGACACGGTCTACGAATAGAAAGGTATATATGTGCGTAAGCCGTTTTCCACCTCGTTCCCTCTCGCGAAGTAAACGGAATGCGGGAAGTCGAGAAGAGGCTTTATCAACGTGGATACACCCCACCCAGAGGCTCCGCGCCTCATTCTCTCGAAATAACTCCGCGCCCTTGCCATATTAATTACCGGAATTCATTCCATCCTCATTTACAACAGGCTAATTTACCATGGAGGAGCCCATACCATCCCTTACGCACGAATAGGCGACCGAGTTCGGCGCCTCCGAGTTTACATGGAGTTTACGGAACTATTAATTGTAGAGGAAAATAATTCTACCATCCGACGAGAATGTTTTGGCAACGTTTATGGCGAGACGTCAAATTATATTCGGGATATCATACGCAGGGATTAATTCAAGTTTTTATGGATTACATTCGCTAACGTTCTACGAAATATGAGGAAATAGTAATACTCTTAGGACAGTATGTAATGGCATAGGATATGTATTCACATAGGCATCGTGATTACACACGAAGGTACGCAAGGTCTGTCCTGATAATCGTGATTTTTATTGGTAAAGAAATGAAACTTGGATGTCTTATTGTTTCAATTATTTTAACACCTTTCACGTGAACGAAGAATATTCCTTAGTTTAAAATAAGAGGTTCATATTTTTTTACTTGAAGATAACATTAAGGGACGATGCTTGATAGTTAGAAGGTGTCAAGTGTACTTTTAAATAATGGAGGATCTTTGAGCTTGGACTTCGAGTCTGCAAATTATTTAACAAATTGAGCAATATTTGCGACAACTTTGTCATGTTTAGCTGGCTATTTTGATACACAAGTAAAATTACACTGTATAATTATCGCAGGAAGATAAATTTTATGGTATGAGTTAGATTTTATAGCAAAAGACCTGCTTCACTACGCACTTCTAACAATGCATGGCGGTTGTGTCGAGGACATTAGTTAATCATATTATTATATTTTTTTTTCTTAGTTTATTTCACATCAAAACAAGGCACTAGTATTATAATTAATGACATGAGTATTTTTTATTACCCATATATTGTAGTGATTGCGAATATTGTCGATGTTAAGATTGTCTCCGTTACTTGTTTTACAAGGTACGAAGCTGGTTATCTGGCATGTGCGCGAAGGCAAATTACGAATCTGTCTGCTTGTAATAGAGCTATGACATTTAGAAAGTGGTGCTAATTATCGATCTTTTCTAATTTACCGTTTTATACGTTCGATTAGTCAAATGAATTACCGATATTTTCACGCGAATTTATGTCTTTTATAAATCTCTTTTGTCGCGTAACATGTTGCATGTAAATCCTACTGTACGATATTGCGTTGATGATTTCGTGAATACACTATTGAATAAAAATCTCATAGCTCTACGAGCTACTTCTCTTCGAAGGAATGTCAGGTTTGCATTTGAATTAGCTGAATGTACAGTTAGCATCACAAATGGTCGATCCACCTGACACAATTCACGTTTGGCTAGATAAACAAAAAGATATATTTCCCGTCCTTAAATTTTAATATTGGAAAAATAGTCCTTCATTAATACGGAATAAAGCACCAATTGCGTAAAATAACAACAATTCTTATATGACATGCTGAAAGTAAAAGTTATGTTTCCAAAGTGTCTAATTATTAATATCGATGGACAAACGTTAAAAAACTATAACTGGTTCCAAAGGATATACGGGCAAATATTAATTTTATTACTGTTCGTTATGTGTATGCATCCTAGAATGCATTATTCATTTTTTCTTTTATTACAACTAATTTTATACGAGGCTCGTTTCACTTTATTTTACGCCAGATTTATTTTTCTGCTATACAAATTTAACTTTGCGAAATGTTATCTTTGAGTTACTTATCGATAAGTCGTATACGATAAGTGGGTACACATATATGCTCCTAACTATACATTATACTCCTTTTAAACCGGGCATAATGCATATGTACATCGCAGATTGCATGTCACGTCGCAATATGTATCGACGTTTACCGACACGTATTCGTGCCTTCTGATTTTCTCAAAATGCCACAGGTATCCGTAATCACCCTTCATTATGTAATATCAGACGCGCTGACCGGTGAATTTTATTTATTCACCTGACAGAATATGCGCGGTTATTTTTAATACATGTTAATCACCATTTTTTAAATTGACTCATACTTGTTAATTTATTAGTTGCAATTTAGCTAATGTCTGTTAATAAGAGTACGTTGCATAAGAATCCCGGCTAATAGACATTTGAATGTATAATACATAACGCTCTAAATGTCGCTGTAACTAGTTATTACATCCGAAGAACATTTCAACGTAATTACGTCTGGCAGCAATCAATGTGTATTTAAAATTGCGATGTATCATATCGGTTTCGTGCATTTAAGAATTATATTTATGGTATGTTTAACCATATTGTAGAATACATCTCTGTGGAAAAAAGAAATGCAAAGAAGTTATTTTGTCTAAAAATGTATATTTGTGTTGTAATTATGGATACAATTTACATATTATCAGCTGGATTTTATTTAAGATGTTATTTGGAACCAAAATACAGCACATTCAACTGTATCGTATATTTGATTTACATAATAGAAAAAAACACATAAAGTATATTGCCGCTATATCATGCTTGATACCTTTGTTTTTGAACAATCTATGTAATGTCAACATTCCGGACTCTTGTTCGTCTCGAAATAAAATCAAGAAGGATGGCAGAACACGTTCGGATGTATTGTAGACTTTGTTTACGCGAAAGTGGAACCATCAAGGAGCTTGTTCAAATAATGCGCTAAATAATGCAGTTTGTCATAATGCCAGAGGGGCCGGCATTTGTATTCCTTCTAATTGAGCTTGAGGTGTTTCGGGCTCCGCAACAAGACATCACGACTATTATTGGTATTCGCTATTGTGCCATCCAACATTCGTTATGATACAGTACTTTGTACGTTTAATACTTTAATATCGATGCTTTTGAAGCCTTAATAACGCTGCTTAGATGCATTCTGACTTTCCTTGCGCTCTCATTGATATCGGTACCGTATGTCACTTTTGCATTGTCATTTTCGCATGAATAAATTAGTCTCGAAAAACATCATGGATACATCGGGTGAAAGTACAATACTGTCAACGGTACGCTACGTTCATCAAATACAAGATAATATAACAGACACTTTGAGCTTAGGAAATAAATGGAGATATTGGAAACTTGCGCCTGGCAACAGGATTTTTCTGACTATATTCGGCTTATTGTTAGTTGAATCGTCAGGTATCTAAACATACCTGAGACTTTCAGCGTTTTAACCAGGCTTGATTATTTTTCGACGAGATAGTCGAATATCACAAAGTTTGAAAATTCCTTGGAATTTTGATCTTGGAATTTTATAACTTTCGGCTATCCGATTTTATAACGAACACCAAGTATATCTATGCAACAAAAAAAATGAAATGAGAACCAGATCTGAAATCGAGATGTTTGCTGTTTTACGCAATTCCGTACTTTTATGTTAAAATTTGCGTATTTTTGTATAAGTTTAGTATTCTATTTTATGATAGGTATTAATGTTTTTGTAGATAACAAGAAATCTCGGAAAGTTGATGCAAATTATAGATTCGGTATGCGAGTTTTAAGTAGATCACGGACTTTTAAAGTTATAATTTCTATAAACATATGCATTATACACTTCCAAAGACGAATAATGTTATGAAAAATTTGCTAAACACAAGGCTAATTCCGTCACTTTTTAAACCTTCGCAAAATCACGCTATTCTAGACGCGGGAAATTAAATGACTTGTAATTTCAGGTGGACCAAGTATATATATATTTTCCACCTGCTCGAACATATCCGTTTACTTTAAAACCCCTCTATATCCTTAAGTATCAATAAACTGTACAGCCTTCACATTAAAATGTCATCCGTGTCTTATTCTCTTCGTTCCAGTAACAAAGTTTCTAGAAACTATTTTGACGAATGATGAAGCTGTGTGTGACAGTAGCAAAGTGATGATCCTACTTTGTGCAAAGGCGACCGTTATTTATATGACTAGCACTTGCTACGTTTCGAGTCCCATGTCTCGAGGAACTTTGAACGTGGTGGTGGTAATGGAATACCGGTGAGAGACTTGCCAGTATTAGTGGAATATTGGTTTGAGTCACGAAAGACGCCGATACTGGCCGTCAGCTACCGTATTCCAAGGGTTAATCACGTCATAACTATATAGGCATTAACCCACTATAATCTAAGTTTCTTATAAGCTTTCCCATCCAAGCATACTTTAATCACATTTCCTATATACTTTAACATGATGAACGAAAGGAGAGAAGTACGATTAAATCGGGAAAAACCAGTAGAAAATTATGCAATGTGTTTTTAACAACTAAATCTATTTATTCGGGAGGAAAGCGTAGCGGATTTGAGGCAGGACGTGTAAATAAAACGTTATTCTGTTTCACTTTCGTACGCGTTTGTATGGGAAAGACAATACTGCTTACATACGTGTATGGTCGTCCGTTCTGCGTATTAAAAAATCGTCACTATAAAATTATGCAGATATTCATTCGTTTATGGAGATCCTTTGTCTTGCCGCTGACATATGCCAGCACATTTGCTTTTTATACGATTAATGCAGGTAGACACCGCCATTACGATTTATTTGTTTCTTCACAACTACACGTAAATTGGGAATTCGCAAATGGAAAGCTTTTTCGCTTCAGCAATAATTCCGTAATTGGCAGTTATGTTCGTAATGAAGTATACGTCATACGTAAAGTTTATATTAAATGACGAGAAAAGACTGTCGGTTAAAGTTTTATGTATATAAGCAATAATGTTCGAAAATTTTTGATGTGAAGAAATCATTTCAAAGAATTTAGCTTGATTCTTGATTCTTGATCAGAGGAAATGTATAAAGCGAAAATTGATAAAATAAGAACAATCTGTTAAAGCAGGATCCTTGTTTTACATATACAATTGCGATCGTGGAGCTTTTAATGCTTCCGATACTTTCAGTGACTACAGTCACCCATCATCGCACGTTCCCCGTATTCTACCAGTGACTATAATAACCCATCAACGCACGTCCGCTGTATTCCACCAGTGACTGTAATCACCCATCATCGCACGCTCGTTGTATCTTACCGGTGATCATAGTTACCCGCTAAGTCTTCCCTTGATTTACAACTTTAGTCGACATAACGTACCTTGTTATCTCCATCGCTACCGATTTCTTCCGTTCCGTTCACGAATGGTTCATCCGTAACTTATATTGCGTACCAAACTATTAAATATTAGATCAGTGATTTCGGGTTTCACTGATGGATGACTTGAAATGTTAAACTCTAATTATTGTTCGATAGCTTTATTTGTCTTAAATTCACAATTACTTAGCGCCTAATTTAATATTGCGCTTTTTTCGTAGTTCAATCCCTTTTTCCTTAATCATTAATACCACAATTTTGCACGATATACTTGAAAACAAGGTACAGTCCCAGCAACACATAGTCCCACGTCACAGAGTCACTATACTGTCGTACCGTTCGCAATGACGAAATGCACAAATGCCACTATAGTGGCGTACTGTTCACATCAATCAATCAAACGCGAGAGCCACTATAACGATGTACCGTTCACAACGATAGCGACGCTATAGTGACGCGTCGTGCAGGAAGATGTCATCCGCGAAAACCACTATAGTGGCGCGTCATTCAGCAAGATGACATTCGTGAAAGCCACTATACTGGCACATCGTTCAGAAATACAACAACCGCGAAAGCCTCTACAGTAGCACATCATTCAGAGATATGTCATCCGCGAAAGCCACTATAGTAGCGCGTCGTTAAGGAAGATGACATCCGCGAAAGCTACTATAAAGGCGCATCGTGCCTAAGGGTTTAAAGACCAAGTTGTATCGTCCATACATTAACCAGTCGCACGTTTCCTTTTCAGCTCCTGGTGAGCGGTGGACAACCGACGACGGCGACGTCGCCGGCGATGTCGTCGGGCGGAGCCCTCAGTCCCGGGGCCCTGTCACCCTCGTCAACGGCAACGACGACGGGCGCAGGGCCCGCGGGTGCTTCCGGCGGTGCCAGCACACCCGTCACCGGCGCCGCTGGCCCGGGCTGCTGCGAGAATGGGAGGCCCATGATGACGGACCCCGTCACGGGCCAGACGGTCTGCAGTTGTCAATACGACAGCGCGGCGAGGCTGGCGCTGGGCGCGTACCCGAGGCTAGCGCCCACCGCGACCTCGTACTCCTCGTACCCCACGCCCACCCCGTCCACCACCGACCAAGGGCCTTATCCCAGCATCGGCATGGACAGTTCCGCCTTCTACTCGCCTCTGGTAAGGGACCTTTTATGAGTTTATGGATTGTATAACTGCTGTGAACGCTCGGCGGATACTTTTTCGGTGTTGAGGAAAGTAATTCTGATTGTGAAATTATTGGTGTGGTCGAGAAGTGATTAGAGTGTTTTCTGTAATGCGTGGGGATATGTATCTTGAAGTTTAACATGGTGTATCGTGAACCAGAAATTTATCGTGTAACTGGATGGTTGGGGGTTGAGCTGATGATAGAAGGAATTTTACCAAGGACAGAGGAACGTTGTAGTTGTACATTTGTGAAGATCGAGGTTAGTTAGAGGGGATGCTAAGCGGGCGTTGAGTAAACTAATTGGGGATTGGATGTCTTTGAAGAATACTAATAAGGAGTGTGTATTATTTTGTTTTTACATTTCCGAAGATCGGATACACGTTGAGGCACTGTTCTGTGGGAAGTGAATACGGTTATTTAGAGTTAGAAATGATCGATGAATGCTACTGAGAATTGTGTCTTATTTTTTGTTTCGTATATTTAAAATATGGTCTTGTATGCTGCGTAGCGGATTAGCAATGACAGTGTGTAATTTTCAAAGTAGAATTTCAATACGCCGCTGACTTAGACAACCGGTACACGTCCTGCGATAATAAACGACTAAACGTATCGTTTTAATATCGCCATTTGTCAAGGGTGCAATTTTCATTTCACCCAATCATTTAGTTCAATTCGATTCATTCGTCATTAGTAATTTCCTACGAGTCACACGAATGTCCCGGAAGTCAGTATCGGCGCAGTTAAATGCAGATCTGCGTCGTCATTCCTTCAAACAAATCAACTTCCACATCGTTACAGGTTTATCAAATTAAATTCACCCTTTTGCAAACCACGTACTTTTACATATATATATTATACTTAAAAACATCAATTAACGTTAATTACGTAGTAAGAAATACAAAATTTTATCATAATTTATACAATTACATAATTACATATGGAGATAAAGGTACATATGAAAACTGCGTTCAGATATTTCGGTAATTCAATAACAATAATATTTCAAGAAAAATCATTTACAAACTAGGTTATATGTACTATTCATATACATACATACATCTCCATATGTAATTAAATAACTGTATAGATTATAACAAAATGCGTTATCTCTTACCATGTAATTAACGTTATTTCACGTACATTTAAATATAACATACATAGAAAAGTGCTAGACTTGCAAAAGCGCGAATTTAATATAAAAAAACCTATACATAGTCCCAGAAAAGTCGTCGCACGTGAGTTATGTGTCTCGTAAACCAGCCCCCATCTCGCGCATTCCTCTCCCAGCCCCGACGCCTTTACGCGCCGAGTAAAATCGTAGAAACAACGGGATCCACTTTGAGAGCGTTTAACAATATCATTAAACCGGCGAATATACTCTTCCCAGAGTTTGTTCCCGGTGTAAGAATACCAAATCGCACCTCTGACGGATGATGCCGGCCCCTTTGCAATGCGCTTTGTAACGTTTAACATAAAATGTACGCCCTCGGCTCGGATGCAGATTGATCGGCCCGTCAGGCCAAGCGTGCCGGACGATTATTACTCCTCCGGCCTTAACTTAAGACGGATTAGCACGTGGTCTTGCTACGAATTAGCTTGGAATCCCGGATGACGGGGCCACGGGGACGTCGCGGATCGTACGGTCCTCGATCTCTCCACCCGTGGATCCATACATCTCGTGCTTCCTGCCCGCCGCCGGCTGCGTCAAATTATTCACGCGTGGCTGTCAAGAGCAAAGCGATAATCTCGTTTAAGTTTCGGTTCGCGGAAGGCACGTCGTCCGCTGGCTCTAACGAGGGACCCGTCGTAGAATTCGCGTGGACATATTTCACGGAAAATCTCTCTCTCTCTCTCTCTCTCTTTCTCTTTCTCTCGCTTGCCCGCTCGCTTCCACTATCCTTTCCGCTTCATCGTGGGCTCGGAATCTTGCGAAAGACGCGCTTTTTCATGCCGACGGCCTCTATCGTTGTGCAGCCGTGGAAAAGGAACGCCGTTAAGTGCTTCGGGAATATTTCTTTTGAGTTTGGAACGAAGTACGGATTATTTTTACTCGTCCTGAATATTTCTCGTTATTCTTATTATATAGAAATGATGGTTAACGATATTTGCATGAGTATCTTTACCGATCTTCCATTACTTGAGTACGTTTAATTTCCATTACGAATTTAAAAAATTCACCGTCTTTCCTCAATTTATTTGCGGATTGGATACATCTACTCGTATTAAAATCGTCGGCCCTTGAGTAAAAAGGATAACCATTCCTGGGTTGTTTACGCGCTCCCGGTAAAATCAGCGTCCGATGATCCTCAGAGGTATCGCGTGCACACCAATGAAAGTGTCGGCGGAGGTAATTAAGTTACCCCGGCATTGAAATCATATCGAAGGATCGCGTGCACGGGGAAATTGGTAGGCGGCGAAAGAAATTTCAAAGGAGATCACATCACGGTATTCTAATGGGAATTAACGAACGGGGCTCGTTACGGGGAGAACGGAAATAGAAGAGATAGGAGCACTTTTCTGTCGTGGGTAGCAATAAAGATCAGCGGCTCGCCGTATCGACAATAATGGCTTCGAGCTCGTTGTCGCGCGGGTCCGGCGAAATGCTCAATCGTGAATATAGCGGCGATATAGCGGTGAATATAACTGACGTAGACACATAGAAAGGGGCGTGCGATCGTATCGGCGATTCGGTTAATTTATATCTGCACTCGAGCGTGGATACGCTTCGCCAGGAGGTACGAACGATAAGGAGCTTGCTCGCAGGACTTGCGTTCGGTTGGACGTTTGGTGCTACTTTAAATCGTTTAAATCGCGCGGCCCTGCGTATTGATTTGGTTAACACTTCTCTCTCGGCCGTGAGAAAGTGCCAGGTGCGTTCACACGCCAATTTAAAGCGTTCCAATGCTATTTTTCGTATTAAGATTATGTTACGAAGATTGGAGGGAAACGAATAAAATGTATATTCAAAGGAAAATGATTATAATCATAGGGAAAGGCGTTAAAGATTTCGAAGCTTTGTACAAAAGGTCGGAGCATTTTCCGTTGCTTTTAATGGGACATCCGCACCACGATACGTCTACCACCTGTTAAGTTTTTAGAGTTTACTCGCCTGAGCTGACCAAATCGAGTATTTATTAGATATGGACGTACGAAGAATATCGATATAATGTTTATCCATGGATTGTATCGAGTGAGAAATTATTGCCGGCGCTTCGTTATTCGCGATTCGATGGGAACCTTCTGTGGTTTTCTGAGACGGAAGGAAGCGAAGCCAATTAAATTTGAATTCATCGGCATGATTACGCTAATTGGTTGTTTTTAGGTGCTGTTGTCGATTAATTTATCTCTCGCACGGCCAACGGCGCAAAACCGAAATGGAATCAAAGTAAAGATGGAAATATTCGAGCAAGGGGAGAACGGCACAATCGTTGACTGTGTAATTGATAATAGTTTACCGGTGGTATTATAACCCGATTAGATTTTTGATAGTAGCGAAACACAAGTCTTAATTCGTTTCCTACAATTCGAGCCAATCGTGGGAGAAAGTTCCTAGAATGCATTAACCCCCAGAGACAGTTCTGATTTATCACGTGCAATTAGAAACGTAACGTGTGTGCAATGAAACTTTGCATCGAAAGTAAAGACCGCGGGATAAGGTAAGCGATATAACTCTTTTTTTCAATGGTGTGGCATATTTTCATGTTAAATGTAGTGACTGCTCCTTGATTTATCTCTCGCTTCACACATGAAGTAAATAATTAAGTATTACTTATCGCTCGTTGCGTACGCCGCTTTGACGCTAGTTACTAAGGTCGTTTAGCTCAGAATCTTACTTATCTGACAAGCGTTCATTATCGAAAATATTATTAGAAGTGACTGTTAACTTCCCGATCTATGGAATAGATAACCAATGCGCTTTCCAATATGAACCGGCGGTCAGTTTCTACTGTCATGTTTTGTGCCAATCAAAATTTAATAAAATCCGGACAAAATTATCGATAGGAATAAACATAATAATAAGGATATAATACAGGTAGATATACAGTTGAAGTAGTAAATCGTAGAACGCATAAGGCTTTGTTTCTATAGTTTCCACATACCAGAAGTTTCAATCTAATCTGTCTGCGCATACAGCGAGGGAGGTATTTGCCCTAGAAAACAGCGTTTAAATTGATATATGACCTAAAATATACTATGAGATATACTATACTAAAATATACTACGCATTCTGAGAAATTCCAGCAAATATAATTCCGATCCTAGAAGCAATAATCCCATAATGTACACGAGCCTTTGATAAATTTTTCCATCGATGTCCACCGACTCAGAAAGTCCCATGGAAGCCCTGCGGAAATACTAAGAAACGATCACTCGCAAGGTATAACGCGGAAACTGAAAATACGTAGTCTTCACAATTAGTTTGCAAGTTATGTAACCTTGTCAGCGCGTACATCCTCATAGTTCTCTCGCATAAATAACCGGCGTTTAACCTCGATCGATCAGCGCACGCGGCAAAGTGCTCGTCCGGCGCAGCGACAAGACAAAACAGGGAAAACATTTTAATAAAACAGGACGTCAGCTAGATCGAGATACCCCGCCCATATTTCTGACGGTCGTAATGCGCCTGGGTCGACTTATCTGCCGAACGAGCGAACTGGGACAGGCCAATCGCGTCGCGGAGGCTCCTGATAACGGTCGAGCCGCTTCAATTGGTCGAATTATACGTCCATATTCGATAGGCGAATAAACAAGGCGGCATTAGGCGCGATATCCCCCTGTCTTTCCACGAGTGGAGCGGCAGTGACGCGAGGATTTTCTTCGCACCTCGATTCGGCCACTTTTATTCTTATCTGCCGGCACTTTTCAGGAACTGCTCATCGCGTTGCCTTCCCAGGGTAAGCCGATCGACTTGCCGGGAGTTGTCCGGCCTGCCGATAGTATCTCGGGGCGATAAAGATCCTCCATCTTCGCGAGATACGTTGTTTGTATGCCCGGTCCGCAAAAAGGCATCGGCTATTTGATGTTACCGCGCAATCAGTCGAGAGGCGAGCAGATAACCGCCGATATGGAGTGTCCTTATCTGCGCAACGAGCCCGTGTAAATTAAGAACGTTTCGTCGACTTTTACCGATGTCTTATCGCGCGGGCCCGAGATAGCATCTGGCTAGAGAGGCGAATTTCCAGGCCGGGATCGGATTCATCGTCCGTAAAGAATCTTTATCTGCCGTTATGCCGTAATTACTCCGGGGAATACATTTCATTAAGTATGCCCGCCTGACAGGTTGGGGATATTAAGGAGATAATCCTCGATTTTTACGCCGCGGACGATTTTGTACGGGTCCAGGTTATAAGTGTCGGCTATCGCTGGTATCGGCGCGGGGAAATTAATTTAGAGCGACGGTTTATCGCAATGCTTAGCGATCTGAGACGCGAATGTGGACAGAAGGAATGCCGGCTTGATACTCGGCGAAACTTTTTCCTGTTACACACCTGGCTTCGCGCCGTAACAAAGTTTCGAGGTTAACGTTGGTTAATTGACGTTAGAATAATTTGTGACGCGTGAAATGCCTATCGTGTGTCGATATCCTGCAGGCTTCGCATTTATAATTGCGGCAATTTTACCGGGACGAATCGGGAACATAGTGTTCTTTTACTTTAGAGATAGAAGTCGATGTGAGGAAAGAGAAGGCTGTACGTTTCTCGTGCGACTGGTACCAATGTATTCCGAAGTATTCAAATTACTGTGTATGAGGATCATTGTTATTTGTTCGTGTTAAATTTATTATGAAAGTCGGCAAAACCGTCGTTCGTTTCTGTCGTTTAAAGAAAGATGAGTATTAAATATATAGATTAATAATCTATTCTAGCACGGATAAACTTATCTCAAATGCAACGGTTAAATCGCGAAATTTTGTAAGGAACAAATCGATAATCGGTTGCACATTTTTATAACTTAATTATTACAATATTATATAATATTATTGATAATTAATAATAAATAAATTATTAATACTAATTAATTGATTAAGTTATATAATGTTAATATCAATTATCACACGAGCGTTAAAGATAATAGAAAACTGTTTTTAACTTTGCTCTATACTATGGTATTTTAGTTCTCGCTTTTTATATTTGAAACGTGGATTGTAAATAACGCTGAAACCTTTTTCATGTGAAGCAGAAATGCAGAAATGATCAAAAGTAAATGATACGTTAAAGAAACATAGCGTATCTTAATTCCATTGTAAATTCTGATCTAAAGACGAAAATTTCAGATTATTGCAAATATCTTTTCAAGCATATGAGCCAAAATTATTTCCTTGATTTTCGATGACAGACTACGGAAAACTTGAAGATAAGGAAGTGAGAGAAGATAAAAGTGCCCCTTACTTGAATTTGTAGAATCAATACGGCGAAAAGGATGGCTTGAAACAAGCGCAGGAAGGAAATATCGAGGGCCGATTCGATTAGAAAGCGTATAAGCGGTTGAAACACAGCAAGAAAGCTTTTCCTTTAATCGGCTGTAACACGCTTCAAGTCGATCGAACGGCACTTAGTCACGAGAAAATTATTCTCATATGTCGTGCCTCTCAATTTTAGAATTCCCGCTCCAAATTTTAATGCTAGGGATGTTTTGAGGAGGAGAAATTACATTGTAAGTTCTGTACGTTTCCATGTGGGCGGGAAGGCTTTAAACGTGAAGTATGACGTGTCCAGCTGTAATCGCACTTTATTACCGTGGGCCTTGATTATAAATTTGTGCTATCGCGTGATTTTAATTTCATATTTTATACTACGGTCGTAATGGCGTGTAGCTTAGTTTTATAAAACGAGCCCTCGCGTTTTCAAGGCACGGTATTCCACGGCCTCATTTCCAGGACGAAGATTTTTACGGATCTTGCGCGCAATCGACCGGTTTTTAAGCGCGTTACAGCTCGACTAATAACCTTGAAGGCCAAAACGGGGATTTCAACGCGCTAGCGCGTTTTGTCATTGCGACACTTGTCAACCCCTTTTTACCGGTAGAGCAAGGTATTTTTTTCATAATCGAGAATACATATTTCTAAAACGAGAAAATAAAAGTTTCACGCTGCGCGGATGCATTTGATTAAATCGGTAACAATAATTATTTAATTCGCAATGCTTTTGATTAACAGGGTTGTGCGTTATTTATTGGCTTTACGATAGGAATTATTCGACCTGTTTATCATTTATAGGGGCAACGTTGTGAAATTTCCTTCTTGCTCAAGATTCTCTCCTTTAATGCGCATCTTAGTAGAGCCATAACTTGATGAGAACATTGTTACAAATTTCTATAGGCACATGGTGGGATTGGCATTTTGTACGTCGTAATTTTTTTAGATTGAGCGTCATAGTCAAGATCGTTAAAGACATGATAAATGCAGTCTGTTATACAAGTATTTGAGCACTGTGAGATTGTTATTAATTTTGCTGCATGTTTTAAAAGAACGCACTTAATAATAATTTAAAAACTAGGTTTTTTTCTCTAAGAATAATCTAATAATTGATATTTTTTCTTAATCTTGAAAAAGTTATATCCCAGCGACCCAGTTAAAAATAACATAAAGCCCTTCTGACTTCAACACGTTCCGTACCGCGTGAAGCGTATACTTCCCACGCGGAATTTTCCATTCAGGCCATTTAAAATTTTCTTTGGAAAACGAAAAATTAAAAAGAAATTATTTCTTATCGATTATAAAAATCGTAAGACATGCGTTAGAAGCAAATTGTAATAACGTGGCAAGATACACCCCGCATGGCTTCAACGAAGATCAAAAATAAATCGAAAAGTAACGAAAAGTCGGTATGGCACTGAATGTGTCATGTAATTAACATTATTTGGTGTCTTTTAAACATAATATGTATATAAAAGCACGTGATTTACAAAAGGGTGGATTCCATTTGCAAAAAGATAAATTCCATTTGCAAAAGGGTGGATTCCACTTGCAAAAAGGTGAATTCTATTTGCAATAGAGTGAATTTGTTTTGGAAATGGTTGAATTCCAATTGCAAAATGGTAATTTTGTTTCGCAAAGTGGCGAATTTAATGTGAAAAACTTGTAATCGAGGCCGGTGGTCGCTAATGGGTCAATACCATCTTATTCTTCCTGCAGGCGTGCATCTAGCTAACCTTTTTGAACATCCCTATCTTGCTCGTGCGCATGCAGATTCCATGCAATCGGCACGGGCATCAACACCAGGATACGCTGCGCCAAGCGATCCTGTGACTAACCGGTGCGCTTAACGGGCCGGTAAGAGTCGTCCTCCCGATTCGAGCCGGCAGCTCGTGCATTCAGTCCCGGTGATATCGTGAAATGCGTTACTTTACGGCCCATTGATAAGCGCAACACACGTAACCTTCTTAATCGCGGAGTGTTACGCTTTTATAATTGGCAGTTACGCGTGGCTCGCGTGTGATACAGGCCCGCCGGTTGCACCGACACGCGTTGCCCCAAGAACGCCCGTGTTGCGCCCGCAAATAATCCATGTAAACGCGTCTGTAAACGCCGATCCTTATGCCCCGTATCCGCCCAACTCCGCGCCGGTTACGCGCTATAATTCACGTCCTTACGATAAAGGTAAACGCCCGGATCGAATCCACGTCGTCCAACGAGGTTACCCGCTTTTCGACCCGTTGCCTCGCATGTCCGCGCGAATCTGGAAGGTTGAGACCGCGATCGGGTGGTAAGCGTGCATTTCAATCTTTCTGCATCAAGATATTTCATATTTTTTGCCCCGACCGGCTCGCGTTGCAGCTTATGATTAAGTTGTATTTTGAAATACGCGCTGGATAATTGAGATTTTTCTTGAAAGGTCAATTGCGGATACCGCGAAGTATATCGAGTCGTACACGATAGTTATAGAATAATGAAGAATTAGTAGATTTGAGTTTTTCATTGAGTTACGTAATATTGTATTTTCTGCAAATGGGTATTACATAGTGGCTTGCAGATACGAGTTTCGATATTTATATGAATTGAGATTACTCGAGGTAAGAATAATTTTGATATATGTAGTAGATGGAATTATGATCTTGCAACGTGCATTTTGGTTGAACGTCTCTTCCAGTATACTTTAAATATCAATTAAAAAATCAGGCTATGTCATTTTGTAAATGTAAATTAAAATATGAGTTATACGCGATGTCATAGAATTATATATGGTATCCACTTATACTAGAAGTAAGACCACACGTGTTGGCCCGCAGTAACGACCGTCAAGCGCATTGATTTTTGTTTCGTGCACAGCTCGTAACGAGGAGCGTAAAAAGGTGGTGAGCGACCGATTGCCCTCACGATTCCCATTTGAGTCTACTTTGAAGCTATGCGAACTGCTTTATCTCTCTGATATGTTAGCTGTTAGGATTTAACGCAAGGTGCAAAGCTTCATTTGCGCAACTCGCATCGCTGCCTGTCGTATCGAAGCTGCAGGAATGTCATTTGCCATAAGACGATGCGTCGAACGTCATAGTTTTGCAGGTTTATCGCTATAAATTGCAGCTGCCCCAAGGCCTCGGTGGTCAATGCTTCCTGGAATTTCAACAGCGTCGTGCAATTTCGTGCACGCGACGATTACCGCGTGGTTCCCCGGATACGACAACGAAGCTTGGAATGTCATAAACGTCTAGCCACCGGGAATTTTGAGAATTTTGACGAGGGCACGTCGACCTTTCGACAGCTCCGCGGGATATCAAGTGTATTTACTATGGCACGAAAGAAGCGTGCGTTGCTTTATGGCCTTATGTGAAGAATGCGAAATAACGAGCCGGCCGCATGACAATTTCGCGCAAAGGGCAGAGGCAGACATTTGAAAAGATCTTGGTATTCATGGTAATTGGCTAATCGAAATATTGAAAGTGTATATTAGGCAAGGGAGAGCTTCTTTTTGCATCGAAATTTCTCAGAAATATTGAGATGTCAGTTTCTTTCTTCGATCTGTACAATAGATTCTATGAAAAAACGAGGGTATCTACCCGTTGTGTTGGTAATGTATTATATATTAAATATGCGGAAGGGGTTGAGAGTATCGGAAGTGGTATTGCAACCTGAGAGGATTGACTTAATCCTACGGAGTATGTTGCGCAACATCATTATCTTAATGTATATTCAAAATTTCGTTGAAGATACTCAGTCTTATTAAGGTATTATCAGATGCAGACGTTTAATGATAATATACTATTCATAGCTTTTTATCGTATAGATTTCATTTTTTTACTTAACAAATGCATTGCAGATAGCTATAGACGTACATAATAATAATTAGGAATTATCTTAAATACTTAAAAATATACCTCCGAATCTCTCCTAAGCACGAATACTATTGTAGAATTCATTTTATTATAGCGAGTGTTTTGAAAATCCATCAATCAATTACTTTTTGAAAAATTATTACCCGATTTTTGTGCAATGATATTTAGCTATTAACCTAATTACGATGCCTGAATATAAATTGAATTCGATTCAATCTCCAATTCCAACCCGACTTTTATCAATTGCGAGTAGATACTCTGTTAATACCGTTCTTGCTAAAGTTCCTCTTTTCTTTAGACCCCCATTCGTCCTTATTCCTACAGCTTCGAAGTAAGAGATCGATAGTGCAATATCGACTTGAGTCAACGTTGAAACAAAAATATTCTGCAATAACAATCGTATCTTCCTTAACCTTATCGTTCGTCGATCACGCGATATAATTCTCATTGGACATTGCAAATCGTGCGTGTATCGCGCAAGGACGGCTTCAAATTTCCTCATTTCGGCCTTTACCATCCCAAGCATTCTTCTCTCTCTCTCGTTTCTCCTCGCTCCTTCTGCCTTCCTCGTCTGTCGGATCGTTATGTAGGAAGCACGTGCTGCTGACGACTCCAACTGCGTGCCGTCGTTTCAACGAGCATTATAATATAATAAGAATCGGATTAGCATTGAATGAAATGGGTGGTGCTGGTGGGGCGAAAGGAGGCAGCGGAGAGGGGGAGGGGTCCAATAAGACCCGGATTTTTTTACAGCCAGCATGGTGGTCCTTGTTTAGCAAAAAGCGCAGCACGAGAGGAACGTAATCCTCGATACACCTCGGCCCGGATTTTTTTCTTCTCCTTTCCTCCTGCCAGCTCCTCGAGCCAGTCGGCCCGGCATATCTTTGCGGAGCTGCCGGCTGGCAGATAATTTTCAACCGCTTTGAAAGTGTCTCGTGCGCTCCCTACGGCTTCATCATCGTTGCGTCGATACTCACCCGCACCCTTTGCCGGCGTTAATTAAATTATAACGGAACGACTGCAGGTCGAGCTACGAACTTAAAGGTCTCGCGTGAGGCTCTTCAATATATTCAGCCAACTCGCCATCTCCGCTGGTTCTTGGGACGTTTTTCAACCAGGGCTAGGGGCGATTCCAGATTCGAGGTGTAGTTAAATTCAAGCGTTCGAGCAAAAAGGTCCCGCGGACCGATCGGGCGCGGTCGATTTTCAGTCCCTTGGCTCGCTGGGATGATTAATTGGAGGTAGAATGATTTAAGAGAGGAATCCTCGTGTATGGAAATATCGCAGCGTGGAAATAACTGGTGAATGTAGTGTTAGTGATTTGCAATGTGGATTTGTAATTTTTCATTACAACGGATGATTTGAATATAGGCACCTGTAGGTTTGTGTTAATGAATTTCTTTATCTTACTTTTGCAAGGGGATACGAGATATCGGTTTCACTCTGTACTGCCGTCACCGCAGGTGGTTTTTAATCATTCGTTTCTACACGTATATCGATCACGTAGCACCGCTTGCCGCATTAATCGAGATCAATTAGATCAGAGTTTCGTCTCAACAGTCGCGAACTCCTTTGGGGGCTTAAGAAATCGTTCGTTAATCTCTCATTTGTGCACAATTCTCTTATAAAAAAAATACCGTATTCAGTATACGTGTCATAACTGAATTTCTACTTCCAAATAACAAATTGCCCTCTGCAACTTCTCCACACCGTTTAAAGACGACCGCGTGCCGTTGAGGGTTCACCTTGATTACCGTGAGCGCGATAAGCGGATGTTTTATTGGTCGCCCACTCGGCGCATGGTTAACCAATACACCTCGCTTCCACGATTATTAGTTCGACGATGAACGAAGGGCCGTTTCGTCGCGAACAAGCGTGCTGGCAAATGCCTCGATCGGCGGATAAAGCCCTGCGTGCACAAGTTCGTTCATAATCGGCCGTGGCATCGTTTTTAATCGACAGTCGAAAAGAGCGGCGCGTCACGACAGTGAGGGAGGCAGCGCCTGACGTCGAGTAATTGCGCTACAACCCTTTGCTGTAGGAACGGTTCGAGGCCGAACTCTCTTTAGAGCCTAGTCTCTACGACGATGGTCGCTTGAAATTGTTACCTTGAGTTTCTTTCCGCACACCATATCGCTGGTGCGCCAAATTCTGCACACGAGTACACGTACACGGCAACCAACGGGTTAAGGCATTTGTACGGCGGGTTAAAATGAAAGATGTCGCTTTATGAACATTTGAGCGATCGTCGTGCTTTTTCTTCCCTGCGGTTTTCGTTCGTTTGGTTTGAAGGTGTTTTTAAGTTTATTTACGCTGTCGTGAGGATGGCTGGCTAAATTGTTCGTATGCGGCTATAGAGATGATGATGATACGATGGGTGAATGAAGTATTGTTCTCAGTTTTTGATATATTTGTTACGCAAATATTTTTTTTTTATTTCGTTACGTGGGAAATTGAAGAAATTATTAAAAACTTAATTATGATCCAATATACATATGAGTGCTTTCTCATTGTTGATCGTTATTATTTGAACTTACATCATTTCCTCGAACCTGCGAGTGTGAGATCATCATTTACGTTAATCGTTTACGCAGAAAGCATACACGCGTCCATCGTACGCAAAAGATCAAACATGATTTTCCATAATTAAAAAAGAATTCCCCTTAAAATATTTTTAATTTAATTTCTTCTTAAACTATTTTGCATTACTCCTCATATTAAAAGCCAATGGAAGAAAGTTTATTATAAAAGTGTCTTTTACTATCGTAGCTCGATGAGGGCTCCGCACGTTTACTCGAAACCTCGCTTTTATCTATAAAACTATCCCTTTGCTCCTGGGCCGAATAAAATAAACATTCTTCCATTGACCTCTAATCTTTAATTCCATTCGAAAAACAATACCTTCTTATTCCTACCGTTGCATTATACGAAGGTCGCGTCCCCGATCCATTCCAGCGATCGGTGGTGCACGTTCCCTAATGCGTCTGCGGGGACAGAAAATTCGAGTCGCGCATGCTTATTGCTACCTTAATGCACGCCCGCTCGTATAATCGGCCGCTGACCGACCTGCCTGCAGTCGTAACAATAGGCCGAGGCGTTGACGCTGGACCACCCGCAGTTCACCATTAAAGCCGGCAGAGAAGAGAAGAGAGAGGGGGGAGGGGGAGGGGGAGAACGTACTTATGCGCGAAGAAGAGAAGGGAGGTTGGGAGGAGGAGGGAGAAAAGAGCACTTGGCCAGGGAGCCAAGTCGGGTGCGTTCGAAAATCGAAACGGTAGGATGGGCGCCCGGAGAATTAAGAATCGGGCTATCAGAATGACGACGAGGGCGACGAGGTGTAACGCGAAACTGCCTGGCGCCAAAGGTCTCTAAGCCACCGCTCTAATAATATCCCATTGTGGTACCATTAGGCACCTAACGTGCCGCCTCTTTCCTTCTTTCTCCGCTTCGCTCGTCCCTCGTCTCTGCTTTCTTCTCGAGCCTCCCCCCTTCTCACCCTATGTTTTTTCCGCCTCTTATTCCCTCCCGTCGTTCTGACACCGAAGCGACACCTCGAGACGTTGACTCAACACCTTGCCGATTAACTACTACTATTACTACTATTGCCACTACTACTACTCTACTACTACTTCTCTCTCTTTCTCTCTTCCTGTTTCTGTTTCTGTTTCTCTTTCCTCTTGAGTGTAGCTGTGTATTAGAATATGTTACCTCTTTATAAACCACAGTGGCTTCAGAATGTTTCGTTTATATGTATTGCCCCTAAGTCAGCTATTATTTTGTTCGTAGATCAGTGTAAACTGAAAAGGGTCGATTGTTGGACGGTTGTATACTGTTGTGTCAATACGTTATATTCTACATCTCAACCCCCAGGATACTTATATGACTTAATCAATCAAGTTTTCGACAAATACTACGCGATTTTCTCCACTAATGCTATCAGATTTATCTCAATACGTTCGAAGGCCCATTCTATCATTCTTGAAGGGTTTTTACTTCCGTCTATTAATGTTCAAGATTGATGTTATGTACCTACCCTACGGATAATAGGTATCGCGTGTTATTCCCTTGAGAGCCATCAGCAATGGCGATAGGTCTTTCCGAATGTTTAAAAGTTCTTTAAATATCGTTATATAATCGATAGACTGAGATATTTCTTCAAATAAAACGATGTATGAAATTTACGTGTGTATTATTAGAGAGTGAGTCATAAATCGGATTTGATTTTGCTGGATCATTTTTTTTGATTTTCTATACTTTTATACCTCTGAACACGGTTGGCGATAATCAACGTTCGATTACCACCCATATGCTAATGTGTGAATATACGATGAGCATTCACGGTGTATTTATCTTCAAACCGCTCTTCCGCGTTTTTTGTTCTTTCTTTGCTTTGCGTCCCGCGTACTTTCAAGAATGCGATATGATTCACATTGAAATGCACGATTCTCTTGCGGATAGCCGTTACCGTTGGAATGAATCTCAATGACGAAGCTGATCTCGCGGAAATAGCATGAACTGGCCTTATAACATCACCGTTCGTATCCATTGATTAATGAACGCACCTACTGATGGATCGCTGATCTGTGTTTCGCTGACCTGGTTACGTTTGGCTTGTATTAACTCGACGTTTAATGCTGCGCGTCGATCAATTATAGCTCCTGAGAATCCCGAGCGTGATTGCACACCGATCTCTTTGGAACGATTCACGATCCAATGGCTGATCCTACGGTATTGATCTTGACACGCCCGCGGCAAGTTCGATGGACTTCAGGCGTATATATTCGACACTCGAATATTTCTCTTTTTTTTAAATGGTACAAGTCTAACTCTGGAAAAAAGAGTTAACCCGTTACGTGCCAAAACCAAGTGCAAACCTAAAAAATGCACTAATTAAATCATTTTCTATATTAAGGTAATTAGAGAAAAAATATGTTTAGTGAGTTTGTAATTTTTATAGTAGTTAGTACAATATTCAGGTACTACAATCAAAATTAAATGTGTCACTGCTTGGGTAGGAATAAATAAAAAACAAGTTTAATACTATCTTCGATTAAGTACAGTTGCCTTCTTTCTATATTCATAACAACAGTAATTTTTTCAATATCAGATTTATGCCACTTAGAAAACAGAGGGATATGTATAATTTCATATACATTCCTCAAAAACTTGGCAGTATAATTTCAACGTTCAGTTTACCATCTAACCAGATATCGAGATCCCTACAAGTACTGATCACAAAGCATACAGATTTATACACGCATATAAATATGTCACGGTGGTATTTTCAATAGGTCTAATATACGTACATCGCAAGTATTCGAATAAATCGTATTTTCCCACGCGAATCTAGAAGGAAGCTATCTCATTCTACATTGTAATGTCGAAGTTCAATGCAAAGCGCGATACTTTCCTCTCCATCGTATAGTTCCTCGTGCACTTTTAAGCTGCACGCGTAATCGTAAAAAAAAATAGTTATATTTTTACGGCATGTACGGGCCAGGAGAGCCTTCGCGTTCGCGAATGTCGATAAAGCTCCCGATAAATCGTAGGAAAAAGTCGATAATGCAATATGCTGTTGCAGGGAAATCCGTACGGTCTAAAGGATGCGACGGGGATGGGAATGACGGCGGATATGGGTGCTGCATGGGGCACGGCCGCCCTTCAACCTGCCGCCACGGGTTACTACCCCTACGATCCAACTCTGGCAGCCTACGGGTAAGTTTATCACTGGGTTTCATGGTCTCTCGGCTCCATTAGATTAACTCACCGCTCTCGCGGCCCTCCTCGCGCCGGCGTTACTCAGTGCCGCCATTAAAACAAGAGTCACGATCTCGTATTCCCCGGGTATATACTCCATCCCATGCGTTTCTACGCGAGCGGTTATCGTTATCGCATATCCGCAATATCGTCCCTCCGTAGAGGGGTGTACAGTTTCAGACTTAGAATTACGATGGCAGAACGGATGAGAACTAGGAATTTCTAATCGAGAACTTGGTACAATCTGATTCTTTGATCGTTTGTTCTATGAGATCCATAATATGAGTCGGGTATCGTGGGCATGAGGAGATGCAAATGCGATATTTATTTTTGAACCACCGACCAGGGAGAGGAGTTTGTAAGGTGTTTGGAAACATCTGTATTTCGAACGAAATGAGAGAGTGAAGAAAATTCCCCTTACGAGTTATTTACAAGAGAGTTTTATCTTATAATATCGAAAGTTATGCGTTGAAGAATTGTCTGGATTCCACCATATGCATATTACTGATTCCTAGTTTGGAATATGTTTTAATACTTATACGGCTGACGATATCACGCGTGATAACATATGACTGCGAACATAAATTGGCTATGTATTTTACAGTTGTTTATAAAATAAGGTTAAGCTGTGTAATTATTATAGGTAGTTGGACAGTAGTTCAAACATTATTTCTCCGTAATACAAAAAGCAAATAGGGAATTTTCGTCTCTCAGGCGTAGGTGTACAACGGGAAAATTATAAAAGTTTTAGTTATCGATGCTGCAAATAAAAGAAATTTTTAGATACTGAGTAAATCGACCGCATCATTGAAACGACTGACATTACAAGCAATATCGATGGCGAATTGCTTTTCGTTGATTTCACATTTATCGTTCTAACAGTGCTCGACTCAATGTCCGATTTTTTTTTCACTGCAATATATGTCAAGCGAAATATGTCCGATACGATTAGAAGCGTTTCGACGTATCAAATTACAGGCATGAAGCTCTTCTGGAGGGTCCACATTGGAAAGACTATTTTAGAGTACCACGTGTGGCGTGTCGTTGACAAAAATCTCATCGTCAAGCTTAATTGGAAACATTTGGACCGGAAAATATCTCCGTGCTTTATCGAACCCTTGTGCTGGAATTTTGTTATTCACTGAGGGATACGCGTGTTAAGTTTTATTCGCAAAATAGGAGGAAAACTCGAAAGCATCGTGTTTTTTTAGAACATGGTATTGTTAGAATATTTTTTAATATTTTCAGAGTGCTAATTAGCCTTATTAGGCCTTGAGAGAAACTTTGAGGTTATATGAGTTTTTGTCAATGTTTCGATGAGTGTACAAGTACCGTAGTACCGAATAGAATAGCTGTTTTATGATATAAGTACCTGTGGGTATTAATACGTATTTAATAATCAACGCTTTTTCAATTAATCTTAGAACACAAGCTGCTTCTAATTTCTATTAACGCACGACGAAGATCTAAAAGATTGTTTCTGCATACTATGAATAACAGTGGTGCAAGCCTAATGCAGAATGTTGGTGATTAAAAGTAACATATCAACGTATTCGCATATTTTTCGTGATATGATCGTCGGAGTTATCCAGGATGCATATGAGCAACTGACGCAGCGAGAGGCTTAAAACTCTTTGCACTGACTGCTGAAGTAACAACATTCGTGCTTTGCAACATCAAAACTCTGCGCTACACTCAAAAGATTGACATTGTCCGCTTATGCGACAGGATTCTTGAGTTTCCGGTGATATACAATGATAGAATGACGTTCGAGTGATCTTCCTTGTCCGAAGAAAGATCACTCAAGCATCATTCCACCATTATCCGCTTATTATAACACCTCACCTTTAAAGAAACCCTACAGCAGTTTGCATAGCGATCCTGATAAAATCTTACCACGCTTAACGGTTAGCTCTACCCGGTTTTTTCTATTCCGGAACGAGAACTCTTATAAAATGTCATAGGAGCAGCCTTTGGTATACCTCGCGGTCAGGTTATTACAAGCTCGAAGGGTTGATTTTCAACGAATCCCCCGGATCTCCTTCGCGATCGTCCGACCTCTCGATTCCTGCGAACCGTGGAGGGATGATACTGCCGACATTCGAGACAGACCGTGCGCGACGGACGGTTACAAAATGGCTGTAGGCAGCCGAGTGGGCGTACATAATGGAGGCTTCCAGGTTGGCTATGTATATACAGGCACATCGCGAGCGTAGGGAGAGCAGTAGGTCTCTCTCCGTAGAAGAGCGAGTGAGTGAGTTTATTGATTGGCTTCCTCCCGGGGTTGGCTCGCCGGTTCGCCAGGCCTCTCTACTTCGCCGTACTCTACTCTCTGCTCCTCTTCCCCCCCTCTCAGCCGCCCCCTGACCGCGGCGTGCTAGGACGCAGTACCTTCTCCTCTGCCGTTCGCTTCCTTCGTCTCCTGCACCCGCCCTCCTTCCACCCCTCGGACGAGCCCGCTCCCACAGGTGCTCCGCTTGGCAACCCTTCGTAGAACGTGTTACACGTACACGGATAATTACGTTGCACACGAGTTCGCACGCATAGACGCGTGTGTGTACGTGTACGTGTGTGTATGCTTAGCCGCATTACCAGCGCGACACGTATGTAGCGGTTAAGTAGAAATACACGTATGCGGTATATCCTTTCTCGTGTGACTTGATAAAACATGTTGATTTTGCTTTTCTTCTTCTTCTTTTTTTGTATGTATATATAAAAGTGAAAGCGTTCGGACTCGTTTCATCGCCGTGACGCGGAGATGGTTCAGAATTGATTGGCTTCGGTGCGGGATTTGTTCTCTTTGGGGTATTGAGGAGAGTTTGAGGGTTATTGAAATTGTTACGGGGGAGTGTATGAGGATTTAAATTGAATGCTCTATATTGAATCTTGCGGGGCAATATAAGGAGCCGATTATCATCGTGGTTTGGGTTGGGGTCTAAGATTTGAGGGGTAATTAAATTTAAGTTTTTTTACATGATCAGCACACGTGTGTGTTTACGCTTGTACTTTGTTATCGTATACTTGGTGTTATATATTTCTTAGGAAGATTGAATTTTTGTGTTCTAGTCCGATATTCTGATAGTATCAATTAGAAATACGCAACATTTGCGTAAGCTGCATTGTATAACGTTGCTTTAACCGCGAGGACGTATCGTTATAGCTTAGAGAAGATTTAACGATGTATTGATTTTTTTTGCTCGCCTTATTTCACAAATCATTCACTTATCGATCTACGTTTAGCCTGCGAGAAAGTGTACGGTAAAACAGATTGAAGATTCTGATATAATAAGCTTTACAGACTATCTTGACATTTCCTATAACTACCTTATTCTAAAATAGATCCATTTATAGATCAAGATAAATAATCTTATCTACGTAACCCAATTTTCCAAAGTTAGTGCTATAGCTAGCGTTGAAGATGATTCTGAAACGTCGAGCTGATTATTCGGCAGAGGCATCGAGTCGAGCGCAGAGTCAAAAGCTCTGAGAAAGTGCAAATAAAGCAGCCAAAAAGTGACCGTGGCGGTGGTTTTTATGCCTCGTGTCGTAAACTACACCCTTTAGACAGACCGACTCACGCACCAGTGCGGAGTTTAACTTTATCCCTGCTTCCATTCGCCCTCTCGCACCCCCAGGTGTGCGTCTTTGTTTACGCATGCGGTGTTTGTGAGAGGATCGGCCCAGAGCCGGCATTGTTTGTCCTGGAATCCACCCTCTCGCTGGAGTCCTTTCCCGGCGAGCCTCTATTAATTTACTTGCTTGATAATGCGGTGACCCCTTTTCGTCCTTTATCCACCCATCCCCTCTTGCTCTTTTACGCGGAGGAAATTTCTCTTTCTCTCGGTCCCATTCTGTACACAAGCATCACTTTCGTCGTCACCAGGCCTTCCTCAAATGCGTGGTGGTAATCACTGGATTCGTTTATTATTCTAAATGAATTATTTTCCCTATTGTGTTTTGCATGAATATCTTATTTTCTGCTGGCCTTTCTTATGCGTTCTAGAGTTTAAGGAAAGTGTGTTTGTGAATTATGAGGTATCGGGAAAAGTTCAAAACGTGTATAGATTTAGGTTTGGATTGTATGATTCAACGATCGTATTCAGCGATTTGTATTGAATATATTTTTTTTGCTGAAGATGTTGGTATAATGTGATCACTGTATTTATATTGGATCGAGTAATAAAGTATTGTCCGTATTTGTTAATATCCAATATTTGTCCAATATGTTTTCCGTCCAAAAGTCTGTTTTTTTGAACACGAACCTTTTTTATTCGATTCTCTACTCTCATCATTATAATTTTGGCAGTAAAATACTGCTCTTGATGATTTATTGAGTTCAACAAATTGAAAATGAATCGCTTTTTTTCATTAATATTCTATTAATAAGTCTACGGTAGTATAATATATCCTAGAGCTTACAAGAAAAGTGCTTTTAAAATATAAGCATCCATAATATAATTTAATCTATCACTTAACCAGGGAATTGTTATTTATGGATATCATTGACTCCATTGCGAGCATTTTTCATTTCTACTTCATCGATTCTCTCTTTCGTTCCTTTATGTTCCACTTTACGACGATTTCTCCTTCGTGAGCAGCTGTCGTTTTTTCTATCCATGGGTCGCTTTTGTTTCACCATTGGGAGTCGTCGGGTTGGCTGTGAATTGAACGAGATTCGATTGGCACATAGCGGCGGCTCTGATTACGGGAAATGAGAAATACGTCGTTATCGGGTCTGGAAAAGCGGTAATGTGGAAATTGCCTCAATGAGTCGTGCGTGTGTCCTTTCGTTTGTGTGAAATTACGCCGCTTTCACGTGAATGACACCAGATAAATGTTCATTGTGCTTTAAAAATAATAGCCACATCATATACGTTTACTTATAGTGTACAATTTCACAAAAGAAGGGAATCAAAAAAATAGATTAGTCAGTATTATTCGATGCATTTTAAGATTCACTATCAATACACATCTATATTAAGATCGCTTTGTCGAAATCAAATTGTACACTGCATAAGTGTTAATCGTCTGTAATAAAATTGTCAAGATTTTCTAAAACTTCTGCAGATAATAATATAATGTTGTTTATTGATATAACGAATGTAAGAACGAGATGTCGGAGAATTCTTATGCCGTGTATTATTTTTTACATACAATAACGAAGCTCTTGTAATGCGACTTTCGAAGTTACTATGAGTAAAATGCTTTGTTAAATTCTGATAGGATTTTTTTAACATTACAATGGTTGAATTAATAGTCGAATAAAATAAAGAAATGTACTTTTTAAAATATGCATTGACATTTATTTCATGGCCACCTCATTTTTCGGCACATTTAGGTTCGAGAAATGCTGTATGTGTGCCATTTCTCTTCAAGATTCCTCGGTTAGTGATTTTCCTTCCCCACGTACGCAACTGCTACCACCATGCGGCGCCAGGACCCTTTTCACCCTTACTCACGCTCGCTTCGTCATATCATTGCATCTTCGCCGGAGAGCTCAGTCCTATGTTTTGAATAAAAAATTGCTGCAAAATAGTGCGCACCCCTCGCCGCAGAGTGAGATTTATAGCCTGCTTGGATTATTAAACTCCTGGTTCGATTTCAGACATCCGCTAAACGAGAAATACTCGTTCAGATTGCTGACGCAACAAATAAATCATTTTGCATAACTATAAGAACTTATTAAGATGATTAGGTGTCTTTTCAATCACTGTTACATTCATAGTGAAAAATACGTTGTATTTTTATATTTACTGCAAAACTTGATATTAAAACTTCTTTTTGCGTTATTCATGGCTAAGATCTGATGCTGCTATGTTGAACATTTAGGTCAAACATCGTGTCCTTGACGTGTGTTTTTTTTTTCCAATAAGTAGGTAGAAGCTTATGTCAAACAAATTTTATACAAATTTGTGATTTGTGAATTAATTGCTGTGATTGAAGAATTAATTGCTTATACAAATTTGTGATTTGTCTGTACTGAAGCTTCTGCTCTTTCTTCCGACATTATAAATATCAATTAAAAAGCCAGTTTTTCGAAACATTCAGATATCGACGACTGTGTCGAGGAGTTTGCAATAGCATTGACTCAGTTTTGACCCAATGTGGAAATACCGTATTTTATTTAGTAGCCCAATGTAGATATGGGCCGTAGACGTTAGAAACGTCCAGCTTATACCTTTGAGGTTGCCGCCGACTACCCCATAACCGGTTATTGGTTTAATTCTCTTTCAACATCAGTCGATTGGCACTGAGCCAGAAAAATCACGCATGGGCATCGAAAAAATCTTTCGTATCCGTACGACAAAAGAACTACAAAGAACTACAGGCTTTCAGTAGAGGCAGTCGGAAGACTTGAATTCGAATTAAAATGCCTTGTGATCTAAAGTCGAGCGTTTTCATGTACGCATATTTTTGATGTCAAGTCACAGACGTTCTTAAAATTGAAAATTTATAAGCATCATTCTTGTATCTTATATGCAAGTTTTTCCAATCGTGATGTGATCGTAATTTACATAATTTATTTCTCGTGTCAAGTATCTAAAATGAAATATACGTATATGCATCCTTAGTTTATAGAATCAATATAAAAACCAGGAATTATTGGTACCTTTAGCGTTTTTACATCCGAAGCATATCGTTAGTGGACTGTTAAACCATCTGTGGCAAAAATTTCACGGAAATATAACAATATGCACGCCTGTCGAGCTTCCGTTAATATCTCTCATCACTCTCTTTTTATGCCTTACGAAGTTGCAGGTTAAACTTCGCAAAGTGTCCGAAAAGTTTGAAATCATGCTATAATAAAGCGTGAAGAATTAATTTTCCCTAACAGTTGCGATAGTTTGTCCCGCTTTAGGACACTAAAGGCTAATACTAAAACAACATCCTTCCAGTTACACCCAACATTTTTTTCCAAGTCCCTTTTTGATACGATTTTGAAATAGCACCATCAGGCAAAGAGGCAATCTTCCTTTTTGTACACGTATCATCTTCTGTTTTACGATAGGAATCTTCTTTTTTATTAGCACAGCTTTTTTTATACGGTTTCCTGAAGAACGTGTCGTCCGTGTGAAAACAGAGTTGATTATATCTTTCTACAAGTTTATCCTATCGAACGATGACGATGTTAAGGGGCCAGAACGTAAGATTCTGGGAGCTGAAGGCGTATTGGGCGGAAAGTGTTGGACACGCGAATTGCGAGTCCAAGGGGCGGGCCAGGGTGGATGTACTGTGGAGCAAACGCGGCGGGTGGGTTTAGTGGCGCAAGCAACGTCGGTTGGTCGGTAGGTTGGCCGGTTGGTTGGTTGGTAGATTGGAAACGTATGTACGTAAATTATCTTCCGCAAAAATAGCTAATTTCTCTCGAATTTTTGATACTGATAATAGAAATTGCGATAACAAAGAGGGATCCATAATTTATGGAAAGCGCACACCATTCATTAATTTAGTGAAACCTGTGAAAACATAGTTTCAAATGAACGCTTCTAACTCCATATCAATTTGCAATAATAACAGTATCATTTTGTTTACCATCCTCGCGAATATAATGACTGTATGTTTACGTATATTATAATCTCAAAAAACAGTACAAAATGTATCATACACCAAAGGCAGTATAATTCTTCACCGAACACTTTATCTATCGACAGTTTATTACTAGACTTCTTTACTTTTCACTATAAACTATGGCTTATCGAATATTCCATGGTTTAATTTTTCGTGCTGTCGGACAAACTATGAAATTTACCTTACTACACAGAGTTGTATATGTTATCACATATAATGGTCATGTTACTGCCGATAACAACGAGCGTACGCATTACGTTTCTTCAGACTACAATGAAAAGTTTAATATGTAGCCTGAAACTAGCTTTCATTTATACGGGTTCCATGATGGCCACAATGATAAAGTCACGCACGTAAAGAGTGGTAATACTTATAATGAAATGTTAAGTCTTTACGCTACGACTTTACGCTACGTTTCTGACGCGGAAATAACGAGCGGTATATTTTGATTTCGGTTGGGTTTTGGGCTTCACGTGTCCTTGGGATGACGCAGCGTGACACAATTTAAAAAGGGCAGTAGCGGGCAGTGCTCTTTTTGCCATCACTGAGATCACATATAAATCTTTGAGACATTGCTTTGTATTATAACGCCCTGTATAATAATTGAAGTGACTTTCCAAAGATTTCTAACTATCCCTGATGTTTTATCGTTTCTATCTCTTGCTAACTTCAGAAGTGACATAACAAACTGTTAACCTTTCTTAAAGTATGGTAATTCCTGGCTATCTTCTGGCTCGTGGTTGTAACTAACACATTATTTTCGTCACCTTGCTGAGCAGCTTTCCAATATCTTTTTTTTGGTTTGTTCCTGTTCAAAAGTAAATTGCAGTCTGGGGTAATGAGAATTGAAAGTCTCTAACATGAGTTGTATTTGTTCGATCGGAATGCAGGTAACAATATCATCCACATATCTATCGTAAAAAAAAAAGAGATCGATGGAAGTTTTCTCGGAACAGCTATTTCTAGGTCCTCCCGGACTATGTCAGGAAGAATATGAAAAAGTGGCGCACCAAAAATCCGCTTATAACACGTATCATTGAATTTCAAAAAAGGTTGAAAAAGGTTAAATCGCAAAGCTGCTCGCCAAGACCAGGAAAATAATTGACCAGTTCTTGTTCTCACAAGACGCGCAATGTGCGCAATGTGTAACCATCTTACGCGCTCGAGGCGCATCTTATGAGCAAAGGATGAAAGGTGTTGGGCAGCCGAACTGCGAGTCTAGGGGCGGGTCAGGGTGGATGTGCTGCGGAGCAGACGCGGCGGGTGGGTTGCGTGGCGCAAGCAACATAGGTTGGTTGGTAGGTTGGTCGGTTGGTTGGCTGGTAGGTAGGAAACGTGTGCACGTCCGGGACCGGGCGTAACTATCGGAGCTATATACATGGCTATACGAGGCCAAAGGACGTAATTACGCGCGTTCTGCCAATATTGGTTAACCTTTCGAGGTTGACGCCACCATATGCAAAGCCCCTAATGAGTCGCTCGAGTGGCCCCGGTGTCTAGTACTACGCGCTCGTCTCTGTCCCCCTTCACGTCGTTATTACCTACTGTAGGCATTCGACGATTCCCTTTCCCGCTCCCTCGAGCATTTCGTCCATTCCCCGTCTGTGACACCGTTTTCATCCTGGATTTTACATTTCTAAATTTGCACGCGTTTTCGCCGGCGTGGAAACGAGGGACGGAGACGGACTCGCGATGACAGAGCACCCGAGGGACCGTCGATGCTGCCGGTTATGAATGCAAAGCAGGATGGGAAAAGCGAAATAGAAATTACCAGCCGGCTCGAAGCGCGGCCGGGAAGAGCGGAAGGCTATCACGGCGCGCGTGGTGCTGAAATTAATCCTCTGGTAGCGGCCGAGTTAATCCTCTATATTGCACCACGCATTTATTGCAGTTTTGCGTAGGGTACAAGTGGCTTATATCGTGCTTTACGTCTTACATTGTCGTCGATCGTGCAGGTGACAGAAAGCACCTTTAACTGGTTACAAGCTCGCATGGGTTGGCTTACTTTACAAAAGCCGGTGCGTCGTAACTTGAGAAGTTGGTAAAGTGCGTTTCTTAGCTGTCACTGGCTTGCATGGAATACTAAATATTATAAAACGTATGGAATGTAAATTCTACAGATGGTCGAGTGTATTCTTCTGTTGTGCGAAATAAGTCACGGTGAAATCTCTTTATTAGTTTTATGACGGTGCAGTGAATAGAAGGATTTCCATTCGAGTGGTCCAGATAAAAATTCTCTCACTCTTTTAATATTATACGTATACTAAAAATGGTGTAGCTAGTGCCATACCTTAAGCAGTAAAATATAATGTAAAATATACGCTTCGCATCAGCTGTATAGATAATACATTAGATCAACATCTAGATATCCAGCAATAAACGTCGCGTTAATTTTGTCCAGTACAACCGCATAACAGTTTTTTGTTTATTTCCTTAAACCTGCTTCGTATACGCAAACACGGATCGCTATAACCCATTAATCCCAAGAATCTCACAAAAGATTACGCGGATTTGTCCAAATCTTCTCAGCCTCTGTCCTCTCGCATCGTTGTTCATCGATCTTACTTTGTCGAAGGCACCTCCCGCTTTTCCTTCGCAAAGTGGCAATCTGTGCGCGCGGTCGATACGCAGAATCATCGATGGGTAATCGAACACGCGGCCCACGCCGGTGGATTCTTCCCTTCCGCTCGGTTTCCACGGCGCAGCGGGAGCGATAAGAGCGTGTCGCGAAGTTTTACGAAGGCGAGGATGCTCGTTCGCTGGTAATCTACGGTGGACGTCTGGGAGCGCAATCCTCGTCGCCTCTCGAGGCATGACCGCGCCGCTCCTCAGCCCCTCGTTGCATCTGCATTGCATCGTACCGCCGCATATTCTAGACCCGATCGCATCGATGCATCCGCACGATTCTTCTTCTGGCATGCAACGGTGTAGTCAGGATTTTGTTTCTGGCAGGAAGTCCTCCATTTCTCATTTTTTTTTTTTTTTTTGGGAATCGATGAAAAGTGCTCCTGATCGTGTATGTACGTATTACTTTCTTGTTCGTTAATCGTAGGAATTCCGCAAGAGCACGTTCAATAGTAATGGTCGTTTTGTTAGGCGCTTTTTTTTATAGTTTAATGTGTAAAGAATAAGGAAAGGTTATTTCCTTCTGTAATTAATATTGTATGTAAAATAAGAAACGTCATGACCGATACATATCAATGTTGTCCCATTTGGCAGTTTTGACACTTTACTACATTTTCTTGCGTTATGTAATACTATTTCGTTGAGATGAAACGGCACTTCTTCTAGCTAATTTTTGATTTCGTTTCCCGGAGGTATAATTGTTAATATTTATATTCTGGATAGGTAGTGTAACGTCACTTTTGAAACACTACCACGTCGCTCGTGGTCGACGTGGATCGACGTATCACGTCTCTCACATGATATTGTAGGTGAAGAGGTTAAGCGCTCGAAGTAAAAAAATGAGAGAATCAAGATACGCAGTCATACAGCAAAGATTGAAATCTGGTTTTAATAAACGTTATACACACACCTTTCACGTAGGTTATTCAATTTCAGCTACGGTTTGTCGCACGTCGTATACAAGCGTGTTTCAATGCTCGTGCAAATTGCGATAAAAACAAGTCTCATGACAGACTAATGTCAAACGTACGTAATTAATCATTTACTTGTCGCGCCAAATTGCTCCAGAATCGTCGCTATGCGTTCTGCAGGTTCTGCCGACAAGACAGAATATTAGTTTCCGCGTAACATGAGAATCAAAGAAGAGCGAATTAATCGCGTGGCGCGGAACATTGCTGAGATACATTTTTATTATTTCGCGATGACCTGGCTTGCAATATCTCAGGTGCGTTGCAATAATCGTATTTCCTTCCGCTTTATCGTGATTGGCCGCTAATAAAGAATCTGGCAGGGCCCAAAGGATCGATTCGGTTTTTTGGGGGACGCGGTTGACTTCTTGCGGTCAACCGACGGCAAAAAGAGGAGAACCGAGAAAAAAGGGAAACGTACAAGTAAATGGAGCCTGTTTTATTGGCGAGCTACGAGAACCACGCTGGCCGCCTTTCTCTTGTCCGAGGGAGTTTAATAGAGGGTGAAACGTCCTCGAACTTCCACGGTTCTACTTCCTACGGCTGGCTACCTTCAGCCCCATCGACGCGGTCATCAGCAATCTGTGATGTGGATCGCAAGGAGTTACGGACATGGCTAGATTCCAGGAGGCGAATCACACGATTTTTCCGTTCCTCTAAGAAAAGCTGGAACCTAAATGTCGAACTTTCCCCACGATTTCTTTCGGTCCCCTCCTTTCTCGATACCTTGAAATTGTATTCGGCTTTAAGTTCAGAGAAAAAGCTTTCAAAAAGGTGCCTGCGGAGCCCTTGTAACAAAATTTATGAAATCTTTATCGAAAAAGATTCAACGATAAAGATACGTCCATTAAGGAGAAAAATGTATATCCTCCTAAAAAGAAACTTATTACTATTCGTCCTAACTAGATTCGGATGCCTTGAGGCATAGTCTTATAATATTTATAATAATAAATAAATATTACGAATAATAAGTAATAAAATATATAAATATTACGAAAGTATCAAGATCGAGTTTCACGATAGTAGCGTTTCGCTAATAGTTTATGCTCGCTTACGAAAAGTGTACATTTATGTAAGAACATACCGTGCACATGCCCTTAAATTGTTATATGAATATACCGCTGCATAATGTTTTTGGACGTTAAATTGCGATCGGTACATCTATGTACCGTAATATACGGCCAAGAGCGGAATAACGTTGTTAACGTCACGCGAGGAGTATTTTCGAAGATAACCGACGGTACCTATGGCGAAACCCCAAGATTAGATCACGTCTAAACTCGGCTCCGAACGGAAGATTTCATCAGGCCATTTGTTGCGCTCGTCGAGCGGAATCGGTTTGATAGGAGCGATCGTAAAATGCGACTCGGACTCGGAAAACGTCTCCATTTGAATAAAGTTGTGCTCGTAAAAAAGAGAATCTCCGATGATCTCGTCCGGTGAGAGCATAAAACACGATCGCGATAGATTCCCTTTGAGGAGTACCAATCGTAAAGCTTCCAAGAGTTTTAAAGGAATTCTGAACTTGCGCGCATATTAGACGTTACGACATTAACCCCCTTCCGCTTGTAAAAATAAACTCGTTTCGTGGATTTTAAAGACTTCACATCACGCCGGTATATTACTTTGAGAAAGCATCAGTAGGGTACGATGCCGATAATAGGATTTAATGTCCTCGAAATTCTTTTCCGTTTTTTAACGCTTTTCGTTTCTTTTAGTATCATTTCTTCGGAATAATGGATTAAACTAAGAGAGTATACGAAAATACGCTAGTAACATCCGCGTGAAACTCGAAGTATCCTAACAAATGTGCTTGGCGTGCAAAATTTAGGAGCACTAGAGAATAAATTACATCGTCTTCCTTTATGTATCACATATTCAGTACCGATCGTTAAGGTTATTTACTTAAAGACCTTTTACCTCAGAAAGACTTTTAGTTATTCAGGTATCCTACAAAATTATCTCATTATTCATCTACAATCATCCCACTTAAACTCATTTAACTTACACACATTACGCATTACAATGTCCGACTTCCAAGATTCAAGGCGAATATACCCCACGAAAGCATTCCGAGATCAATGGAAATAATCGATACCACTCTGTCCCCCTACGCGGAAGTTCCAGCTTCCACTCACCGCGTCGTTACGCGCAATGCCCTTTTAAACACAGAAATCTATACCGAGATACGCACCGCGCTGACCACTCGCATCGACGGGGGGTTCGATCCGGCGTTTCACGAATCCCACCGAATTTATTCTCCTCGCATCTCGGCCGATGACGAGCGATTTCGGTATCCGTAGGTGCGCGTCACGCTCCGGGCGAAATATAGCCGGCAACCGCCACCCTCGTGGCTGCGCCACCGCCATGGCCGATGGATCGTCGATAGGTATTTTAGGTTCCAGTATATAATAGTACATACCTATAACACCCTCGCTGGGAGCGCGGCGGAGGGCACGGGGATGGAGAGAGAGAGCGAGGGGCGCCGGGGGGATAGGAGGGGATCGATCGAATCGCCATTACGGCGAGTGAGTGCCGGGGGTGCTCGATGGAATCACGCCGCCGCTGGGGGGTTTATTCTCCGTATATATTTGCCGGAGTATCACCCTCGACCCAGTAGGATGTCGTCCCTATCCCGGAGGGTTCGACGCTCGGATGGAGGGAAGGAAGGGGGGAAGGAGTCTAGGAAACCGGGGACTCGTGCGGAGTGCTTTGGACTTGCCGAAATCTGCGGGGAATTCGCACCCTCGGCGGGATGCCACTTCTCCGGCCGGAGTGGCCCGAGTCGACAAATGTTGAACAATGGTTACGTTTTTGAAGGCGCCAACGGAACGCTCCTTTGAATGATTAACCAGCCTCGCCTGGAATATAGCGGATTATAAAAGGCACCGATACCGCCATGTTCCCTGTGTCCTTCGAACGAGTGGTTGTCAATTTTGAAGATAATCTTTCGCGACGCGTAAGCGTGGGCGGATTTGTCTGCTAATTTCGAGTAGGGTGTTAGCCGAGTTCGTTGATTACGATTTTGCGGTCCGAAAATGGAGATTGGGCGAATCGTCGAATTTTTGTCGCTGGAATAGAAATCCGTTAAGAGTGGTTTGTCTGGCGAACGCGACGAGGCAAGGGAAGCGGCAAACTCCGAACGTGTTGTTACGCGTTTCGATCTACTCTATTTTTGCTATAGGTAATCGGCCCGATAGAATGTCAGCGGCAATTTATTTTTGGAAAGCACGTTTCTGTGGTTAACGGTAATACAATACTGGATGTAAAAGGAAATTCGTGCTTGTCAAAAAGCTAGACAAGGTTTTCTAATAACGAGCGTGGTTATCTTGGTGTTACAGAAATACACGTGTACGTATAATAGCTTCGGAGACTAAGTGGCGTTTTCCAAAGTGTCGTGTGCGTTCTAGGTAATCTCACAATAGCGGACACGGTTAGGATTCGGCCGTAAATTGGAACTTGTCACTTGTTTTGAGGAAAGTGAGCGTGTATTATTTATGGGCAGCAGACATTCGTTTGACCCACTGGATAGCCCGGGTTCATAAACCGCTATAGTCCTTTACATCTTTCTGAAGAGCGCATAAGTAAAAAAATCTTTACGCTAACATATTTTAAGAGTATACACTTCGTTTTTCTGTATCTTCGTTATTTATGCTGTCACTAACTCGGTATACCTACTTTAAAACATAAATTCATACTTTCTGCGCAGTTTCCATCTCTGAAATATCAATTCTCTTCTTACAATTTTATCTTTACATACTTTAATTTCTACCTTTGACGTCCACTGAGATACAATTTTTTTTTTCATCTTCCGTGACATGCATAGTTCTCTTATCTCAAATTTTTTCACTGTCTTTCTATTTAGCGCTTTATCCCGTTAGATATTGTACTGTTCATCGTGCCTATTATTTGAAAATATTATTAGACAGCATTATTGAAATGTTTAACTTATCGAATCAACATTCACCTGAACCGTTTTCGGTGCACGTAGAAAATTATATTCCCAACCCACAAGTTTCTCCACGCACATTTACTTTGTGATTCGTTAATATCATTGCTGATTTGCACGTACCTACTGGACATGCTAATCATAGCTCAAGCATACATTCTATGCCACGTGCGTACTTACTCCATCCATCCAACGTATTATACACTACGATCACAATAATATTCATTATAACACTTGTTACATTAATGATTAATAATATATTACAATGGTAATTTGTACTCCATTCTACCATACCCATAAACCACACGCCATAAAATTACAATATCAGCGTATTCTCTTCGGGAGTTTCATGGGCTCGTTACTCCTTGCCTTTCGCGGGAGGGTCGATTAAAGACGCTCGCCGAAAAATGCAAAAACCTGCAGGATGCGGCAACGGGCCGGACCCCATTTACCGGAGTTTGGAATTCTGCTTTCAGGTACGGCGCTGGTTACGACCTGGCCGCGAGGAGGAAAAACGCCACGAGGGAATCGACGGCCACGTTGAAGGCCTGGCTGAACGAGCACAAAAAGAATCCTTATCCGACGAAGGGTGAGAAAATAATGCTCGCCATCATTACGAAGATGACGTTGACTCAAGTGTCCACCTGGTTCGCCAATGCACGGAGACGTCTCAAAAAGGAGAACAAGATGACCTGGGAGCCGAAGAACAAGACCGACGACGATGACGACGCGGTACTGACCGATTCCGAGGATAATAAGGAGAAGGACGATCTTGCGGGGGACAACCAAGGCGACAGGGTCGGCGACGAGGCGAGGCGGAGTCTTGAGGATAACGGTATGTCTTTTCGCGTTTCTAAAAGGAATGAACCGCTGAAATGATAATCGTTAAGATTGAGAGACAGAAAAACAATTGAAATTATTGTATCGGTTGTACTGAAGTAGAGGTACCTACTGATTGCATTGCGATATATACAATTATAAGAGTTTTGTGTCGATATCAAGAATTATGGTTATAGCATTTTGAATTTATTATACATATTGTAAAATGTGTTGTTAGAGCTACGGTCGTGTAGTGGATAGAAGCTCGGACTTTCACACGGGAGATTCGTGTTGGAACCTCGCACATGATTGACAGTTTTTTCATGTGATATGTTTACTGTAGTTTTGGTGGTTTGGAACCCATTATCATCAGCAGATTCTAGACCAATCGACCTTAGTAATTGGTGTTCACAATTAATTTAAAAAAAAATTCGTTAAAATTGGTATAAGTTTGCAAAGCAGAAGGTACTCGACGAAACTAGTATAAGCGTGATTCCTTTTGATGTAAAAAGACTGAGGCGTAAAAAGTAGATATTGATTGCAGCTGTAAAGCGGCGAAACAAAAGTAGTCGAAATCCTGATAATATTGGTAGTGGGATAGTAATCATGCGTCGAACACTTTCGCTCGCGTCAGGAGAGTTTATTATTTTTAAACGCGCATCACTACAATTTTTAATCTTTCAATTAACCAAAAGCAGATAAATTGTACTTTCAAAAAATTGCACTGACGATGTATTTCTCTTCAAAGAATCGTATATACACTTGTATGATAAACCATGTTTCCGTGTACGAATTCATTAACAGAAGGATTATATGATATTATATATCAGATATAATGTTAAAAGATATACGCAGCACATCGTATCGTTACGCACCTTTAACGGTATTTTGTCGTTCCCGCGTTTTACGGTCCATGGAAATAGTAGGGTATTTCATGTTATAATTATTTATCGAATCATTTAATTTCATTAAAACTACAATTAGTCGGATACTGCAAGCACGCTGTACTATTAGTTTTTATAATCACAGAACCAACCAACTGTTTGTTATTTCTCGTTTGGTTCGCGATCCGTGAGTTTATCGGATATTTGATGGTATGGAATGTGTAAATCATAAATGGAAACAATTTACAAATTATAAGTATACAAATAGCGTACCTCAGTGACGTATCTTATTCCGTTATAAAACCAGCTAAATCATCGATGTACTTTTGCTTACGTTTATGTATACCAGTCAGCTCTCGTAATGAAACGGATAAGGTCACAGTTATTGCATTATATCCGACACGAAGGAAAGTCTAGTACAAAAGTCGGGCACCATGCGGCAGCTACATTTCAACGTTTAGATATCTTAGCACCGAAAGCATTGACGCTAGAACCAGCAAAATAATCAAAATGATCGTAACTTTTCGTATAAAAACTTTCGAAACCTGTCATCATGCTCTATCGGAATATTTTCATCGTTTTATTGCGATGCGCAAATAATCAAGTATTCACTTCCTCTCCTCGAATCATTTTCTTTTCGTAGATACAGTATAACCGCATATATATCAGGATAGCGAGCGATAGTTCCAGTATTAATGTCACCGGAGGTGCACAAATTCTGAAACGTTCCCGCCTCAATACCGCTTTAGGCTTTACGCTTCATACCCCAGGCACCGTCTCCCGTTCGTCGTTATCCTCGCGGGAAGTGGAGTGAAATAAGCGTTAAGAGGCACGCGAGCACCGTGGAAAAGAGGAACGGCTCTTATCTCTACGCCTATACATCGACCGGCGCATCCTCCGTCGCAAAAACACTCGAAATAACCTTTCCAATCCTTCGAGGAATCCCCTCTCCCCCTTCGCCCTCCCATTAAAGTCCAATTACCGATGCTGGGTGTACCGAGAGTCGGCTTTGTCCCGTTACGCCGTTGAATTGCCACTTCGCGGAGGGTAAACCAGGCGCAAAACGGGCCGATCTCTTTGACTCGGAATGTCGGTAGCGTGTACACCTCGCGTGACTAGTTTCCACGATATCGAATACCCATCGGTCGGCGTTTCTGATATTGCGCAAGCATCCATTCCCCTCACAATGAACCGAACCGTACGACCTCACCCTACAAGGACCCAGGCACAAGTAGATCGAGTACGAGATTCTCGCGAGGCATAAACGCTTCGAGGAATATCTGGAAACGGTATCCCTCGCGATACTGCCGCAATTCTTTCCGCGCTCGGCGAGATATTGCGCCCCATTCAGCTCGCCTCCTGCTTCCGACGGTCACCGTGGTCTCGTCTTAAACGCATCCATCGACGGGTTCCTTACGCGATTTGCTTCGAGCGTTCGATTTTTGACTTGGGCTGGCTGGATTGTGGGCTTGACGTGAAATGTTAGTGGGAATTTGCAGGTTTACGATATGTTTTTAGTATAATCAAGGGTTTTTTTTAGTACTGTGTTTTTTTTTGTGGGTAATGGCAATATTTTTATTTGGCTGCAGATTTGTTGTTTAGAGGGGATATTATTCTCTGGTGTTTGTGGTGGATATGCTGTATATATATTTTAATGTCGTCGACGTGATTGTTGAAATCTGAACCCGAATACTTTTAATAGACTCCTACACTTTCTTTTAACGCGTGCCACTAGATTGGGAACTATCTGTACATACATCATAAATCTGGGGATTCGATAGTCATTTTAACGCTGGAAAAGTTCCTAATTTTATCGCAGCATGTAGATCGTTGTATTGATCTAACGATATTTTGGTTTTATTTTTTACTTTTTAGAGATATATGTGGTATTTCTAAATGTGTCCAAAAAGTGACCGGAGGTTTTAATGTTAAGCAGTAGCTCCATATTTAATATCCCTAGCAGTGGACGTGCAAAGTCGTCTAAACGAATATAAACAAGCGATAAGATCCAAGTTCTCGGATCACCTAGCCTTTCTGAAGTTTTTCATACAACATCTATACGTTGCATTCCATAATCGTCCACCTTGATCCAAGTTTCGAGTTCCTAACTCTCGCAACACCCATCGCTTCTCCAGTTTTTCGCATAACATATACACGTTGTATCCGATAATTCCAAGTTTTAAATTCTTGCAATAAACACCACTCCCCCAGTTTATCATAGAGTACCTATACGCTTTATCCAACAATTCGAAGTCCATCTCAAGCGAAAGCTCTCACCGCGAATCCCCATGATTTACAAGAGGACCTTTCAATAATTCCAAATCCATCTTAATCCAAGTTCCAAGTTTCAAGTCCCAAATTCTCACAACTCACCCTTCTTCAGTTTTTCACACAACACATACACCCTGCATCCAACAATTCCAAGTCCACCTCGATCCAAGTTCCAAATTCTTGCTATACCCATCGTTCCTCCAGTTCATCACGCAACACCTACACGCTTTATCCAACAATTCGAAGTCCATCTCAAGCGAAAGCTCCCACCGCGAATCCCCACGATTTGCAAGAGGACCTATCGTTCGATCCACAAAGGTCGGCGCCCCGAAATCGGGCGGAGGGACGAAACCCAGGCCGCCTTTTCCCGCGGGCACTTATTCAGGCGCTTCGGCAGGCTCCCCGGAAACGGGCGAGTTAGAAATTCCCGGCGAACCCGGTGCACGCCGGGTCTATATCGCGGAGGCGGACATAATGGTTCACATGTGGGTAAACACAGTGACGGGTTGCGGGTTGCCGCGCAAAGAGATTAATGGCCTTCGGTTCGGTCCCCCGGTGGACCGTGGCCGTGTGTGGGTACGCGAGGTTCCCGATTCCGCGCGCGCGCCCGTGAGGTGGCATGGGAGCCAACCTCGTAGGTGTGCGCCGCGCGAGCGTGTGTCGGAGGGTGCGCCTGGACGGAGTAGCCATCCGTAGGACCATATACACTCCGTGCCACGGGGTCCATATATATACACCGCGGATGTATATAGATACACGGGAGAGCGTTGGTTCGAGGTACGGTGATGTATCGGCGCCCGCGGCGAGACGAATGGTACGGACCCTCCTATGGCCACCATTACCCCACCGCACATTGGCCAATATCGGCCCTCTCTCTTCCTCTCCCTTCGCCCTCCCCTGCGGACCTCTCGCTTCCTCCCTCGCCGTTTGGGACATCTAGGCGCTGTCGAGAGCTACGTCACGGGTCCTGCGATAGCTCGTAAGTTTAAAAGGCCGTGCCCGGCTCCAGCGAGCCCTTCTGGAACCGTTGGAGGTTGCCCGATAGGTTTTTCGGGAGTTCGTGAGAAACGGACATGTCGGCCGAGTATTTTTTAGCGGGCTTGTAGGCGGGATGCAAGGTACGCTCGGTTGGACGTTGAACTTGTCGGATTTCAATCTGCTCGGAGACCGTTATTTTGGCTATCGTGCGAGACTCGTTCGACTTTGGCTCGCGAAGAGTTTGGAGATCAAGGCTTTGCTTGAGAGATAGTTCTCTGATTGTCGTTGCTATGGTGGGAAGCCGGTTTGGGCATTTTTTTCTGAAACTCTTGGTTGCGATAGATATATTTTTGGATAGACGTGGGTAATGAATTTGTTTTTTAAGTGTGTTTAGTATTGTGGTGAAGAAGGTGGTTGTGGAATGTTGCTGGTGGTGCTCGTGGAATGTCGTGGATCTTCACGATGAATATTATCCTTTGTTTTGTACTGATTGAATGCTGGATGTTTAAATTACTTGTAAAGAAACTTGGCTGTGTCTGTGAACTCTTCTCGTCTTTTGTTTGAAACTTAAGCTTCTATTCGGGTTGATGTATAATATTCTTTTGTGCTGTACATTGAACATTTCAGTATTGTTTTTAAAATTAGCTTAGTAATTCTTACCGAGATTGCTCAAATTCGATCGAACCCTAGTCTTTGATATTTTACTTATCAAAATAAATATAGGAAGTAAAAGCGTATCTTTGGGTAAGGACAAGCCCTTTCACGTACCTTTCGCGGATGATTGAACACGCAGAGCATCCAAACGTACTCGTGACATGTTTGACTTAGTCCACTTTAGTTTTGGGTGTGTCAATACCGCTTATCGTTAGGCCCTGCCCTTCTTTATTTGCAAAATAAGGAAGTGTCACGTCTCGAACCGACCAAACATACCTTGGTTTACCTACGCTAGCTAACGCGAGTCAAGGCGAAAGAATATATTCCGATTGTTCTTGCAGGGCAAGGCTGAAGAATCAGCTAAAAACGGTTAATTTTATCTTTCGCTAGGAAAAATGTACGCATCGATCGATCTGCTCACAAACTGTTAAATAAGTATAACAAGAAATTAAATCTCTATTATTCCACTCAGTATATCTTGCGCGCAGAGCATATTTTCCCGGAAGAATTTCGCGCGGTCAATTGTAGCGCGCGATTTGAGGCTGTAAACACGAAGCATCGAGCCGGACGGTACGAAGATTATGAGATTAACGTCTGATAAAAGAGGGTCAAAAGTTAAAGAGCCACTTGTGGACTCGGCGGCAGTATCTATTTAGTTGGCCCATAAGGTGCCCTTTATAAGGGGATGCCCGCGCCCTAAACCTAAACTTGCCGTTTCTCGGCCCTTCTCTCGCTCTCTCTTCCCCTCTCCTTCCTTCTCTCTCCCTCCCTCAACGTTTCTATTCATCTATTTCTCTCTTTCTGCCTCGACGGTAGCGGCCCCTTCCAGCTTGGGAATTATCGCTTGACGACCCATCAAGTAAACCCTCCGTCGACTCATTCGAACCTCTTAATGAAATTCTCACCCCTGACTGACTGGCTGGCTCGGCTCGATGGCTGGCTGGCTGGATTGCTGGCTGGCTGGCTGGCAGACGCTCCTAGAGTGCCCCGAGAGAGAAGCGGAGTGAGAAAAAAGGAATAGGGCTCTCTCCCTCTAGCCGTCGCGCGAGCCGCCCCGAGGGGGAGCTAAAATCTCTCGCGCCCCAAAGTGGTTGAAGGCTCCGCTCCCTTTTTTTCACAGCATCCCTTACAGCTTAACTATATAAGAGTGTAAGGGAGAGACACTCCTCTTCCCGTGCCGCCGACGACCCTTCGCAGCCTGGACCCCGATACGGTGACTTGCGCCCCGCGTACGTCTCACTTTCACACCAGGGATTATAAGCCATTAATTCTTATATCGTTCAAAAGCCGAATAACGGTGGGGGGCACCGAGGCGCAATATTGTTTTGCACCGTACACTTTTCTATTAGCCCGTTAATGGGATAATAAATTTGGGATTTGTCCCGGAGTTCTTGGAAGTGTCTATCCGGGTTTCGAGCTAACGCCTCGAGTTTGTTTCGGTGGTTATTTTCAGTGGGTTGATAACCTTAGGATTGGAGGATGTGTCGTGTACGGTTTGTTTTTACACGAGGAATGAAAGGGTTTTAATGCTGATGTTCTTGTGAGTTCAGAGTAAATTTAGGGTTAGCGTGCGGGACTAGAAAGGTAATGTTTATGTGTTCATGAAAACAGTTGTTGTATCGCGGGTCTTAAAACGGTTTACCGATTATTCCAATCATCCGTGTTACTTTTTATGGAGTAGAACGTAAACTTGGACTGGTACGAGGAAGATAGGAGTTTCGCCTTTGTCCTCGATTCACAGATTGCTTTCATACGACATGGCAGAAAATTAAACGATTCAAAGCAATTAATTCCATTTATGAAGTTTATTCGACTCTTCAACAATTTATTGACGCTCACTGCCCAATTCAGGACTTCAACTTCCATAAGAAACGTATCTTCGAATACTCCCAATACTGAACAATACATACATTTATATGCTACAGAACTAAAATCTGCATTTAAAAGGTCTATCCCCTACACAGGGCAAAAACGAAAATCAAACAATCCACATTTCTGCATCCTCCGCATCTTTGAAATAAAACCACACCACCTATCCGCATTCTTCATCTGCCCGCAGAGCCGATGAGGCACGTGAAGGCGGAACACCTGCAGCACGACAAAGACCTCGATGACGAGGACGACCTCGACCTCGAGGAGGACCCTCGGCGCGGCGAGCACCCGTTTCACCACGCGATGCAGCACCACCATCACCACCACCAGGGATACGGCGGTGAGGAGCACCTCAAAGACGAGGGCATAAAGTCCGACTGTAGCGCGGGCGGCGTGCCTATTCCCGCCACCAAGCCGAAAATCTGGTCCCTCGCGGACACGGCGGCCTGCAAGACGCCCCCGCCGCCCTCGCACCCCCATCACCAGCAGTACCACCACCTCCACCACCAGCAGCACTATGCCCAGCAGCAGCATCATCTCAGCAACCAGGGCCACCACCATCACTCCCAGCAGCCCTGGCTCGGCTCCGGAGGCGGCGGAGGCGGCGGCGCGGGCGGCCTCGGTTCCTTCGCCCTTCCGTCCTCGGCCTCCATGAGCCCATCCGCTGCCGCGACCGCGCCCTACTCCAGCGCCGCCGCCAGGTACGGCGGCTTCCTCTCGTCCTCCTCCGGCGGGCAGCTCCACTACAACCCCAACTCCTCCTCGGGATCGAGCTCCAGCGCTTCCTCCTCCGCTGCGGCGGGGTTTCCCGAGGTTGGCACGGACACGCCGCCGCAGACGCCGCCCAACATGAAGGTCGCCACCCCGAACGGGGTGATTCAGGCACCGCCAGCGGGTTACTGTACCAACGCCAATACCACGAGCAACGGTAATCCCAATCCCTACGGTGCCAGCCACCCCGCGGGCGGCTACCTGTCCACGAGCTCAGGCTCGGCCAGCAGCGCCTCCTCCTTCAGCTCCAGGCTGCAGGCGTCCCCTCATAAGGACTTCTCACCGGCAGGCCAGAATTCCATTCTGCATCAGCACCAGACCACTGCCAGCCTACCGCCTACGGAGGCCACGACCGCTTTCAAGCCGTTCTACAAAGGGTGAGTTTCGATCCGATGGCGTTTTAGTTGTTCGGAGGTGCAATGGCCATCGCGGTGCATCGTCGTGGCTTGCGATGGGATTGGGTTTTAAGGACTTCAGGATCGGGGGACTTTCTTTGAGATTTTGATTGTTGAAGGGGGGGTGCTTTTTTTTATTGTCTTTGGTCTTTTTTTTTTTTAGAGGTGTGAGATTTTTGTAATGATGTTGTATGGGTATTCGTGGTGATAAGACATACCGCGTACGATTACTGTTGTGGTTATTCGGTATGAGGCAAAGAGTGGCGGGAGGAGTGTTAAATTCCATACGTTATATTAGTTTGTAAAATGTCAAAATGATTTTTTTTGCAATGATGAATGTATGGATATCTGCAAATATTTTTACGGAAATCGATATGAAACCGGTTTTGATTGATATTTTTCTGACAAAATCGTTTATTCGTTTTACAAATGCTTTGCATTTTATGTGTTGAATTAATTTAAATTGCAGTGTATTTGTCAAGCCTGGCATAAATTTATTATAATTTGTAATAATTCTGTTCCTAATTAGTCGAGGCCTTAGGAAAGAGATGTAGTATTCGAACGCAAAAAATATGAAAACGTAGATACAGGCGATTAATACAAATGCCGACGTATTTTTTTATTTTGTGACTATGACTTCGAGAAATTCATTTTATTATGAGACAAATTACTCGAACAAAGTGGTCGAGAATTTTTGGTTCTATGCTGAAAGGGATCGTCTGGACTATGTTTCAGATCCCAATCCATGGGCAGCGGCTTCGTGTCACCGGTCTAAGACTCGATGCCAGGGGCTCGAGCCGATCGTCGCGTTTCTCGAGGTGAGTTCCAAAGTCTGATCTATGGGAGCGTATCTGATCTTTATATCTTTGTTGGAAATTAAATTCGATGACGTTTTGAGTATTACTTGAAATTCGATATAAAATTGATCTACCACGTCTAGGATTAAACTTAACTTGCCATTGTATTATATTTAATATATATAATTATTCATTTAAATAAGATTGTATTAAATCGTTTACGATATTAGGATAAAAACGGATTTGGTTATGGTTTTATTATAATATCTGTAAATCTACTATTTGTAAAATGAGAATCCTTGATCGGTGTATAACTATTAAAACAATTTCATATTATTACAAATTTCTCCATATATTCATCTCAATGCGAACCTCCATTAATTATAGCCTTTTGTATATATAATATTTCTCATCGTACTCCTGTTTCCCATCGGAAACTTTACGGTTCTTATATATCACGCAGAAGAATATAGAACAACTCTCTTCTTAACATTGCGTAACACCCAGTAATTTACTTATCCCTATTTAACACTTGAGATTAATTACTCAGACGTTTCCGCCTAGGATCTCTCCTTGAAATCCATTTCAAATCACTCAGTCAACAATACTCATATCACGCGAAAACAGACTGATAATGACCTGTCCAGTTCGAGTCTTCCTACCGGAAGTCCGCCTTTCTATTCATTACACCATCAAACCTTTTCCATTAAAATTTTCTGGACTCAGCGCTACGCAGAAGAGCGCGATACTTTTCGAATCGTCTAATAGCACGGCAGCGTGCCGGTGTCCACATAACCGTGATTCATTTCGCCGCCGGAGAAAGAAGTCGCGGAAGCGGCGTCGAGAAAGGCGGGAGACGTAACTCATTCGAAGCAACGGTACACGGGCGCGTTATCGACGTGGAAAATCAGCGGGACGGGTCGAGGATGGACCAGAACGGTACCATATTCCGGGCGAGTGGCCCGTCGTACGCGGACGGCTCGCTAAAAATCGATAAGAAATTAATATCCGGCGTATCGATTGGTCGTTAGCCCCGGGGACCCGGTGTTGAAATAATAATGGCATTGGGCATTGAGTAGCGTGTGGGCAGTCCGGCGAGGGCCCGAGGGAGAGGAAGGAAGAGGGAGAAAAGAAAGAGGCTATCGCCACCTCCTTGACAGTGACAAATGGACGGAGATTTCAATCAGTGAATGGAATCACCACTGGCTAGCCGCGTCTTTCCCTCTCCTGCACGCTCCCTCGCCCGCACGAGGCGGGTGTAGGCCGTGGCGAGAGCTCGATGGTGTGCATGCGTTTCGAATACTATACTTGGACACACCTCAACCTGTCGCGTTAGTGACCGAGCGCACGGTCCAGTTGCGTACTCGCTTCTCACGAGCTGGACACGTTTTCGTTTGGGACTTCGACGCCGCGACGAATAAAAGGTTCCACGCGGAAGACTGCTGGTCGAGTGAACTCGATGCCTGGCGAACTTTGCGGATTTTCTTTTCTTTTTTTTTCTTCTGCGTGTACATACTTAATTAGGGTTAGAAATCGGGCGTGGATTTCTAGGATCTCAGGGGTCGATGGGGAATATTGAGGGAAAAATGTAGGCGTTTTGTTGGCACTGATGGAAATAAATGTGGCGCAGTGGATAGAATCACAGAATCGAATTGCATGCTGTAAGCGTGATATTAAATTCCGCTCATGGCTTCAGGATTATTCCATGTGATATCTGTATTCTGAGCTCGTGTGTTTAAAAGGCTCCTTAGGTTAATAATCCTCGATCGGTCCGGATGCCGAGGACTAAAAGAATGATTTGTTTTTTCTCCCCATTCTGCAGATAGCAGATATATAAGTCTATGTATCCCGATTTATATAAACAAAATAACTGTATTCTAGCATATCATTCAATCACATAGCAATTTTGAAGTAATAAGGACAATGATTTTTCTATGAATTCTCCAAAACGTATGATTTTGAAAAAAGCGAAATGGCGAAACCAGGATTACACTTGTACTTCTTACGACGCTAAACGGGTTTACCCATCAAGCACCTTAACTCGCTGTTACTTCTGACAAGTCATCGACTGTATTCGACATTTTGTAAATATCTTCCACGTAAGCGCATTCCTTAAATCTTCCTGAACTTTTATTCGCTCCCACCTGCCAACTCGAAGCAGTGATAAAATCCAATCTCGAATTCCGATGGGCGCCGTAGTGGGCCTTGTCCGATTTCTCGCCAAACATGCTCCATTATTTATAAGTTGTTTATCATGGAAGTCTCTTTGTAGCTTAATAACGTCGTAAACATCGTTGAGATTGAGATAAACGGTAAGGTCGCTATTAGAGACACATGAATCACAGTATCGTAGGTACGGACGGTTTATTGCTACTTTAGGCACGATTCCGGTCACGGTTCCGACTTACTCGACGCATCGATGATGGGAGGCACGAATCCTTGCACCTCAAATCGTGGCCTGGAGACGGCCGTAACTCATAGCCGACGGGTAAAACCGGTCCGCGATGCCTCGTGATTCGCGCATACTCGCGAGGAAAAACGCCGCTCTTTGTTTCCGCCACGATTCTCCCGTCGTCCGCGAAATTCTCTCAATTTCAGGGGAAATATCGATAGCCATCTGCGTGACATCGATTTCCAATTCCGGCCGCGAACGTGGCGGGATGAGAAAAGGATGGAGCGGCGTTTATTCGCGGTAGGAATGATCGTTAAATCGTCCTGAGAGAACCGTGGCTTCGTTCCGTTCGCGGCTGAGGGGGCAGGGGGTCGAAACGGTTGTCCCCCCCCCCCGTTTCCTTACAAACGATTCGCCGGATTCATCTCCAGGGCTTACCCGCTCCGTTTTTCCTGATTCTTCCCGGGAAACCACTCGATGTCTTCGCGACGTCGCGGCTTCTCGAGCTGCTCAAGGTTATCCGACTCCTCGGAATCGTAAAGAACGAGAACCGGCCTCTTCACGAAAATAGATTTTCATCCTTTACCCACGCGTCCCAAAACTCTCCGTGGCTTCGGACCAAACGTCCCCATCGTCGTGTCACATTTTGTGCTGCGCGAATGTTATTTATCGGGAAGGACGTGGGAGGATTTAGGCCGCGCGTCTGTGAATAAAGTAATAGTTTATTTTCAACGAAAGATTTTTATATCGGACGGATGAGATCGTGGGAATGACGTTGAAAAAATTTATTTACTTTGACGCAGAGCGAAGGAATTCTGCCGAAAATGATATTATGTATACAAGGTACAATTCAGCGTGCAGAACCTTTTGATGTAATTCATTTAAATCCATATTTTGTTATGGCCGGTGTAATTAAATGTTTGAACGTTTCATTAAAACTTCTCTTACGTTCTGTTGTCGACGAGAAGTAGATAATAACGGATAAAAACGGTTGTGGTATTATAGGTAATAATACGAGGTTGAATTATTCCGTAATTACTTATTACCGTATGCACGCGTTCTGATTTGGTTTACAACTTGTTTTTCAGTAACTTGATTATCTTTTTTTTTATAATCTAATATTCGCTTTACAGCTTTCTAATTTTTCGATAGACATCGATACTTTTAGTACTTCTCTACGAATGATGGGAGCAATATACATCCGTCTGGATCCAATACCCCCTTCTCTTCTTCCACTGGATATTTCCACTTACACTTCCACTCCGTAGCCCTCCCAAATTCGAACAGAGATTTCATCCATATATAACCATATTTTCTCACCAATAAACAAAAGGTTTCCTTCTTCAAACCGACTATTCTTTTTTCCACCAAAGCACTCATCCACCCCGTAACCACACCACTGTTTTTTACAAATCAATGAACAATCGTCTCTTCCCCATACACCCTATTTCCCTCCTACCAAATACCTTATAACCAGTTAACTTCCGAGCCGATATAATACAGAAACAAATCCCGCCGCCATTTGATCAACTACACACACCCATCAGCACTCTCTACTCCTCGAGCAAACATTCCGTTCGCATCTCCCTGCGATTTCCTCGTGAATAATCCAGCACGATGTACGCCCAAAACTCGAAGGAGAGTTTAGCAACCGGCAGTCCTATCCACGCGGCCTCATTCCGGCACCCATTGTCGGGCGTAGAAAATGACGAAGATCCGAAAAAGGAAGAGAGTCCAGGGAGGCAGCGTCTGCCGTTGGGACGCAACGGTGAACGTCCATCGTTGTATCGTCGTAGAACTCTCGAGGCCTAGAGGATGACGCGGCCGAAGGAGCGAGGGGGAGCGTCCTTTCGGAGGGAACCGGGTGTTAGCCGGTACTCCCTTATCTCGCAGCGATCTGATCCTAATTTATAGCCGCGTCCCAAATAAACTAGTTTTCGCTGTCGTCACCTCTGCCTTTCTTCTCGTGTGTGTACCGGTGGGCCGTCGGCGCGGTCTCGTGGCCTGGACTCTCTTATAATGCCACTCTCCGGCCATCCTGGCCTCTCCGTGGCCATCTCGATGCGCGATTCTCCTCTCCTTCTCTCTTCGCGCCTCGGCCGACAGGCAGGACAGTAGGGCCCGGTCGCACGTCCGAGGAAATGAGAACCCACGGGGTTTGAAAGAATGGCCCTCTGACAAAGAAGGATCCCACAATATATATATAGCGGAACCCCGACTTAGGATACTAATTCGTTCCGATAATAGGCACGGTGCGCGCAAAAAAGTGTATATCGATAAGAAGTATATCGGGGGCTTTGGTAATTCGCGAGACAACGGTAAAGGCGGCGATACTTCGCGGAAAGATAATTCGAGTGGGTGGAACGAAGTTTCTTATCGGGAGAAACTGGGTTTTGCTTTGTCGATGGAATCGGGTTTAGCTCTACTAATCTATTTGTTGCGATACAATGCTATGAGTAAATATAAATTTATAAGTGAAGTAAAGTATAGTAAATGTTACGAGTAAATGTAACAACTTGGAGATGAGGAGAGGTGTCGCCATGGAAGGCATCGTGCCCGAAAAAATTTACGCCAAGCGGTGTTGGTAAAAGTGTCTAACTGCTTATCAATACCATTGGAGAGTGAACTAAGCCAATAACATCGACATTTCATCGTTTCATTCTACCGACCGATATTCGATCTACACAACGTTCTTCCAGCGAATTTTGCAACAACCTAGACGCTTATTTTATCCCAGCTCTTCACTCGCCATCTTTCCGCTAACGACACCACATTTTACCGCAAACCTGCCGCCTTCTTTATTTAAACGAAAGTCAAGCCTTCGGCCGAAGGCTTTTCCAAAAGCGACGCGGTATATCCATAATGATTTATACGCAACATCTCGCCTCGTTTATCTCCTCGCACACAAGAGAGCGGCTCTTTTCTGGCACCTACCTGGCAGAATCCGATCTCCTTTCCTCGGTCCCCCCGGATGAGACAAACAAGAACGAGGGCCCGGCGTGGGGCAAGAAGGGACAAGTAAAGTCCCCACGCTGGCCGTGCCCTATAATTGCCAATTAGCGCCGGGATATTTAATTGCCATTAGGGTGGGTGGTGGACTCCCGACCTGGACCAACCGTGGCCCTTCTTTCACGCTGGCGATATTTACACGATCTCACGGCATCTGCATAAAATTCGCGACCACCGCCAAGCGGTCCCGTCGAGGCGAGAGGATAGGCGATCTTTTCAACGGCTGTAAGATTCCGGGAGGATTCAGGTGTCTCCTTAATAAATCCTCCGAGACGTCGTCGCGATATTCTCTCTCTCTCTCTCTCCCTCTCTCTCTCTCTCTCTCTCTCTCTCTCTCTCACTCTCTCGCTCTCTCGCTCTCTCCCCTTCTACTCCACCTTCTCTCCCTCTTTCTTTCACTCTCTTTCTCGTCTCTCCGCCTCCACTCCCCGCGCGGCTCTTCTCCTTCCTCTCACGGGACCTGCCTTCTCTTGGAGAGATTTCTGGAATTCCCCGGTCTCTTCTCGCCGTCGTTTCCATCCGGCGACACGCTCGGGCGTCCTTCTTTGTCCTCGACCCCCATTTCAGGCTGGGCCCATTTCGGCCGCACTCTCGATGCGCGATCGCGGCCCGAGTTTATTACGCGTCGGCGCGGATCGTGAAGTCTTCAGGGACGAAACGGTAGCCCGGATTAACGTCCCTAGATGCGTGCTAGATGGCCGCGGTGCTACCTGGGTAATCGGAGAACCTGCCGAAGTCACGGCCCACCCTTTCCATCCTCGGGGACCGGCGTGTTAGCGCTCATTTGCGGCTGGCGGATTCGAAATATTACTCGCAGAAGATTTTGGCCCTGAATTGCCTTCTTGTCCGAAATCGTTATATTTTGTTAAGGTAAAGGCATCCCAGTGGTTGACACTTTAAGGAATTCTTGGCCTATTCGTTTACTTAGCTTAGGCTAAGTTTACTTTATGAAACATTTATGAATAATAGTCGCTGTACGAAGTATTTTTTTGTTATATTACGAGTTTATTCCTGATGGCGATTTTAAACAAATTCTTTTTTTTTTTCTAAAAGTAAAATTTCATTTAATAGTTGACAGCCAGGGAATACAAAAAAATGTAGTAGTAGAGATCCTTTTGTTTCAGTAGTTGGCAAAGGGAGGAAGATCGGTTAAGGAAGTAGTTTGGTAATGTAAGTAATAAAAACTTGCAATACTTATGTTTTAACCAAGTCCTTAGCGATTTATTTAAGAAAATACGCAAAAATCGTAAGAGTCGCGCACGGATTCGATTGATCGGTCGGTATGACACTTCTCAATGGCGGACTTGTGGTTTCCTTATTGGTTTACTTTTTTTTGAAAAAGTGTCAAGTACTGATAATGTGTCAACTACCGGTGCTTTTACCTTACTGGAAAATCGTGGAAATTTTTGCTAAGCGAGATTTATAGGTACTTTATATTCAATTTTCTACTTCCTATCGATAGATAAGCTGCGAAAACTAAAGAACGAGATAAAAACCCCGCGTTTTATATCCTTTGTGGAATATAACGATTATGATGTCCTGAAACGTAGCTGTTAATGAGATACTTTAAACCTTGTTTCATATTACCATGAATTTTCTATAATTTACGTATACAAGAAGAGGTGTACATGCATGATAGAAAAGGACAATCTTGATAAATATTTGAGATTTAATCGATCAAAACACGAATTTATATTAACCCCTCAACGCTCTCCCATACTCCACAAAGAACAGTGCACGAACAACACTGATAATATTACAAAATGATCCTTACACAGATCGCAAAGAGTAACCGGTCTTAGCGAGGCATTTATCGAAATAATGAAATGTAAATTTAATAAGCGGATATACGAAGGACAATTTCACATTCCTGAAGATTTACATAGAAACCATCGTGCTGCATACAGCGAAGCTATTGCAATTCACTTGTTTCGCGTAGGACATCGTAAAGCAATAATAAATCAATATCTAATGGCGCGGATCTGATAAGGTAATGAAATAATCGTGGCAAGGCTATCTGTCCGCTATTCCGAAAAATCCGGGCTTGCTCGATTACGAACCTGCCATTAACCAGTAGTGCAGTACCCACTCGGCACCATTGATTAGCATAAATTACATTAGATCTCACCGTTCCCGGTAATATTCCATAACCGGCGATTACCGGCTCATAATTTTATGGCCGAGCATTTGCCGTGCAGAGCAAGATATCCGTCATAGGAGAGCCGTGCGGCAATTATACCGGTGCGCGTTGCCATTAGAGAGCGTTTACCTCGGGACGTTCGTTAACAGTCGGGAACTTAGACTATGAATTTCGTGGTATCGCGACGCTCATCGTCGCTCATCCCGTCGCGATATTTCTCCCTGGTGTCGCATTCGGCACATAATGCCGCACGTGTTGATGCCAGGAGATTTCTGGCGACCTTCTCCACTCGTTAACCCCAGGCCTCGGCGAGAACGGATCCTTGATGGTCTAGAACGCTTACGATCGTGAGGAAATCAGAAATGTTCGCGGGTAATATCGGGTCAGGTCACTGGTAAATTCCAGGTTTTTTTTTGGTTTTTTTGTCCGGGCCTTTCCTGGAGGATTTGGCCCAGCGCTTAGTATCTCATGGTGGATCTTGATTTCACAAACGCAGAGTGGGGTATTAAAGATATAAGTATCTGGACTGACTCGTATTGTAATTTTATCAAAAAGCGTTTTGCAATAACCGTGATTTATTTAACGAGCGATCTGGAGTAGGCGAAGCTATTTTTTTTTCGTAAGCTTTCTGGGTTTTTAGATTGCACGATTGCCTTGACTTTTTAAAATGGGACGTAGTATTAATTAAGTAGGTTCGTAATTTATCTGAATGCGATGTGTCTCTAAATGACTTCAAAATAAAGTTTACACCGGATATTAAGACGCGAGTATTGAGACAAATAGATATTCCCCTTTCCGATTTTCGAATACTACAAACACATACTTCTGCTGCGTTTAACCTTAAAGTTATCAACGATAGACATCCATGGAAGATATCTTCGGTCTTATTATTAACGAAACTTGAAGTTCCGACATTCTTTATACGCAGACCGTTAAGAACATTTAATGCGTGGCTTGTAATACAGCCGCAGCTTTAGTGAAATCCACTCCTAGTTATCCCAGGATCTTATCCTTGTCTATTAGCACCGAGATGACGAGCAGATGTACATCTCGACAGTCGTCGACTATAGTCGACGCTCGTGTCGGGGGAATTAAGTTGCGACGTTACGCCGCGAGGGCACACTGATCGTCGTTGCGATGGCAAATAAATTACTGTCACGAGTGCGAATCTACAAGAGAGTAATGCTCTCTTGAGATCTTAATCCGGCTTATCGGCGATCTTCCCAGCAACGCTGGAAGCAAGTGTAGTCAGCTCGGAGATCGCGGTAAAAGCGGGAAAAGAAGGATGATTCGAGCGCTAATGCTCGCTCGTGGTAACACCTTCTTTAGAATGGATCTCACTGGATTCTCGTTTAGCGGATTAATCCTATACCATCATAATGTTCGGAAAGACGTTGACAGTCCGCTCGTTTATTTTATCCACTCTGTTATTACCTTCGGATATCCACCTCTCCATACAGGATTGTGCACGAAAACTAATTAATAGAAGTCCAGACCTGTATTATACACCGATCAATTCGTAACGGGGCCCAACATTTTCGAAGGTCTGCGCTTACGAATTCTAAGCGAAAACTAATATATGGATCTATCTATATATAATAACACACGGTAATTTGATTAAAAAAAACACAATTTATCGTTTGCACCGGGCACAGGGAATTAAATAATCGATGAGCCACTACGTCGACGGTGCTAAACGAATAAAAGCGTTGGGTTCGATCGGTCAGGAGGAAAAGCGGATGAATAAATAAAAATAAAGTTTGGAGAGCGCGAGCTAGGAGAAACGATCTTAAAAGGTTCTTGCGTAGATACGTTTATCCTCGTTTATGGTTTTACATTGATGCGCGTTTCGTAAGGCACTTTTGGAACGTCCGTTAGAGATAATGGGGAACAGGTTTCCACGCGGTGCTCCTGAAAGGATCGTCCGTACGCTGCTCGCGCGAGAACTTTGCCATTATAAGTGGGCGTGAGCTTTGAGGTATTTTCAAACGGCTCCTTCGGCGTTATCGATTCATAATGCCCGAGCGGCAAAAGAGTCGTGCACGGGTACGGTGGGATGTGAAAGCGGTAGCTTCGTGCATTTGCCGGCTCGTTAGGCACAAGTAGTTTCTTGCTTCTCGATTCATAGGCTTATTCATGAATATTCCATTTGTTGATCCTGGACGTTCGCTCATTTGAATAAATCGAGTGAAGATAGAAACGCACTCGAAGGACAGTTGCCCGCCTCTCCAGCTGGCTTCAGCGGCGCGTTGAACTCGACCCGCTGCTCGGGCTTAGGAAATTACTCTTGATAGATTTCATCTCGCATTCTTCCTGTCTTTCAACAAAATCTTGATACCATATCATCGGCCAACCGCGCGTACTCATGAGCATTTGAATACGCACCGAGCAAAAGGACATCGGTTGATAGCTATCTTCATGACGCCAATTCCTGCAGCGTACAAAATTTCGTCGAAACAATTTCTCCAATTCAACCTTCGCATTTCTCTCATCCTCGTATACCGATCCAACGATATTTCTAAGCTCCACGTTCACATCTCTAAGCCGCTGATAAACTAAAACCGCGGTAAGACAAAGGCAACGGTTTGGACCTGCCACATATAATTATATACGCGCAGTGTACACTCGAGGAAAGGCGTAACGTCAAATCGCCGATTAACCCACCGCTTACTTTTCCTCGCGTTACAATGCCGGAGGAAGGCTTTGAATCGTTCAACGCGGCGCGGAGAAGAAGAACGGCCGGAGATAAAAATTTTCGCGATGTCCATTGTTCAAACTGACGTCCATGAAAGCGGCGTGCAGTATTCAGATGACACGGCAGAACTCTTAAAACGACTTGTCGCGTAATCACGTAACATTTGTCATCCGGTTCCGTGTCATTTTGTATACGGCGAACGAACGGGAAGGACGATGACGGGAGGCGAAAGAATGAGAGGGGTTGGGAGCCCGGCCGGATAGATAGCCCCTAGCGTTTTGAAATATTCCTCGAGCGGTGCCCGCTGCTGTGACACCGCTGAAACACCGAATAAATGGGTACAGCGTGACGTTTAATCGAAGCCGCGGACCGCCGCGCAAAAATCTCCGCTCTCTCGTGATAGATCATACGCCGTGTCAGAATAATTGTTTCGCTAGAGGTAACTAATTTTAATCTATTGACAGCGATGTAGCCTTCAATCAGCATTAATTCCGTATCAACGGCGGCCACGTATTCGCACGTCGCGAATGACACGAAACGTGGGTTTACTTTTCAGCGTCTAAAATTAACAAGGAACACTTATATACCTTCGAGATGGCAAAAAACGCGTTCGCGGAGTGATCGACGTGACAACCTTCTGAAATTGCGATGATCATGCATAAACGCAAATACCTATAATGTTCTCGTGGACGGGTATGTCTAATGTATAATGTATTTGAAAACATGGAGACAATAGTGTTATAAAAGGTGTTTCTTTTCTTTTTTTTTTAAATACATTTTTAGCGCTGACTGCTAAGGCTGTTTGACCTAGGACTTACTGTTTAAGGTGGGTTTCGAACCACCAGAGCTACGGTATACGTATTACGTGGAAAAACCAGGGATGACGGAGATGTTTCTCATGTCGCGCGTAATTGATTTTAATCTGTATACAACGATATAGTTTTCAATTAACGCTTACCGTTTCAACCGTGAATTCTCACTTCAATGTTCGAAAATAACGGGTATCTCAAACGTTGGTGCTGCATAAAAATATTCTCCTTTGCCACTTAGACGCTGCTATTCGATTCTCCAACCTCTGTATTCTCAATAAACACACCGACATTCGCCACGAAGCTCTGGCAAATGTCAGTTAAGTCACTCTGCTTATACAATTTTCCATCCTGATTGTCGCAGTCATGCTAGCTAGGACCAATCGCTTAAAGCCTGTTCCGAACCAGTGGGCCTACGGTATGCGCGTTACACGCAAAAAACGACATAGGTGATAGGCGGGATTAATACCAGAAGTGGATTAGTCTTTGGCCGGCAGCGTGGAATCTTCGAATACCGGGGTATGTAACCGGCACGGCAAGGTAGAAGCTCTATCGAGCGTACCGATCGTGGTGGCACGTATGCCGTACTTGTTCACTAGGTGAGACACGGTAATCGCCTATCGATAAGCCCATACCGCGTAAAGCGTAGATCCATCGCAATGGTGGCGCGTATACCCGTTCCGCTAATAGCCACGATATACTTAGCCTTTTTTTTTCCCACCGTACATATTTAATGGGCCGGTATCCAGGTAGGACCGATTTACAACCGGCGATCCACCGGTTGATTTATACCGATAAACGGAAACGGCTTAAATGAATGGAAATGTCACTACACCGCATTCGATATTAATGGCCGGCCCGATAATGAAGCAAAAGGTGGGCAAAACCGTTGGAGAGGACGGTCTATTTACACTCTGTTCCACGTTCGTAAATCGGGAATTCTTTTAAGTCGCCCTTCGTTTCCACGGGCTCAGAAGCGAGCCTCGAAGAATCGCGGTAAGGTAAAGGCTGTTGCATCGATCCCCTCGGAATGCACGATGGTAAATTAGCCGTGCAGGTGAAACGCCATAATTGCGTACGCATAGGGGATACAAGTAAAACGTCGATATATCGCAATAGGGAGCTATAGAGCGCTTCGGTAATTGCGAACGCCGATCTTGCGATCCATTTGCATCCTATCCATTAGCAATTTCGAAGAGTCAGAACTAATTTCGCGAAAGGTTACCCGGAATTGGCGTCGATTACTGAATGCCCGGGGTTCTGCGCGCAAAAAACGCGATCGAAATCGATATCTGCGCCGTTCCAGGAAGGACGAGAATCTGTTTTTCAATAAATTAGAGTACGTTAAATAATGAAAAAAAAAAGTTGTAAAAGAGCTTGATACGCTCGATTTAAAAACGCTTTCTCTGTTGAGCAAATTAGGATAATGATTGTTATTAAACCTGACGAGATCTGGCGTTCGGTGCATGTGAAAATATTATACGGAAATAGGGTGTATTAATACAGGTATATTATACGGAAATACGAATAAAGTCAAAATAACTGAGCTCGTTATAAGGTTATCGTGAAGAAGTTATATCTTCATTAATCGAGAAATAAAAATGGATAAGTAGTTAAAACCAAAGCTTTATAAGTAATTAAGGCTAATAAGTCATTACAGGAACAAAGAATAAAATTTTGGAATGGTCAAAACGGGGAAACTAAAAGAGATTAGAAGTAGATAGGCACTTTCTTTTTAAGATCTACGTGATAAAAAATTTGGTAAATGGCAGACCTCGTAGCGATAGACGGCTTTAATCGTGATATTCATATCAGAGAAGTCGAATTTCTAATAGGTCCTTCATTCATTTTGTTGTCATCAACAAATTTATGATAACGCTTTGAATTTATTTCATACCGCATTCATTTTTTCATATTCTCAAATCCGACATATCCAATTTATATGCAGGCAAAGTAGGGAATACAGTTTAAGATTTTTTGCACACTCTCAGCACTTTGCAATCTTCTTATATTACTTTTAGCTACACGTCAATAGCTGCTACAGTTTTGTAGTTCATCTTCGAAATTCATCCAGCTAAATTTCACACGCCTACGACAGTCACTGCATTAAGCACATTTCGACATACATTTAATACAATATTTTTCGATTCCTGTTGCCGTGATTTTAGACTACGGTTTACATAGTATCTATCTGTTAAAAGCATACTTTTACGTGGCCAGCTGCTAATATGGTAACATGGTAGAATCTTCGAGGAGAAGCATAATGTGCGTGCTAACACTAACGTGGAAGGCGGTATCAGGCATGCCGATCGAGGTGCTACGTATACCTTGCTTGTCTACCAGGTGAGACACGGTAATCGCGCATCGATAGCTGAGCACAACGTATACAGTCACGGATCCATCCTAACGCCTATTTGCAACTTTGCTAATAGTCAACCGTGGTCTTTTAAATCGTTCGCGCCCATCGAATTAATCCGTGTCCATAAAAAATAAGTCTATCTCCATTCATTTTTTAATATTCTCTAAAGCATTAAGTTCAAAAGTATGCTCTGCATGCTTTATTAAGTTTGTGAGGTAAAAGATATTAGCAATGTAAAAAATATACGTAAAATAAAACGTAAAAATACATAAATAAATTTTTGTTCAGCATACACTTTCATTTATACTGTGACTATGAATCCTACAGTTATGCTACTAATTAACTCGCTTTATCTAACACAGAGATATATTTAAATGGCGGATTAAATTGTATATCCCAGTTAATAGGATAGTCTTTTGTAATGCGCCCTGCTTAGGCAGCGGATTGCGAGTTGGTCCATTCATTTCGAGGTGACACTACAAATGATAGCATCCAAAAGGCAGTGGCGAAAGCTTAATAATGATACGGTATATCGAGTTTCACTTGCAAAGAATTTTCTAAATCGTTAATACACGCGTCTAAAATCTGCGGAATATTTCGTGTTTGAAAAGTGAGGCACGGATCAGAAAAAGCTCAAGGCACGGATGTTTTGTCAGTGTTATTTCGCTTGTATTATAGAAACTATACTCCAAGTTCGCTTGCCATAACTGCATACATTATAAAATCACAGGATTGCGAGAAAATATACGCGTAAGTGGGTTATGCTGACATAGCAAATTGAGATTTGAACTCCCAAATCCTAAAATCTCGGACTCAAACTCTACCCACTATCCCTAAATATATCTACACGATATGCATACCGTATACCTGGCGCTCTCAAACGTACTTTAAGCACCGGGCCACGGGTTACATCACATTAACTGTCCACGACGAAAATCGAATAAGCAAGTCGTTTCATTGTCATCGACGGAAATGAGGTTAAAGGTCTATTGTAGCAGATTTACACAAAGGAGCCCCCTGAGTGCTTCCACGCGATGCTTACTATGTGCACGGTATATTCTCCAGCCTACACGTAAACGACAAACGAATCACTAATCAGGAGACTCTCTAAATGCCCGATCGCATATTCGATCATGAACTATTTCGATTAATTTCGTTATAACACGGTTCACAGTCGAAACTCCCAAATCGTCGGCCGTGCATGAAAAATGGTTTCACGTAGAAGCGCGATCAGCCTTTATTAACGAAATGACCAACTTTCCAGTCCGTTCCGTGATTAATGGTTCACCCTATGTTAAGATTTCGGCTAAATGGCCTTAGCGGACGAAGCGAAAAATGGAAGAAACAAACGGTGTCCAAAGAATCCTCGAAGGGCAGCTCGAGGAAGGCAGCTCAGCCGGGTAAAGCGTTATATCGGCCGTGTCGATCGTCGCGGAATGCGTGCCGGAGTTGTCCACCGGGTGAGACACGGTAATCGCGTACCGATAACCATGCAGGGCTTATATAACGGCGATCCACCGCGGTGGCGACGTAAGAGCTCTGGTAATAGTCCGATTACGAGTTTACAAACGGCGTACTGCCCGATCTTTTCGCGGGTCTTACGTTAGCAGCGCCTTTAAACCGGTTAACCGCCAGCAGACTCGCGTATAATTGCGAGCCACGATTGTTGCTCTTATCGGCCGGGCCTAATCGTCGGGGCCCAGGAACGATTTTAGCAGCGGACTCTAATCGCGTGTTCGATAAGTGCACTGGTTCGGCTCGACGATTCGTTTCGACGGCGAGGACATTGCGAAAGTACAATGATATACTTGCGGAACAACGGTGCCCGCTCGAGGGCGGGACGAAGCTTTGTGAAATGGGATAGATTGGAAAAGAGTTCTCACCCAGAGTCGAAGTTGGTGATTAATCGCGGGGGACGAGGGATATATTCTCAGTTTGAAAGTGTGGTTTAGCGGACGTAGAGACTTACAGAGAAGTAGAAGTTGCATCGCAATGGTGTTGTGAGCATGTGTTTGTAGGAAGAATTTATTAAGGAAAGTGGAGATTTTATCGGTTCATCGGGGAAAGGTACTTGGCTGTTTGGTATTTGAGTTGCAGTGATATATCATTTATATTGGAGGAAACGATCTGTGCTAGAAAGTGAATCAAAGGGCCAAGTGTGTTGTCATGTATGTTTTAATATTTTAATAAAGAGTTAATAATACCTTTTACGTTGTACGCTACTGTGTCTTCAGTGGTTTATAGTACTTTACATCTAAACCCTTCTTTATGCCACATGCTTGATTGTAGAAAACTTATCAATGAAATGATCTCCACGATAACGCTTCGCTCATTCGTTGGTAGCTATTTAAATCCTCCGTTTCAAAAAACAATCGTAATTTTTTCATTTTTTAAAATATTGTAATGAAATAAACGCTGTTAGAAAACTATAATACTCCTTTATATATCATCGCAATAGCAATCATTTATGGACCAAAACTCTCGTTCATAAGCTACGGTGAATATTTCCGCTGGACGTAAAATCTCCGTTCATAACAACCGAAGGGTCAAGTAAGAAGGGGTCGAGTAACCTAAGATGTGCTCTTCACCAATGTGAATAAAATCCATCCAGATAATGGATCTGCATCTATAACGAACTGAACCTTGATTACACTCGTGGATATTCAACAACCCACGAGAAAAAAACGCGTTTAAGCTTGACAAAGTGATACAATCCTTACATTCCACTAATAAAACAACCACTGTGACGAAGCAGCAATCTGTCAAAACCCAAAATTTTGATTCCATTACGATAACCGTCTTTCGTTTCAAGTTCCGAAAAACAAGATTATTATTACCTTAAATCCTACTCAAATTTTTCACGCATATTTTTCTCATACCCAATTAGACACCCACAACTATAACTACGACTACGATTATTATTTCCTTTAAAACCTTCGATGGCCTCGGTTAACCCATTACCACCCACAATTCCGCGAAAGTGAATTCGATTCATTTATCAATCAACATATTATTCACGCATATCGATCGAAGAAATAATCGAATTCACCTTCATCGAAAGCGCGTGGGGGGGATGGGCCGTTTATTTAAACCAAGTTCTATCCTAACACTTACACGTAAGACGGTGCGACGCATTTTCAATATTATCATGGCACTTGAAAATTGCATCCCATGCATGAACATGCGCAGCAAGCAACGAGCTAAGGACGTTTTCATCTCTCTGTTGCAGGACGAAGCGAAGACGCACCGTGAAGAGTGGGACACCGGAAGCACCTGCGGCCGGATTGTAAATACGTGCTCGCGCGAGGCCCCGGATTTATTAGCGATATCTCGACTCCGTGGCAGCCGGGTAGGGAATAAAGTAGGAAACCGTGCGTCGAGGGGCAGCGGGATTGCGGGCAGGACGGAGAAAGGAAGAAAGGACGGAGGGAGGAAGTCGGGGTCTGGTGGTGGGGGGAGGGCTCGTCCTTCGAATACATAAATCGTTCCTGGCCTCCGCAAGGTGCGATCGCGAAAGACGTATGAGAAGGATGGTGGTTGCTGCAAGGCAGAGAGCAGGCGGCTTAGAAGAGATTTAGGAATTAAGGGAATTATGTCGAAGTGCCTGCTTACGCACGGGTACGTGAGGGCGGCGGATGCCGGGAGAAAGGCCGGGGCAAGGCTCACTGCGAATCGCCTATATCTCGGCTTGGAAGATCAGCGAACCTGAAAAACGCCGCTTTTCCAGCAGCGCCACTCCGACGCCTTTCCGGAAGTGCCCTGGATTCCGGCGAGTACTCGAAGTTCTCCTACGTTCGATCCACGAAATTAGAATTCGATTCGCCGAGCAGCCATCATTCTTCAACGCGTTTATTGGTGAGATTGGAAATCGATTAGGCCGCGTGGACGAGTACACGTTGTTTTCCTACGTTCCACCCACAAAATTGCTACTCGGTACGATGATTTAGGTTTGCGAGTACTCGCGAATTTTTCAAGTTTCAAGCACAAAATAGGAATTGGATTTCTGGATTCAGCGGAATCGGCGATTCCGTCGATTTTGTAGATACGTAAAGAACGCGAATTTTGAATTTCACTTGCCTTGTTCGCCGGTCCCTCGACTCTTCGTTAAGATGAAATAAATAGCATTCGACTATTTTCTGTGAAACTTTATAATGAAATTCCCCAAAAAAGAGGTCTGTTTTTAATTATGTTTTGATGTTTCTCGGGACAAAGATCGATGCAAAGAATTACGTTATTCTCTGGCTAGTTGATTAGACGACATTTCCGTGCGTAATCAAGTGTATTGTTTTTTGGTCGGTTTTCCAAGCTGTGCTGATTTTCGAGTATAAACTGAAGATAATATTGTCAACACTGTACATATGATGTAATTGGTAAAATCCAGGAGAATAATCCAATGGAGGAATTTATATTCCGCTGGATTGAAAAAAATATTAGCATGTCGCTCATGGATTATCCAAACGCAGGATCTAAATTTTCTGATATGCTATTATAAACACACGTTGGGTGGTACAGCGAGTTATCCACTCAGTTCTGAGTCGTCCGATCATGTCGGATAAACGCTACGAATAACACCTTCCTGCGTGGAAGCTCAGGTAAATTCCAACACGAATCACGGGAAATGTGCAAAACAAGACGTCGTTTTCCTACGTTGCGTTCAGGAAACTAAGTTTCGTACATCGTGACCAGTTCTCTTCTCAACACATCGTTCATAACTCGATACTTTCACGAATCCTAAACCACCGTTTTCACCATCGATCGCTCGCTGTTCCACCGAAACGAAGTTCCTCGAGACGATTCATAATCTCTCTCTCCAACACTGCTTCGCGTAAAATTCCCAAAACTGTAAATAACCTAAGATCCAAGAACGACACAAACGGCACATCCAAGTTTCTCAATATCGTATCGAAAATCAAGGATCACTGTGCGTGCATTCTGGGTGGAACGGCAACTCGTTTTATCCGTTCTCGCGTCTCCTTTCGACGGGGCAAACGATGCAGGTTATGATCGCGCCAGAAGGATCGGGCGATTTTCAAAAATCCAACCACGGGCAACGTGCAAGGCGAGGCTCCTCGTCGCGTAGCCGCAGGTATCCATCGTTTCGAATGGCCGACGGCAGGCGACGAAGCTGGAAGCGGCGATTCGAGGCTGCACGGGATCGTTGCGCGTGTGAGAATTTACAGTCAACCTTCCGGCATCGATCGTGCGCCGTGCGATCGAGCCCAGGTCCCCGAGGCGATATTTCGAGCCTCTTTAGCACCAGCACGCGACGTTCGTGTAAAATTTGCGGAAACTGTAAATAAGCTGTAATATGCGGGCACCTCGAGGGTAATTCCAAGGAGGCACCTGAGCATCTTCGTGCCCGCGCCGAAGATTGTCGCCGTGTACATACTCTAGACGGAGCAGGGAGTCGTTCTATCCGTTTTCGCATCTCGTCTCGGCGAAGAAACGGTGCGGACGAAGGTTCGCCGCGAAACTCGACGAATTTCGATGCGGACCACGGGCAACGTGCAAAATGGCACTCTCAGTCGCGATGTTGGGGGGATGGATCGCGTCGAAGGATCGACGATCAGTGGCGAAGGCCGGGCGGGGAGGTTTCAGGAAAACAGGGGGGGGGCGTGGGGCTTGAGGGAGGGGGAGGGTGGGGCATTTCTAACAAACGCGCTCGTGTACAGTGACGTAACATTCTCGAGCTTCGTATCCTTCGGCCAAGTCGCGCGACTTCAACTTGGGGAAAGCGAGGAGATACTTACCTACCTGTTTTTAGGTTTAAGGTCGAGAAGGAGGAAGGAGGTCGCGTAGGCGCTACCAGCTACTATCGTTAAACTACCACTAACTCTTTAATTATCCAGTGAAATATTAACGTGTACACGAACACGCCGACGGAGAGACGACACACTGCATATACATGGACACGTACACACACGCGTAAGTCTAGGTCGTAGATCTTAAGGTTGTACCTACTCTACACCGAGAAATTCGTCGAATTCCACCGGGGATCTTGCCTCGGAGTATACGCGATGTATTCGAGATACGAAGGTACGCGTGGTGGATCGTGCAACCGCTGATCAAAAGAGTGAGAGAGAGAGAGAGAGAGAATGCGAGAGATGGGGGAGGGAGGAAGAGTGAAAGAGAGGGAGGCAGATTCGTGAAGAAGGAAACGATCGTTCGAGAGCCGGGGAAAATCGAAATAGGGTAGATGAAAGGTACGTTTCGGTGGAGTTTCGATTCACAGTACACGGCAATTAGCAGAAAATGTAATTCGCGAGGATAGGAAATCGTCGCATTGATTTTTATAGAATTAAGAAACACGAAGTCGCGTTTTGAACGTTCTTCTAGGAGATAGTTTGAGTGTCTGAAGTGAGAATGAATACAAACCGCATTGTCGCCTATTAATGTGTCCTATTTGTATCGCGAATATCAAGACTTTGTGAAATATAATGAAATCAATGCTACATCTGTCTCTGATACAAAAAGAAGAATACTGTACAATTTTCCTCGCAAGAATTATTCCTCAATGTGCGGTACGTTTTGTATCGAGGATATTTAATTCAAGGTTACCTTATCATGCACCCTGCGTAAATTAACTGTACGCTTAGACTTCAGTTTACGCAAGTAGCGAAACTTGCAAATGATCGGGTAGAAAAGTCGAACATAGGTCACTCATGATTTACATGTTAAGTATTCGACCAAAGAATAAGGTCGAAGAATAAAGGAAAAGCTCTGCCCATGGCAAGTTTCGTGCGTATTTATCTTGAAACAGAAGCCTGTCCTCGCTCGTCGACGTTATTCGCATTCGAAACGAAGGAGTGCAATCATGCCCCCAGGCACTCGAACGGTCAAGGACAAAATTCGTCCCTTTTCACGCGAGTACCGTGCACTCGTGTTTTCCAAAGCGAAGCTTCACGCGGAAACGAACAGCCGTGTTTTTCCTGACGCGAGCACGAAAATTCGCCGCCGTCGGTCCTTCCTACCCGTTGCGCAACGCACCACGAATGTACCCGCTGGAATTCCCTGTAATTAATCGTAATTTACGCGCGGTACACCGAAGCACGTAGCAGTAACGAAACATTGTAACGTAATGACTGTAATGGCATCGTTAGTGTAGATAAAGGAATATATCAACGCCAATCGCAATCCGAGTCCCATCGGTCTAGGGTGATCATACAGTTTTGGCGCTGAAATCAGATGAAAGCGTGCACTCGAAGGGATGACATCGTAATGAAGAAAGGACAATCAAACTTTCGTTCGAAAGAATCACGATCGATTCACCACGTACTCAGTACTCGCGCGTGTTTCTACGCGTAAGAACAATTCTCTCGTGGAGTAACTTCGAAAACCATAAACTTCTCTTTAATTCTGAAGGTCGCTTGATCTTCGTGGAATATGAAATTAAATTAACAAGAGATTTATGGTTGAAATCAAAAGATATTTATGCATCCACTCAAATCGTCGGGACAGCACTGTAAAACACGAGACTGTCCCGGTTAAACCAAGACGTATGGTCACCCTGTATTTACCCCACGCTTTGTTGCGCATCGTCGGCAGAGCATCGATTTTCGTGATCGCCGACGGCTTTCCGGCGATTCGACGGAGAGGCCATTCCGCGAACAGATTCGCCGGAAGATGTGCACGGTGCTCGAGATTGTTGATATTTTTTTATATTATACGTACAGGGCATAAAGCATCCCTCCTTTCACAGAGCCCAAGCATCGGCAATGGTGACCGAATGTGCGTCGGGTGCTGTTCCGGGGAGAAAGAGAAAAGTGGAGTCCGGGGGTAATGATGAAAATCGACTATCATTTTGTACTTTGGCATATGTAAGAAAAAGTGTGCGCGCGATTCGTTCGATTGACCGATGAAGAGAGTAAGTGAGCATAAGCGAGAGAGAGAGAGAGAGAGAAAGAGAGCGAGCGAGCGAGCGAGAGAAAGACAGAGAGAGAGAGCAAGAGAGAGAAAGAGAGAGAATTGTACATTGTTTTGTAAAGAGTACATTTATTTATATCTGTGATAATGGAGGAGGATTAAAAGGAACAAAAAATGACACAAGGCGTTACGGTATCGGTATACTCTGACGAAGACGGTCGGTGCTCGTGCATTCGTTGACACGTATATCACATAGAATAATTATAGATACGATAATGGTTTTGTAAATAATCAGGGCGCAGGGCGGTAAAAGAAAAAATCGGGGCTCGAGCGTTTGGCGTACGGGCGGGATGGATCGAGGGGGGGGGGGGGGACGTGCGGGAAATGAGGCCGAAGGCTAAACAAAGGTATATAAAATGCACGTTTCGTGTACACAGTCGCACCCACGTGAGAGAAACTATTTGTTGTGAATATACATAATACAGGTATTAGATATAGATATATACATACTACGAATATTAGGTTTCCATTCGGTTGTTCGTACGGATTCAATTGTAAATTAATTAAATTGTACATAGTTCTGAATGTGAATATAGACAGAATATATCTATTATTATTATTATTAATTTTATTATTATTAATATCGATATCACAATATTATATTATATTATTATTGTCTACTACCATTATGAATTCATATTATATTAAAAAGGAGACTATTACGTTGTACGCGTTCGCCTTTCATTCTCTTATCTTTCCATCTCCTTCACCAAAAGAAGCAGGACGCTCGAACGAGAAGGTCCCATCGGCGTCCCGACGACCTCGCTGCCCGTGGAAATTCTTTGAAGCTCGGTTCGCAAGGGCCGCTATTACATTTCGCATTCAGTCCATCGGCAAAGAAAGTACGCAGGTCGGTTCTACGGCATTGCCGATTCGAAGCCGCGATTATCCTCGGCTTCGTGGCCGTTTTCGCGCGGCTGGAATTCACGAAAGTCGCGTTGCAATTTGTAAATCGCAGCACGCGCACCGCGGAACACCGAAACCGCACCATGGCGATTCTGACATTCCACAATGGATGTCGCCGTTTTGAATATTCGAACAATGGCACTTTTTTGCGGTGGGCGGAGACCCGACGAAAATACGAGCCGGCCAAAGGGAAGGACAATGGTTAGCGAGCTACTCTTCTTCCCCGGAGCCACGAGGAATGAGCCTCGTTCCTTCTGAACTCTCGTGCTTGACGATACATTCTTTTCGGTTAGAATTTGTAAATCGCGCGACTGCTGTGGCCAGGAAACCTTCTAATTGCTGCACGTACTTTCTACCTGCGCGAATTTAGAATTTGATAGGCAATTGTCGATGGACTTTCTCTTTCGAATACCTTAACCGCGGTATGAGTTTCTTTAGATATATAGTAACTTTTATAATGGTCGGTACGTTTTAATCGATGTCGATACGTGCATTGCGATTCTTTCTCGTTCATCGTGCATGTTTGACTTATCTTAATCATAATTAATCCTGCCGTGAATGCTACAAGTGAGAGCATTTTACTAAAGGCATAGTAGAAAAATGTAATAAAAAGTGGTAAATATATACAAATATTTTTTTGTCTGTATACTAGATGGACCATTTAAGGATACTCGAATATCTCCTCGAATTAAAATGCAAAAAATATTGTCCGCATAACGTCAATGTTATCAAAAAGGCACCTATTCCATCGGAATATTTTTTGTAAATATAAATTTCGTACATTTGCTACTTTCGATCGCCAAGCGGTATTGTACGATAGTTACCTCTTTTTTTTTTATCTGCTATCCATATACAAGAGCAATTATTCACGTAATCGCTATGTGCGTAGTAACCTGCCAACTGTACAGCGCTTAGTTTCGTGCCTTATGAAATTTCAATCGATGAAAGGAAGTCGTAAGTACTCACATTATTGCTTATTCGGTGTTGACATCGTAACTGCGCTATTCGTCGACCTTAACCATTTAGTGTCCAAGTTGTCAATGTTTTCTCCACCGTCGACCAATTTAAGGTTATTGTTTTAAATTGTACGTGAATATCGTGCAGATAACAAATGGTTAAAATTAGCAGTCCCGGATAATGGGCATTTCAGATACCGCGCGAGGACGATTAACGATAACCGGCAGATAACGAATCCGGGCACATTTTCCGTAATGTGTCTACATTTTTAAAGAGCGTCACACCGTTGCGTGGTATACATCGATGGATAATGCAAAAGTCATTCCTGCGTAGCCGCCGTGAAAAAAAAAATTCTTTATCGTCGATTAACACTAGAACTACCGACCACTTTCTGGGCATGTTTATAACGCCACATACATCTTTACAAAAGAGGGAGAGTAAAGGGAAATTGGGGTAAATCAATATTATGATCGAAATACCGCATGAAAGTCATGGAAAATCTCAAAAATGCATCTTTATAAAGCGCTACGATGTTTTAAAGAAACGACTGACCGGTCATTTTGACTTGTTCGGTATTTCTAGTGTTAAAGTAGGATAAAGTAAGGGGTCTGTAAATTTAGAAAATCCAGAAACAGTCCGGCTCGCCAATAAGCGTCGTCATCGATTATCCGCAGATTCATTACGGGCCAATTTTGCGAGTATTTATCGCTGCAAATGGCGGCGGGTGAAATCCAACAGTGCCGTCAGTGCCGGCACACTCGTGTATCTCACGTTTTGACTGCTTTATAGCTGTTTCATATTGCTCTATGCTCGGCTGCTTTAATCGCCGGCAGCATTATTTAAAGATTAGATTTATGCACGATTACTTCTCACGGGGATTAGACTGTTTCAAGGTTCGGTACTCGTGACATATAAATCAAACGCGCGGTACTCGCGGTGGATACATGCAGTTCGGAGAAAGCAGTTTTCCAATTTTGTTCCTCCTCGGATAAAAATCGTGATATATTTCCTTATGGGGAGCCATAATTTACGTGTTACGACTAATAATAAAGCGCTGAGCAAGCTCCGAAGTTCGGCTAGGTATTGGTTTTTTCCCAGGGAGTCGATGCCAGTGCGAGAGACACGCATCACTGATTTTCGAGCAGAAACTTTTGATCGTACGGTTACCGGATAACAGGTAAGGCGATGATCCCAATCAACGTTGCATCCTTGGTACGAATCAAAGACCACGATCGTCGACTTAGGTTTCTAAGTTGAACCTCGCACGATTCTCGGATAGACGATCATAACCAATGTAATTCGCACAAGGACGTAATCATTGGTGACAGCTCGTTATGGAATTTAATTCGTAAAGTCTCGAACACAATGCAAGTTGAAAATCTATCCATTATCTCTGTATTTCTCTGGTAAGTACAAAATATCGATATTCAAAATCTTATAATCTAAAGTGCCACTGTCAACGATTATTAAACGCACGATCTACTACATTCGAAGGATAATGATACGTAGAAGCCAAGGAGAATACTACAACTCGAGTGACTTTCACGCAATCCCAGTTCAATTCAGAAACGAGCAACGTGATTGGACACAATGCAAGATGATTCTGTGGAAAATAATGTCAGCAATCCAGGAGGAAAAATTAAGCAGTACAAATACGGAGTCATCGACGCTTCTTCGGCATGGTCGAAAGCAGGAGGATCGCATCGTGGGGACCACAATAAAAACTTTTCTCGGCCGAAGCACGGGTGTACGCACGAAGTGGCGCGTACCCAAGTTGCGCGGGTCTATATTGCCGCATCCTAAAATCCTAACAACCGTAAATTGAGGAAGAAAGAGTCCCGTGGGCAGTAAGAGTCCACTAAGACAAAGGAGCAAGGCTCCACGGCGTGGCAGGGTAGGCCGCTATAAAGTCATAACGCCGACCTCTATCCCTTTTTTCTCTCTCTTTCTCTCTCTCTCTTTCTCTCCGCGGCTCTCCTTCCCGCTCTCCTTTCTCGTATGCACCATTGGTGCGTTCTAACGGGCACACCAGGCCACGCCACGCCACGCCAAGCCACGCCGCGGCAGATGCGAGCGGCCGAAGTTTACAAGACTCCGCTGTATAACAACGGCCTTATATCATTCCATGAGAAATATGGGACCTCGCAGCCGGTACTACGGTGCGTTTAACCCGTTGCCGTGCGATTTTTCGATGAGTTTTCGCGGAGAGCCGGACCGTCCGATCGCCTGGAAAAATCCAAGTGGAGCCTCATCGATAACCCGTCTCTGATTCACGCTCGACATCCGGATTCGTTAGATCTGGAGCGTGAATGAGAAATGGACAAGGTGGACGACGTGTAAGACTAAACCCTGTATCGACGCGCTTTGCGCCAAATTAACTATCGATGCGAATAATAACTTGCGAATCTGTAGGTTGTTATAAATTGAAGGTCATCGAAAGCTTTTGCGTAACTTGTATATAGACTATATTTTCTTTTACAGCAGAAGATTATATGGGGAGTGACGTTAAAATATTGGAAAAATACTTTTTGCGGAATGATGCATATTTCTGGTCTTTGATCATTGGTTTTATAATTTTTGATAAAATTTTATGGCGATGTGCTTGATAGAGCGTTGCCTGAAAAGTCGGCAAATTGCCATTGTTTCGTAACCAAAATTCGTGTTTGTCAGGCGTGAGTAGTGATTCCAGTATCCATTACAGTATACTTTCTTCAAGTGATATATTCCCTCTAGTAAAATATACCGAAGGCCTTTTGCGATCGTTACAATTTGAAAACATTACTCGAGAAAGTAAGAAAAATTCGATAAGAAAAGATCGCCATACGCGAACCGACGTTTTACTTGATTCTTTATTCCGCTACGCCTATAACCAATATGGAATGCAAAATTGAATACCTCGCGCTTCATAGTCACATTACATACGAGCCATTGCCAATAAAGAAGCTACGGTGGTATCGCACATGCATCATCCAACTTCCATAACTACGAACGTCCTCCTCCATTTCCAAGCTTAGCATGCCACACGTACGCTATATCCTCGCTGCTCAAGACCCGCTATTAACTCTTCCAAGACATCCAGGTGGATAACTAAACAACCACGCGGATGTCCCTTGTTATTATCCCTCTACGGTCTCGAGTCAGCTCGTGAAATCGCCCCGCGCAGAATCTCCCGGATTGCCCCGTACCAAGGCACAAATGGCAATGACAATAATATTAATAATAGGTCTAACAGCGGGCAAGGAACGCCATATCGATAACCCCGCGCCGGGGCCGGCGGGCATTACCATAAATTTGAATGTCCGCGCGCCTCTCGTCCCTCTCCTTTTCTCCGCGTATCCCGGGGATACTCCGTCCTTCCTCTTGCCACCCTGCCCGCCCCACGTCCCTTCGCCGTTTCAGCTCGCAGCTTCGCCCCCTCCCCGTGGCATTTCCCCGCGACTGCAACCCCTTTTACGGCTTACTTTATGGCAAAGACTCAATTTGGCCCCGGCAGTTGGTGCCCGTTCCCGGTGACTAATATACCGAGATGCGCCGCGTGGGGTGCAGCCGTGATGCATCGCCCAGGACGGTTCGCGTATGCCACCCCCCACCCCCCACCCCTCCCCCTCGGCCTCCTTCGCCCGCCTCCTGGCGCGGAAGAGGGGCCCGTCGTAGGGCGAGAGGAGCCCCTCGCGAGGCGCACGCACTCACGAACGAGTTTCTACGGGCGTACGCACCTTCGTTGGAGCCTTCGGGAGCGTACGTGGCCGCGGGGGCCTCACCACGTTGGACCCCGTCTTCCTCGCCGTGGGACATCGGCCCGCGCTAACTTACGCCGGAATACAGACACTATTTCATCGGAGCGCGGAGGCCCCTCGGGGCCAACCACCGTCTCCTGCTTCTTCGTCTTCTTCTTCTTCTTCTTCGTCTTCTTCTTCGTCTTCCTCCATTTTTTCCAGCCTCGTCTTTGCCAGAGTTACTTTGGAATACGGTTCTGCAGGGGATATGGTATACTTGAGGTTTAGGTTTGGGATGAGTGTGCGGTGGTTTTGAATTAAGGGGATAGAGGATGTGGATTGATGTAAATGGTTAAGAGTTTTGTTTGGATCGTTTTCCATCAATTTTAGATTGAATTTTGAAAAGTTTTGTCGGGGTGCGGAGGCCTGTCCGAGCCAACCGCCGTTTCTTTCTGCTTGTTCTTCTACTTCTTCATGTTCCGCTATTTTTCCAGCCTCGCCTTTGCCACGGTTACTTTGGAATATGGTTCTGCAGAAGATACGGTGTACTTGAGGTTTATGTTGAGTGTGCGGTGATTTTGAATCGAGTGTGTAAAGGATCTAGTTCGATGTAATTGGTTAACATCGTTGTTTAGAGCGTTTCTCATAAATTTCAGATGGAAACTTAATAAGATCGTTAAATTACGGATACTGTTTCATTCGAGCACGAAGACCGTTTCTCGCATATCATCATCTCTTTCTAGCTTTTCTTCTTTGTCTTTTTCTTCTTATAGCAGTTTTTCCTCACTTTGTTTTCACTCAATTACTTTGGATTATACGGTTTGTAGAGAGCATGGGATACTCTGCGCGAATCAGTTGCTCTTTGATTCACGGTAATGTATTCATACATGAGATACATAACGTGGTAGCCAACTATCATCATGATTTTGTCCTCTTTTCCTCAAATGAACGGCTATATTCAGCCTAATTTGTCAGGAATTATAGGCAAAGATATTTCGTAATTTCGTTAGAGCAGATAAACCCATTTAAATCAACTATCATCTTCTGCATTTTTTTTCCAGCATCTATGTATTTCTTCTCTCACTCGCTCCTGCAATTGCTTTCACCTTTTTTACCTTCTGAGTATCACTGCTTGTAGATTCTTTCCTTCTCGTGATACATTGCATTTTAAGGGACGATTAAAATGTGGATATAATTTAGTGCGGTGGGCATAATATATATTTTTACTTGCATGATTTAATAGAGGGTAACCCTTGCTTCGCTTACGTCAATTTACAGACACGTATTGGTGTTTCTTTTCATTTCATGAATTCCTTTCATTACTTTATTCAGACTTGTTTTCTTCCTGCATCTTTCTCTTAAACGCTTCTTTTCATTATTGAGGACTACTACCTTTCAGAGAATTGTTAAAAAATCATGCAAGGAATTTCATATTCTTTAATTATCATAAACTTTTCTGGCACTTTAACTCTATTCATTTCTGAACACTAGTATATAGCTGTATATGTGTATTTAATATTTATTTCTTAGCCTGTCAGTATAAGATATCTTTACTTTTTTCACACAAATATATAAGTAATATATAAGTAAGTAAAATGTAGATTCAATTTTAAATGACACCGAATTGAATACACGATACACAGTACGTAAAGTTCCGTACATACACGATTTTATCTTGTATTTCAGGTTTTACCACCTCTATGCTCCGACGAAAATTCTGCTTATCGATAGCTAGGAGACGCGGTGTCAAAAATTTCTACTGCTAGTATGCAAAGCGAGCACGCGATTGGAGTTAGTCGCGCACTAGTTCGAATCGGACCGGATTTGATCGGATTGGATCGGATCAGATCGGATCAGACATTGTATCGTAGAACTAGTTGCGCGCTGGTGCGAATCGGATCGAATCAGACGTTGTACCATGCACTACATCGGACTGGTAACGACGAATGGGATTGTCAGTCGTTGCGGCCAGTCGAAGAAAAACGAATAATCGATATATTGCTATCATACAATTTTATCGAAAAAAATAACAAATTTTTTGTTAATTATTAACACATATATAATTAAAAAATGTGAATATGACTTATGAAATGTACATTATTACACTGACGTAATACAATATGTTTCTTTACACAAATTTGTATCTGTGTCTAAGAAATCACGAACATGACCGTCATTTATGCTACACGAACAGTCGTCTTACTACAATCTCATCATAAATACGGATGATATACGTAACTGTATTAAATGTTATATTTTTTCACAAATAAATATTTATATAACAGGCGATTAAGATTACTAATTAAAACTGATTTATGGACACAAAAGTTTAACGTGTAAGACAGACGTATACCTATCGTTATACGATTTTCTTCACACCATTGTAGTATTATACAGACAGTAAATAAAGAACGAGTATACAACAACAATTTAGTTTCCAGAATAAGCGTCATATACGACATAAAAGAATATACTGCTGACCAAATATAACTTTCATTGCTACGAAGGTCCACAGTAACAAAGCTTCATCGGCAGCAAATTCATCCTTTTAAAAATCAAATTCACACTTTTGCAAATCAAGTACATTTACATGGATATGATATTTAAAAAACATCAAATAATATTAATTACATAGTGAGAAATAAAAAATTTTATTATAATTCATACAAATACATAATTATATATAGAGATGAAGGTATGTATGAAAACTGTGTACAGATAATTCAGTAATTCAAATAATAATGATAATTCAAGGAGAACCGTTTATAGACTAGGTTATATGTCCATATGTATATAGTACATATAACCCACTCTATAAACGGTTGTTCTTGAATTATTATTATCAATGAATTACTGAATTACCTGCACACAACTTTCATACATACCTTCATCTCCTTACGTAATTATGTGAGTGTACGAATTATAATAAAATTTGATTATTTCGTACTATCCAATAACATTATTTTATATTTTTTAAATACAATTTAAGTAAACGTACTTGATTTGCGAAAAGGTGAATTTTATTTGCAAAAGACATAATTTGTATTACGAGAGGGTAAATTTCATTTGCAAAAGAGTGAATTTCATTTGCAAAAGGGTGAATTTGATCTACAAAGGATGGATTTAATTATAAAAACCTATAAGGAGCGTATCGTCTGCTACGAGTACGCAGCGAACGCTTATTTCAAACAATATTGATGGCATTAAGCGAGAAAACAGGGTAGCCTCGTCCCTGCACACTGCCAGCCAAGTACGGCAGCGTCGTCGAACAGGGATACCGCCTAAATGGATTTCGACATTCCAGCACAGCGTGAGTCGACTTCGTCCTATCCTTGTCCTCCAGTCCACCGTCGTTCTCCGTGGAATCGGAGGAGCTCCTAGACAACGGCGCACTGTCGGGGGTGTCCTCGCGACCACGTCGATCTTCTCTTCCTCGATGACTCCATCCGGTTCCACCTTGACGGTGTTCGGTATTCGAGCCAACCGGTTTGGATCGGTACGTCTCGCCATTAACTCTGTACCTTTATCAGGTTCGAGATTTCTGCCTTCATCGGCAAGAAAACGAACCGGAAGTCGTTGTGGTTGAATTATTGTAACTGCTCGAGGTGTATTTAGTTATCACTTGTTGCAGCTGCGTATAAGGAATATGGTGCAGAAGTTGCATGGCTAAATCGGTTTGATAATCGTCGAGCTATGCTTTATTAGGTAAATGCATATGGGCGTAAATAAATCTTGTTTGAAATACGAATAGTACGACTCGTTGTGAAGCGTATAACGTACGGTTTTTGCATGAGTTTATAGGCAGATTTGAAGAAGCATATATTCAACGTTGTATGCTACCCCTTTGACTGCTAACTGGTCCAAGTCGAAGCGCTTCGCGTGAGCGGCGTGCGGCTGGCAGTAGCGATCACTGGGGATTAAATGCTTTTCCGCGCAATATGGACCTTATGAGCGACGTATCAACACATTATAATATAGTATACGATGCAACTACTGTTACTTTGTCTACTTGAAAACGAATCCAAACATGTTTTATTTTCAATATATATCGTTTATTCACCAGTGGTAAAATTGTAAAACGCGAGAATTTGAGAATTATAATGTATGTGTTTTGATATTGAAAATTAAAAAATTGAACATATAACAAGTCAGTTTATATTATAACAAAAACCTTCTTTTAAGAAAGACGAACAATAAGAAAATCAACAGTTCAATTGCGTATGGTAAATCTCAAAAGAAGTATATGACCAAATAAACAAGATTCATTTTTCTCGTTGCTAAGCAACGAGATATGTGCTTGCTGCGAGTGTTGGACATACACGATAGAAACAATTGCCGAACATACACATGAGATAGCGATAAACAACCAAAACCATATATGCCCCCATAGCAGTTAAAGGGTTAACATATAAGTACACTTACGTATCTCTGTCTATAAGTTAAACTTTGCAAAATTATTTGTATAAACATTTACGTATCAATATTGATGTAATTGTCAAAACAATAATGGGATTCAAAGGAAAATAAAAAAATGCGATTGTTCTATCAAAACATGACGACCAAACTATCAATTACTAATATGCGCACTACCTGTAGTAATAACAAAATCATATCTTGCATCGAATTTACTATAGACTAAAATGTATGATGCCTATAGATTATATAGACTAACGTATCCAATAGTATATAACGAGTATTTAGCAATGAAAAGCGATGCAAAGTTTTCGATGTGTAACTCATAGTAGCAAATCTGGTTAACGCGTTAAGCGCCACGCCGATTTTACGTGCCGTTTGGTTCAGGCCACAGCTAGCCCTCAAACGGGCCACTGCGGGACACTTTCCGATAGGCGAGCCAGAATATAAACAGATGGGTCAGGTGACTCTTTTCAATTACAATAAATACTGTTTTGGATTCGTATCCTGATTTTCTTTACAGTCTTAATGTTATAATACAAATTCACGAATGTTAGATTCAAAGGTGGCGAAAAATTTAGCGTGAAAAGTTACAACCTTTTGTAATCCATGTACGAGCAAACCTCATATTTATTTATCTTACTTTAATAAATTATATTTATATTTTTAACACGTTGAGTGCCACGCAAATTTATAAAGAAATCCCTGTCAGATCTCGCGCGCTTCGCAGAAGTGCGCTTATCAGTCGGCTGTGACTGGCGTGACCTGAACGGAAAGTTCACCGTCAGTCACCGATGACTGACGTGGCGCTTAACGTGTTAAACATGCAATTGCCAGGATCTAACCGTTGTACATTCAAATTGCCAGAATCTAACTCCAACCTTCCGTAATCTCTCGGCGTGCCAGCAATGGACAAAAGCAATAATCCAATAAGCGAAATAATCGGAAGTACAAAATGGTGGACCGATAAGAGTGGGAGCTTGCGTGGCCGGCCGAACGTATAAGAGGGAACGCAGCGGCTCTCGTAACGCTGGCACAGTTATCTGGCAGTAAAGATGTTTACAGCACGCTCTGCACCGCCGCTATCACTATCACTTTGAAAGAACGGAGCACTCTAATTGATTTGTGGCCCCGTCGCTATCGCCGCTCGTAACTTAAATTAAATTACACGAGCAATCGTCCGCCAGCTCGTCGAGGAGTTATGCTTCGGATTTGACGCGGGAGGTCCTTCCTTTTCAGACTGATTTTTGGTGCGATTAACCAAGACCGATCTCTCTTTTTCTCATCCGTGGAAGTCTGGTTGCAACGACAATGCCCAGCTTGTCCACGGTGCTTGAGGCACTCCGAAGAAATGAGTCTCCCAGATCAACGAGTACTGTGTTCAAACTCAGCTGGATGTATCATAAATTCGGAGGTTGATGGGCTAATTAATTTACGAAAATAATTTTTATGGCTACACCGCAGTTTGCCTGGGTTTCTGGCGAAAGGTCAAATATAAGAAATTTTGTATTTGTCATAATTTTGTGACATTACTGTGCTCTACCGTCATCATTCTTTATACAATCGCCTATATTACTTTGATTGCGATAACATTAGGTATTAGTAATGTTATTAGATTAGATTTTTTAGTTCGCTCTTATTCGGGTAAGATAAAACAATCTTGAAAGTATAAACGGCAGAATAGTTGTGCAAAAATCGCAACCGTTGCCTTTTCTATGAAATGAAACGTGTTACTCGTATAAAATATATTTGCTCAAAGCATAAAAGACGGACGAATTATTAAAAGTAATAAATCGTAATATATCGTCCGTTTGATTTTACAACAAGGTACAACATTAAACACTACGATGTGTTATATAAAATCGAATCCCACCTACTTTTTTAAAATGTTACTCCGTACTAGGTACGTACGTACAAAGTACATTTGATAATTTGACGAAATTTCGACTTAATTGACGAAGCATCAATTAAGAGATCATTCAGTCTCCATAAATAAATATTTATTTGAAAGGTCTCTTTCTCACTCACACACAGCATCTTTTCTACGTCCTTCCTTCTCCCCGTAAGATCTATAGAAGATTGTACAATACATGCTATACATATACTCTTCATAATTATAACGCTTGGATCAATTTGCGTTACCATATACTTCACTATTACTCCTAAAGCAAGGTACACGCACGTTTCGATTATTACATCCGATCCAGATTTTAGTCTTGCTCCATCCGTCGTCATTTTCTATTTCTTTCCCCTAAGCTTGAGCAGGAACGCGCCAAGGCATTGAAAACATCGCTTGCAAATAAACATTTCTTTAAAGACTCTCTTCACCCGAATTAAACGACCTTTTAATTTCACTATAAAGGACTATAAGTTATATTTCACTACAAATCACTGTAAGTCTATAAGTTATAATCACTACAAATTATATTTCACTATAAAGAGCGAGAAACCTACGACGGAGCATAAACTTGCCCGATAATCATGGTTGGCTAAGTCACCCAAAGGATACATACAAGATACAGCAGGCGCAAAGGTGCAAGACCGTATTCAATATCCACTGCTCCCTCAATATGCCTTTATCGGCGACACGGGGCTAATGAAAAGTCGCGGCACCAGAAGGTAACGCTGGGCTACCGCGGGATAGATACGACCAGCGCAGAGGGCTTGTCCTCGATCCCTGGCTGCTTAGTCCAATGAGCGACCACCCTGGCCTCGGAATATTCGTCCTCTCCGGCGCGAGTAGGTACAAAACAGTCAGGCGTGCACTAAAGTGGGCGCCGTGCGGTTCCCTGTCCGGTCCTATCTTATCGGCCACGTCGGCCAGAAAAACAATCCTCAGAGGCCCGGCGCGGTGCGTCCCTCTTCCACCCTCTTTCCACGCTCCACGAAAAATCGTGATTTAAGGGCAGCAGGCTGGGGAGGGTGGCCCAGGAAGGTAGCGATGTCGCCGTGCCGGACGAACCGAACGTCTGCCGGCCGTCAGAACATTTATCCTGGAAATGAGCACCGACACGGGAAAAACAAGGGATCGTTTAAGCCAAGGGCACCGAGCAACTGCGGCGGTAGTTAGTCGGTCACGGATTGTTTGGGATTAGCACGGCGCAGAGGGCCACCTTTCTTACCTCGCTTCTTCTGCCGCCTGATCCTCCTCATTAGCGGAAATAACATGACGCATCGATCGGCCAATCGCCGCTTGCGGTCGACTTAATGAAGCGCCGTTTCGTTGGAGTTCGGTTGTGAGCGGAAAACGTGGGTTAGAGGGAAATATTGTGAGGTTGAATTTATGGTGAGTTAATAATCGTTGTTAGGTGGAATGGATGTTTTTGATCGTTGATTTTGGGGATGGAGATGGGGCTCGAGGGAGTTTGAATTATAAGGTGGTAATATTAAGAATGATCGACGGGTAGGAAAGACGGACATTTTTTTATAAGTGTGATTCGTGTAAATTACGAGATATAGTTTGAAAACTTGGTTAAACGACGACCGTGGATATCGAATATCAAGGAGAATGGCAAAAGTAAGCCACAAAGGGTAAATCTGAAAGATAATCTGCGGACAAAGAACAAGTGGGTACAATGTTAATGGACCACATCGTAAGACTGGGCTTCTTATTCTCTATATCTACAAATGCAAACGTAGATAATAACAGCAGCAATCGACGTTGGACATTAATCAGACACAAAATAAAAATGAAATTCGGACTAGGGTACCGTAACTTTGCAAAAAAACCGCCTATGATACACCCATTGACTCGAATTCGATCATCAGCACAAAGAGAACGAATATTTCTTCTTCCAATATTCACACGCTATAGTTTAAAAATTGAAGAAACACAAAATTGAGGAAAAATCGATCCAAATACGGATCCTAATTTTGGGACGATGTTACCAATGGCAAAACCGTAGGTTCGAGGTCGATCATCGGTACTGCGAGAGCCAGTATTCCTTCTCCCAATATCTATAGGTACGTCGTAGCTCCCCCCGCCGTTCATTCACGCATGGGCCTTCCCATTGATGCTGGTGGTACGAGCCGGGATACGGCCGGACGAGAAGCGCGGCACGTCCAAAGGAGAAACTATGCGGCACGGATGGCGTAACGAGGGAGACCCACGCATTAATACTGTTTCTTCCAAGTGCCTCCCGAGACCGCAGGCTCAAAAACTCCGGATCCTTGATGCTCCGCCGTGGATGGCCACAAAGGCTCTTCTAGGAGGGTGCGCGGAGGAGACCGAGGGAAAAAGCAGATGGACTGCCGGGGACATTCGCGGGCAGGACGTTCCAAGGATGTCGCAGTCACACCTGGAAACGGAATGCGCCTCAGCCTTTTGGTCCCCACCGGGCGAGAGGCCGAATAGTTTTATAGTGAATGGATCTGCCTTTCGGTTTCGATATCCAGATACGTAGGTGCGTCCTGGAATGCCCATTATGCGAAGCCTTTATAGGGGAATACTTCTCCGAGTATTTTTCCACGTTATCGTCGGTATCGAATATTGATCTTTCCCCGGTGGTAAATTAGAGGAGCCCGGTAGCGGTTCGTTAACTCTTTTGGTACCGCCTGCGAGAAATTGACAAATAGGCTTCTTAAGCACCGTCGACACTGTTCAGGTACGCGAGGTGTTTCAGGATTTCGTTAATAGGGTGTAGGGTAAAGGTTAACGTTGGATACATAGAGTAGAATTTATACTAGCACTTAATGCGAAAGTAATGAGGGAGAAATATAAAGGGTAATTGTGAATTATACCGAGGGTTATTTGATACTCGCTGTAAAAGCGTGTGAAATTCAGAAGATAGAACTAGATTACAAGTATATTAACAAGCTTGTAATGGTAACGTACAAACTTATCAAATGTCATTAAGAAACGGTTGATTGTTACATGGTAAAGGTATACGTAAGAAAAATACGGTGATGCATACGAGTAATGAATAGAATGAAACAATAAATAAATAAATAAATATATATATATATATATTTATTTATTTATTATACACCGTATTTTTCTTACGTATACCTTGTATATATATATATATACACATACAAACTCTAGATCCTGATATCAGCAATGTAAAGAATCAAATCACAATCGCGATACAATCGAAGCCCGAAAAAGTACTCCTACGTCACGTAAATCGATTAAACTTCCATTAAAAGTTCAATTACAAATCAATAAGCATTCAGTTTGCGAACGTTCCAGTAATACCCACAGGTTCGTTTAATGCGTCAAAATGCATTCCAAGAAGATCCATTTCCATGCCAGAGCGAGCTCCTGCCTGCCGATTACAATTCCCAGGCACGACTCCGTTTAGATTTAAGATTTCCTGCGTGGAATCGCACGATCGAGCCGGCCTCGGGGAATAATTCGAAGTATCTCGAGGAGGGGTCGGAAGACGGGCCCGTGGCGGTGGCGCAGGACCTTCCAAGGATCTCATCGCGACACCTGAAACCTCCTTTTGTCCGTGCAACGCCGGTGCATCCGGCGAGTTGCGTCACCGTCCGCGAGGGGCGATTTATCACCGGCGGCACTGGACACGCCGTTAGAGGGCCATCATTATTTTAGAATAATCTAAAACCGATGGTGATTAGTGGAGGAGGCGCCGGAGCCGGGGCGTCACCTGTGCGATCAGCCTCTCGTTTATACCGCGGCTACAATCCGACCCTTCCGCGAGTGATCCAGCGTCACGGATGGTCGCCTCGGATTTCAACTATTCATCATCGCTCGCCTGACTGATAGCCCCCCTCCTCCCGCGCCCCCCGGTCAGGTTCGTTCGTTCGACCTTTGCCAGCGACGAGGTTTTAAGTGTATCGATGAATAAGAGGCTTTTCGCGAATCGGGCTATTAATAGGCTTGTTAACGTTGGGTATTAACCGGTTAAGCGCGTTTGAGATGTATACAGGTTGGACCAAATCTCTGTTGCTCGCCGTGTAGAATAAAAACTTACCATTGGCTATAAAAAATCGTAATTTTAATAAAAGTCGATAAGAATGTTATTTGGTGGTATGTTTCCTTTATATTATCAATAACAGCTGCTGTGTATTATATGTGGAAGAGGATGGTTTAATTCCGTAAACACAAATTTCTCAAATTGGTCGACCATCTACTTCCACAAAACTTAGACGGCTTATCGGAAAACGTTTCCCCAATTTTATACTGGCTACTGCATCGAAAGCAAGTCCCCTTCGAAGATGTGCCGTCTGTTCAAAAAATGGAATCCGTAAGGAATGAAGATATTGGTGTATGACCTGCAAAGTGCCACTTTGTGTGGTACCGTGTTTCAAAAAATATTATACCGAAATCAAATGAAATTCTTAAAATTATTTTCTTTCTATAATTTTTGCTGTTTATGTATTTTATTATTTCTTGATCACTTTTAAATTTATAATAAAATACCCTTTTCAAAAATGAACTGTTAATTTTTTATCAAATAAAAATGCGATCCTTCCTCGTTTTTCGTAAAATTTATAATAGGGCCATTTGCCGTAGGATGTATATACTCGTTATTGCTTGAATTTAATTCTGCACTTTGTGGGAGATTTTTAAAAACTAAACTCCGCACTTAACTGATTAATATGCCAGGATTCGTGTCTTTAATGTGGGTTAAGATAGATGATTGTAGGGTTAAAGAGTACTGGTATGGTTTTATCGCGCACTTGAATAACAATTCGTGGGTTTTTTGTGAAGTGAAAAACTTTAATGGAAAAATGTATATTTAGGTGAATATGGAGACGTTAAGGAAGAATAATGGTACTGAACTTCCTTATTTACTTGATTGTAATTAGAGGTAATTTCTTATTGATTAGAGAACTGTGGGATATTCTCTTTGTTAGTGTTTTGGATATTACTGTTGAAATCATTAAAGCAGTATGTATCTATTGATTGAGCTGAATGTGAAACTTTTGCTTTATTCTACAAAATTCTCCGTGAATACTTACAAGCATAGATTTCTATGGTCTTTGTACATTTTATATCTGTACAATCAGGGAATCGTCCGTGAAACCTTATAAAATCTTATTAAAGTTTATTTTGGCTGCTTTCCTTTGCTCTTTTTAGCTCCGCAGGAGCCTTAAATATAATTTTTAGTTATTCGAAGTGATTTCAAAGAGAAGCATTTTTATCGTATCCTTAATTTCTGAAAAATCTTTGAAGGATCATACTTTTTAGACTCAGAGCATAATGAGCGTTCTGATAAAAGAAAAATATTTCTTATAATTGGGAAACACGTTAAAGTATCAGATGTATCCTACTAGTCATACTATGAACTGAAACACACAAGAGCTCGTATATCAGGATATAAAGTGTTTGGATGCTTTGAAACTCGGTCCAAGATTTACTCCTTGATCTCAGACTCGTGTTTTCCCGACGTGCCCAGCGTGGTTGCCATTTTCTCCTCTTATTCGGCCGCGGTTCTTTCTTTCTGTCAAGTCTTTGTAAGGACCGCTCGAGAAAAACGTGCCCGAGGACAATTACATTACATTCTATACCGAGTATTATATAATGGAAAGGCTGTCCGCAAAGCCTTACATTTTCCTCATACCTTTGATAAAGCGTAACCAACCGTAATTACGGGCTGTCGAGCATTGAAGATACATTAAACTGTATAACATAACCGTAATCATTATAATACCGGCTCATATACTGTTTGTTAAATAATTCTCATAATTTATGATAAATGATCGTGACAATAGCTTTGATCGCGCTGGTCTTGTTTTATTTACATAATGTTTATAATTAATTCGATTACAATACTTCTGAGCATTATAAAAAATATGATTGAAATAACAGATAAAGACTAAACACAATTCAAGGCGTATAACTTATTTTACCACTTCGAAGCGGTCATTCATTTTCGCGTAATGCGATAGACAGACAAAGTATTTAATTCTCTTTACGAGAATTTGGCAAACTCAGACGAAAATACCAAAACGGATATTTTCGCCCTTTTTTTCCCTAGGAGAGGATCAGGATGCTTGGAAGGCCGAGGCAGGTAAGAAACCAAGAGTTTCACGAAAAGCCACGTTAATTATTCGGCGACGGTCAAGGATAGCCTGGTTGTTCTCTTCCTCCTGGCCTGCGCCAACTCCTCTTCATGGGACGTCTCGTTCACACGCTACTTCTGTCCCTCGTAAACGTAGATGCCTCGTGCCAAAATACGATATTTCACGGTGCCTCGGCCCTAAGAAGCGTGTAATATACGCCCAGCAATTTGCTCGTTCCTACCAAGAAAATTCAGCTACGGACTGAACTATCGAACGGTGCTTCGCGTATTCAAGTGTGTCGATATATTTCTGGAATCAAATTATTATCTCATTTTCTTCTGCTGTTTAAGGCACACTTTTACCCAAGTAAGTTGTTACCTATCTCGAGATTTTATCCGTAAGTCATCAAAGATCGTACTTAATGCTTCACTTAGAGATTTCTCAATGCTTGTCGAAGTAGGCAAAAGAAAAAATAACCACGGACAAGTAGTGTTAACAAATCAAGGATTGTAATCGGTTAAAAATTTGTACATATTTGAAGATGAGTGTGGACAAAACTAATGTTTTCAAACTTTGTAAAATAGTCCGTAAGTTGTACAAAATAGGCTAATTGCATTCATAACACAAATATTGATCTATATTAGTCGTAATTATAAAAATCCGTGTAAGCCCAAATTCAATGTTTGCAGAATCAAGATTGCCAGGACATTTGTGTTAATATAATACAATATATAAATAATATATTATAAATCCTATAAGTTTACTTTTCCACTAAATTACATATACAGCATACCAACGAACCATGATAAGTTAAAGCAACTGTCTTACTTATACGAATGTTATCCCATATACTCCTTCATAGCTTGCATCACTATACAATAAAAACAGACTCTTAAAAATCTAAACAAACCCCAATAGTTCCACATTCATCATAAACCATTAACACAATTTTTTTAGAATTCAGCCATTACGATATATTTTCAATTTTCCTCTTTACAACCTGCTCACCCTGGTAAAACTTCAGCAATAACCTAGAATCGAACTTTGATCAAAAACCGGTGCCTCCATTCACCGCGCCACCCAACACGTTAACCACACCACTTACAGTGTCCAAAGACGATCTTCCGAATATTTCACGAACGACGAACGCGCTTCCGCGTCGACTCTCCGCGATCAATCGGAAAACTCGCAAGAGGGAAGAGCCAATTCATCGGGCCGTGAAGAAGAGGCTCGGTGGTCCAGAAGCGCGCGACTTCGTCGGGCAATTTATTAGCCATTATCTGAGACAATGCGGCTACCTGGGCGCCAAGGGGCGCGTAGAGTTTAAAGCGTGTGACGACGTGCAGGAGGGGGTGCGCGGAAACGCCGGCGTGGGAGGGGCAGAAGGAGGGAGGGTGGCGGTGACGATGGTGCCGAGAGCATAGGTGGGCCACGTACAGGAGTATGCACCGCGCCTCCGATCCTCTCCTTTGACGTGGTCAAGGGAGAAGGAGCGAGAGCGCCGCTCGCGAATGGGAAGAGGGGAGAGGAGAAGTGGAAGAAAAAGTCGCCTAATTGATGCTTCGTCTTTGTTTTGGTTAATTCCAACATGGTTCGGCCATTAAAACGTCCCGCTGTATCGGCGGGCCCGATCTCCGGTGCGAGATAAATGATGACACCCGCTCCAGGGGTACCATACTTACCACCACCACCGCCACTACCACCAGCACGATCATCCTCGCCGTATACCCGTCACCACTACCATTCCTCGGATCACGGTGGTACACGGCGCGATTCCTCCGGTCACCATAAACGCACTCTCCGCTCGTCTCCCCCCCACCCCTCCCTTAGCCCCTCGCCGCCTTCTAGCGCGACACCCTAAGCAGCGGTGCGGAATACCGGACGCGTCGGTCCTTGAAATCGCGGTCCGCCTTCGGAGGACCGATGCGCGACCCTACGGAGGATCGGCGACGCCTAGATTCGAGGAAAGAAATTGCATGACGAAGGGCCGGCGTCATGAGGGATAAAGGTTTTACCTTTAGGGCTTACTCAGAAAAATTAGAATTGTTGTTCTTTTTTTTAGCGTGTTGATAATTTTGTAAGGTAGGCGTAGGAGAGTATCGGGTAATGATATTGAGTAAGGACTGCGTGGTGGATGTTGGAGTTCACGTACTCTGTGCAGTGTGTAATTTGAAAAATAGGCTGTTAAGGTTGTTGCGATATATCGTAGAGAATTGAGTTCTTTAATAAGGATATTGTTACCAGTGATGATAAGAGTAAGCAGTTAAAAAAATGAGCGATACTTGTTTTTAATATTATCAGAATAAAGTTAGCGTATGGTAAAGTTTTAGTGATTATTGTGCTGTTAAGAGTTCGATCTAGGTGATGCGGATTTAAGGATTTATCGATTTTCAGTTTCCCGACCAAGGGCGTATTATCTCAGTCGTAGCTGCACAACTTCAGCGAAATGTTTACTACATATCAATGTAGAGTTAACGAGTCATTCTACGCATGAAACTTTATAAATATCGTTAACATCTCAGACTAGAAATGATAATTTAACAATTTAACATCGATCCAATTTGTACGGTCGCAGATATCATCGCTGCCCTTGATTTTTCATCATACCATCACATATAATTCTCGTACATAAATCGTCCATCGGTCTCTGTCAAATAATCTCACCGTGAAATATTCCTTTACTCCGACTCCCATTTGAACAATACATCCTACATTAAACCACCCTAACACTAAGCATCGAGAACAAATAAAAGTACAACTAAGAACCTCGGTACGTCGCACCTCACATCGACAGTTACAGCGGCAGTACAAAGCCACGGACCAAGCGTGACTTACGCTCGATCGTCGCCGATGATTCGCACGAGGCGAGCAGAGATTTCCAACTTCCATTACGGTCCCTCATTTTAATGTTACGTCATTGTCCCGTCAGGTATATCGCAGCTTTCGAGGGCAGGAAAGGCGGCGCAATCCGGCGGGTCCTCGCACACGGCGTAAGGTCGTCGTACGAGGATCAGTAAGCGGCGGACACGGCGGGAATAAGGTCAAACGACTCGGCACGACTTCGAAGGTAGATATCATATCGGAGAGGACACCCGGCCAGGAGAGTGTATAAATTTGTAAAGCCGGGAGCCGGGCCACTCAACAAGGAGTGGCATTAACGGCCGGCAATTGCCACTAAAACACTAAAGTATTAATGTAAAACACATTCTGATAGAGATACCCCCACGCTGGTTGCACCTTCGTTTAACTCCCGGCGGTGCCTCCGCGGCGGCTTGATTTTCGCAGCCGCCGTTACACATCCAGGCCTGCAATCGAGGTGGGATCGATAGTGCTTTTGGGGGTGAGAGCGAAACCGGATTGACCTCCAGAGCGATTTCCACCGAGCTCTCGGCCGCGAATATCGGCGAAGAAGGATGTTGCATTAGCGTACACTTTGTCCTATCTCGTGCCATTAACTCGCCGTTTTGCAGCGAGCGAAAGGCTAGGCTGGATTTCGTAACGCGTTTGAATCTTTTCGAGGCGTCGCGAGTCTGCCCGCTCGTTTCGAGTCGTTATGGATTGACGGGGGACTCTTTCGAGGCTGGAATGGTGTTGTGGTCGTGACCGGTGTGGACAGCGAAATGCCTTCGACTATTTTCGTTATTGTTCGAAGTTGCTCGATCTTGGAAGTTTCGGAGAAAGAGAAATTTCTTTCTTTCGGATTTTAGGAAATGTTGAGTATCTTAGAGAGTCTTAGATGGAAGACACTTTGGTTTTAATAGATTTTATTTCTTTAATTTCATTATCCAATACGTAAACTTGAATAGCTGGGCTTGAATAGCTAGATTAAATAATCATATTGGATGGTATAGAAATAAAAGTATTCGATAGATTTATCTCCGAATAACAACTACGAGCATTCGATTTACAGGTGCTGGATGTGCGTACAAATTACGATTATTATCATTTTATATCGAACACAATTTCCAGATAAAACTGCTTCGACGGTTTGGAGCTCGTTTTAAGTAAATCGTGGAGTACGTTATAACTTAATACCCAAGGATATACAAGGAAAGCAGAAATAGCTATTTCGTCCAATCTCGTACACCGATCGGTATTTGAAATGCTGATTTGAACGTCGATACATTTACCGTAGAACTTGCTTAAGCAGCAGGTTGTAGGAAGAATGACCATAGAAGCTGCCACTGAAAATTAAATAAATACGTTAACCATCCGTGCATCTGGTTTCCTCCGTACTAAACGAGGACTCAGGCTCACCGAGTTTTATCTTTGACGTGGGACATGACCACGCGCGTAAGCACGGTTAGTCGATAATGGACTAGTCTCCGTCGAACCAAGTTGTTACCTTACTTCACAAAGTCGCGGTGTCGATACAGCGACAGAAATACCCCCTGAACGAAATAATAAAGTGCGGTAAAATCTCGATAACTTATATAACATGGCAATACTCTCAAAACCGCCGGACACACGAGAAAGAAGTCATATTCGATACAAACTTAAGATAAAAAGAAATGAATAAGTTCCATTATGAGAAAAAAGTGTTTCGATCCTCAGAAAAATGAGCGTGACGATTTATCGAATACTCTTGAAGAACTTTCCCTTTTTTCTACCTTTGCTTGCCCATACGTACCAACATGGCTTTTGCTTTAACCAATTATTACAAGTCTGACACTGCACACGTTATACGCTTCTAGAACCCTGCTCGAAGTAAATCCTTTATAGCAGAAAATTACAATTGCTCGTACTCCAAAATAATCATAACTCTTCCTTTCCGGATAACCTCACTTCTGCTAAGAAGTCCTCAAGTAACACGATCGATGTGCATTTACCCGCGAACATTAAATACGTATCGTTCAGCATTTGACTGGCGCAAATTGCTTTTTCCCATTCGAGAGAGACATTCCGGCGATACCAGGATCCTCTCGAGGACCCTCCACAACCGGCGTTAATTATTGTTCAGCTTACCGAGTGGGGACAATGGAGCAGAAAGAGGAGCGCACAAACAGGATGAATGGCGCGATGGCAACGGTAAAGGCGTTTAATTAAATTAACGTTTAGCGAGATTAACAACGCAGGTGCGAGGAGAGATCCAAGATGCATAATGAGTAGCTGAGTGACCTCCTCTTTCTCCCACCCTCCCTCCCTCCCCCTCCTTTTGCCCACAGCCCTCTGTGAGTTTCTTTGGGTGGTCCGCCGCCTCTGTCGTCGGTCCATTCGGGCTCGTTACCGGACCAGGCGACACATTTTATTGCCAGTTTTCGTCCGGATGATTATTTAACGCTTTACGAGGACCATAGACCGCCATGACTCGACTCCTTCGGCTGCTCGAAACCTCCGCTCGTTCGAATTCTCGATCCTACCGATATTCGCTCGGGGACGTACGTTTAACGAGGCATTTATGTCGTTCGCGCACGAACAAATTAATACTTGGCAAATTGCGCTTACGGGAGGTTAAGCGATTTTCACCTTCCGTTTGTTCCCCGATCGCTCGGTTTTTAGTCCACGGCTTAACTCCTTGGTGTGATTGGATAGGGATATGTGCTTCTTGAGTTGTGGAGAGGATTTTAGACAGGGTAGTTTGATGGGTGGCTAAAGTTTTGGGGTAGTTATCTCGTAACTAGTAATTATGGATTATAAATTGATAATGTAGGAGTTTAGGTGGTTAGTTTGATTGAATATTTTAATATGATATTTTATATGATGTGATATGATACTTTAGTACGATATTTTAACTTGAATGTTTTGTGTTTTTGTCCGACGCGTATGCTTAACGATTTATTTATGTAGTTTATGCATGGATAAAAAGAATTCAATAAGCGATATATTTACGAGAAGCCAGAGAGATGTTGCTTCTTTCTTTACTCCTCTGTCCTATGAATCCTTGTAGCCGACGTTTTCGGTACTTGCTATGGTAAAGGACGTGACGTTTAGTTTTATACAGTAGTTCATAATGTAATACGGGAATAAAAGTTATAACGAACACATTATATACTACTTTTAACAACTTCGGAATCCTTAAAAAATGACTAACTTATGTGTATGTAGAATAGGTATACAATAGTCTCAGAATAGGTATACATAGTTTGCTTGAAACATGCTTGAAATCATGAAACATACATGTCAAGCTTGACAATTATTAATAAATTTATAATAACTGGCTTTAAAGAGATTAACTTTTTCTCGATATCATAACCCAATATAAATAATATTAATGTCGAGAAACATAAATTATTTCAATAGATAGCGATATGCTCGAGGGGCAGCGGTCAAGTTTGTGTAGTCACAAATATTGTGTCATGCAAGCGTAGAGGATCAATAGAAGAGCCATATGCCAAGGCGGACGCTTGATGGTAAAAGCGGTAGATCCTTGGTAAGATAATTGCACGTAGTTAAATTCAATTTGATTTTATTGCCACGGACAGGATCTCGTTTATGTGGCTTTTATGCCCTACAAGCAAATTCTGAAACGACGCTTTGATGCCCCACGAGATGAGGATTATACGTTAGCCGCGAGGTTCTTCGACACTTTATCGCTGTAATTTCATAGCGCAGCTACAAATCGCCAGGTGAAAGAGTTGCCACCCCACGACTGCGTTCATCAACATATTTTTCGATTCCTTCTCTTGTTCTTAGTGTCTACATCTGCGACAAAGCTTGAACGATGCAAGCTGCTAAGAAACGATTGACAAGATATGAAAGACCGATTCAAATCGGTCACTACTATTTTGGTCGAAGAAAATTTTAGACGTCCAAGCATTGCTCCGTCAATCTGACGCGATTCATGACATGTGACTATTCGACGGTTGGCGAAGTGTTATGCTAAATTAGTAACGAGACGATAATCACACGTCATTCTGCAATTTGAGCTTCTTCGAAAACGTACTTAGGTAGCTATCGTTCATTTATCTTTTATGTATAAAGGCACTGAAATTGATTTAAAATGAAATAAATAAATATAAAAAGATTATGTGCTATAATATAAATATAAATTATTTACAAATTATTAAAAACTTCTAACAGAATTATGTTACAATCTTTTTTACTAAACACAATGCATTTACTATTAAATGACAAGAAGATTGTTGAAAAAGGAGGTGACTAAATTAGAAATATTTTTTGTTCCATTTGACGACATTAACTAAGCCAGAATTAATTTTATATTAAGATAACATTAACTACTGCTTATAACACTAAAATTATTACACGTCACTGAAAAGTTAATGTAGGGGGCAACGGAATCGTCAATTTCGCGCAATTACTTATTTATCGAAAATGCAACGTTAAATTTACGATGTTACGATAATCGTACATGATATTGCCATTATCGAGTTCTGTTTTCACCCATGGGTAATATTAACCTGGAGCTCTTCTTTTGTTACTTTAGAAAAATACAGATAAGAAAACATTGCATATCAAACGCAATTTACTTATTCATGGAAATATTAATCGTCGTATTTAAAATAAGTGTAATAAACATCACATATTTTTATATTAATAAATATGTCAAAAGAATGGAATGAAAATGACTTTCCGTAACGCGTACGAACGCACTTTAAAAAATAGCTTTTCATAATAACGGAATAAAAAAAATGGTTAATTGTTATTTAATAAAGAAATTTATATTTATATATCATATCAATATTTTTGCCATACGTAATGTTGATTCGCTATAAAGTTTGTGCTCATAATTAATGTAGTAGATACGATCTAAAACGTAGAGCGGTATTTTTCTTTACACTTTCTCATCGTTCAGATTATTATCAAGTTTGCAAATTTTTAAGTATTATCGTAAGAATTAAAATCAAAGAAATCTACACGGAAGTTTATCGTGAATACTGTATTGTTATTCATTTAATGCTTGAAATATTTCAATTCTAAAATACATTTTCCCTTTATTAGCGGAGTCAGAGCGGTAGTAAGTTACATGCAAGATTAAAAGGGATTGGCATCGTATCGACCGTGTAATTTTGCGCAACGATAAAACTCTTATCGCGTCGAATTAATGGGAACCAGCCCGATAACAGTACAATATCCAAATCCGTCGTTCGGCTCCCGATGAAAAAATGACAACGAATTCGATAATCGAGCATCGTGCATCCATGCCTGGTTTTTCACACCAGCCCGCTGCCTGATGATCCTCGCGTATGATTTCTTTATCGTTCGTATATAGCCACTGCTCGCTGGAAAACAAAGCGCGTACTGAAACCAGGCAAATCGAGAAACGATCTCCATAAAAAAGTGAAATATACAATTTTCCTAACAGATAGTAGTTTTTAAAAATAAAATCAATGAAAAGAATAAATTTAATATTTGTTTGATTTTTTTAAAACTGTAAAGCAAAAATAAAAAATATATATACACACATATATAACGCTATGTTAATATATAAAGCAATTTGCTGTGCAAGTTGGTTTTATAATTTATACTACTTACTTGAATAATGGTTTGTCTATTTTCTGAAGTTGTGCTATTCTTTGTCGAAAAATGAATACGTGAATCAAACGAAATCTTTTTCAAAGCTATTTAAAAAGGTTTAGGATGGAAAACTTTTTCCACTGACTTTATCTCTTCTGAAAGGTAAAAGGGATTCACGAAGAACATAAACGCATAGTAGTGCGATTTGAGACATTACGTTGTTTACTAATTTTTTGGTATTCACTATTAATGTTTATTTAGCGTACGGTAAAACAGAGAAATTAAAAAATAATAGTTAAAATTCGATAACCTCCAAATTTCTATAGACCACGTTGACACAATCCTTTAAGGACTCTAACTCCTTTAAAGACAGTAAAACGTTTGTATGCTCGCTTAATTTCCGACATGAACTACGAAGGTCATTTGTCTAGAACCTATTCATTATCCTGTCTACAGCGTACGTACTACGTAGAAGAATTCGACGGTGATGGATAAGTTCCTAGCCCGAGTCTTCCTCGTATAAATCTAAATGCCTACCCACCGGTAGCTTCCTAATGATTTTCTTTCATTGGTGGTAACAAAATATTTGTTTGTTTCCTCAATCATAAAAACAATCTAACTTATTTAATCATCAAATTTACCGCTTTTCAATACCACTGCGTGACTCCTCACATCTGACTAATAATTTGTACCTGCTAATCATCGCACTGTTATAAAATCCTGTCGCTTTAATAAGAAGTTACTGACCAGTCATTTTGACTCGTACGATAGTTCTAGTGTTAAGCCCAACGCTGTTTCGATTACTTTATAAAGCAGTCACGAAAATAAGGCGGACCAATGGGCGTACAGTGTGGTCCGTGGATTTCATCCGTGAATACGTATGACGAACTTTACCGTCGTTTTGATTATCGCAGAGCCATTGTAAGAGAATCTTGGCGTAACACATCGCCAGAAACATGGATGAATACGCGTGGACCGGCATGAAAAATCATTAGTAACGAAGGTTAAAGAGCTTTCGGTCACGTCAGCACACAGACCGCCGGCGTTAATAACAAGCTGCTAGCGAAGTTGAACGAGGATCGACTCAATATTCCGCTCATTTCCTTGACTATGAGTCAGCGCGTCTAAAGAGTACCCCTAGACAGAATCTAGGATGTCGCCGCTGTAACACGTCGTCAGGTGCATTGGGAATAATTATGGGCAAGACATGAGCGCGACGACAGTCGCGTGGATCAGTGGCGTATCCCGTGTTTCTTGTGAATTGAAAACACGACGGCAAAACCATTAAAAATATATACGTACTATCGTCGGTGCAAATGAAGCAAAGCGCATTTAAGATCGACGAAAATCTTTTGATCCAAGTATAACGAGATGGCAAACGTTAAATAATTTTGGTTCTCGACGTGTCCTAGGATATATAACCTTAATAATAAATACTTAGAAAGAGCGAATGGAAAAAACGGATTTATCACATTATTTAAAAGTTATCTGATATGGGATGAGAAGTAATGGCAGTTCAGATTTCTATGATTACATTTATACCAACCGTGAATTCCAGTTATTTTTGTATTTTTCTGCTTGATTCGTACTTACAATGTAGATGAGACAGTTACAATCCAATCTTCATGTTTTAGTGGCGTACTTTTCATACGTGCATATTATTTATCGCGCTAGTTCGTATTTCTTTATTCTCTTTAAACCTCTGTTGTTACACGTATGTAATAAAACTATACGTATCTAAGAAGCCATATTGTTTGTGAAAGCTTGTAAACTACAAGATGAATTGCATACTTGCTACATGAAAACATTCACTACTTTTGTTATACGTTGAGTGTCAGATATATTCATCCTCACTACGATTCGCGGTAATTAAACTATATGAAATATGTTTGGGCGTACAGAAAATAGCAGAATTCAAAATAAATATGCTATAAAGAATCCTATCATATCGTCTGAATTAGTGAACAATAAATAATAGAAGATACAACAAGCCAAAGAGTTGACGCCACCGTCGCTGCTGTAAAGCCATGGAATCAGGAAGTAATATAATAATGTGGTTATACGAAACTGGAAATATTTAAAGTAACGTGCTCAGGTGGGTGAGTCAGATGCTCGAAACGATGCGCTGAAAGGCTCTCTATTCCCATTCGTCGTAGGCTTCCGGTGGTAAAGTTACGCCATTGAGTTTACTCACAGCCATCCGTGCAGTGGGCACGTGGCTCTTCATCCTGTCACGTAGAAAAAGATACATCGTCATCAGCTTATTTTTCCTTTCTCACCTCTTCCTTTTCTCCGTTTACGCCGTGGCAGACCATTGTTGTTCCGCCCGACACCGTATTCCAGCTAAATCGTTACATCGTACATTGTCACTTAAAGCGGCACGCCGACTTCTACCCTCGCGCATAATGATAGCTCGAAAGTGAATCATGGTAATTCGTATGAAAATCATTCGACTATTGAACAAGCAGCCATCGATGGAATCTTTTTACGAGTATCGACTGGAAATTTGTTTTCCCCCGAGTACCTGCCCCTCCTTATTTGCAAGAAACATGCGTCAAGTGTCGGCTGTCGATATTCACAAAACTTCGCGTATTCGTATTATAGAATAAGCGTAATTGAGTAATGCCTATTCCTTGATCGATAGTCGTTCGAGTTTAAACGAGAAAGTAAGCGAAGTAAAAGTCTCAGTGGTAGTTCGTTTTTGATAAAAAAACGCTTCAAAACGTATTCAAGCAACACAAACAATAACATAACGTAACTACAGTCCAGAAGTCTCAATCCAAACCTAAGCGTTCTACTTTCAATTTCCTCTCGCACAGTATATACAACAGTCATTAAAGCTAAATGGCCATACAGATTAATGTTAAAAGCTGCATAAACATATTTAAAGGAAAATCCGTTAACGCACCGCACCAATGTCCAAGCCTATATTCCATACATCAAGGTTACAAGTACCTGGCCATTTAAAACCGCTTTCAAACAACAGCTCCCACACCAGCATGACCTTAGAAGAAAAAACCCTACGCTAATGAGCACACGTCGGGGCCTCGCGGAATAAACAAGCAAAACTAATGGCGCATAGTAACGCGCCGCTCCATCATCATCAGCGTTCGATAGCCGCGACCGATTGGCGTGCAATGGGCGCGTATAATCGGCGCGAATTCGGGCTTCCGTCAAAGGTGAAGAGAGGAGAGTCGTTCCTCTATCGCACGAGCTGATCTATCGGAGATAGCAAGGCCGTGGAGTCGGTGGGAGCAGCCAGGGGAAGAAAGGAAGAAGTTGGCGTATGAACTCGCGCGGCTGCCCTTGATTCATTCAGACCCTTTTTATCTCGAGAATTCGTCCCGGAAAGGACGGTCGATTTCTCGGAAGGCGAGGACCCCTCGCCTCCTGCGCCCTCGGGAGGAGATTTAGGCCGGACCGTGGACGCTGATAGCAGAAGGAAGGCTCGACGCATCAATGGGCTCCATTCAGCTCCGTTCTGATCCTATCGCCAAGTGGTTTTCGGGTCCGGGACATCGATCTTGGACCCCCTAATTATTTCCAAGATGGAGATTCCTTGCGGCCTAGCACGGTTAGCGCGGGGCTATTTTCGGCCCGTCGGGTGTACCTGCACCTTGGCAGGCCTGTATCATCCCGGTGGAATACCCGCGTGAATTCGTCACGGCGACGATTGGTATCGAAGCGATTTTGTACGGTCTTTATGGGCCTCGTTTGCCGGGAGCCCTTGTTATAGTCCTCTTTGTATTCGTATCGAATAGTCGAATGTCGTTGATATCCGGTGATTATGTGGGAAGAGACAGTGGTGATGTTCCGGAGAAAAGATTGTTTTGCATAAAGTAATATGCGGATATTGCAAGAAAGTTGGTTTACTCACGTTGCTCCGACTTTGTACAGATGGAGTTAGAAAATTTTGTTTGATTTCTAGTCTAAACATTCTTGCGCTTCCTTGGTTAGATTGTAACGCGTGCAAGTGTTAGAAATTTGTAAGCTCTTAAGTGCAAGAAAGGGTCTTGTATTTTTGCCTTAGTTTTGTTACGAGTAGAGAAAATGTGCTTCCTGTATTAGTGTGCACATCAAAAATGCTTTATTGTATACGATACATTGCCGGATTATAGATAATGTACGACTCAGTAAACACTAGGTACTTAGGTTTTTTCTACGAATATTTTGGGAAAAGAATGCAAGCGAAAAATTGTTTATATAACAACAAATATATATAAATGATTATTTTTGCTCTGAAAGCGATTAGACGGAAGTATTCACCTTATGTATGCTAATAAAATATTAAACTACGGATAACGCACGTTACGAGTTCTTAACCCAACACTTTCCATTCTTCTACCATGAACTTTCCCTCTACTTGGCCCTCCAATTTCCAAATTCCCCAGTCCTAATCCAGCATCTCGCTAGCTTTAAAGTCCTTGCGTTACACGTGTAAGAAATGCTCTTCCTGTCCTTCACAAACGCCACTGGCAGTGTCAAATCCAATTAAGTCATTATCACAACGCCCATTAATTAACGTATCCGACTTCTCCCGCCAGCCACTCGTACGAAATGGATTTTGTATCTAATGAAAACGTATGATAGTTCGTTCTAGCGGGGACTGATGATGTTCGAAACACGAAAATGTGCTTTCAGACCACGCTGATGTAACAATAAGAACTAATACAATTTCAAACAGCCCCCACATCCGGCCAGTTATTTTTCCTCTCCGGTTAGCTTTCGTTCCGTCCAACTTACGACAGAGGGAACGGGGAAAAAAAAGGGCCAGAGGCTACGCCGAACTGCGCGCATTTTTCAATTACGTCGCTGTAACAGGGGGCTGTTAGGAGACGCTGCATCCTGTTCCATCGGTTAGACGGGATCCGTGTCCTCGACAGGTCCGATACGTACGACATCCTCTCACCTGGTCCCCTCCTTCTTCTCCTTCCCTCTTTCTACGAGCCTAGCAACGTAACCTGCCCTACGGGGAGAGCAGCCTAATTTGATTATCGTACAACTCCACGTGGATTGGGGGATGTAACGATGGCCGATAGGCAGAGGGGTAAGAAAATAATAGGGCGTCCCGCTGAAAGCGAATGGCAAATAAATCGCGAGGAACCGAGGTAAAAGCATCAATAGTTGACACTGTACCGGTAGTTGACACTTTTCAAGGAAAGTAAATAAATAAGGAAACGAGCTGGAATATATGAAACCTTGTTAGTCTGTATAGTATCTTTCTTCAACGGCTTAACTGCGAACTACTGCGCATAGTCCACCATTGAGAAGTGTCGCAGGGACAGGTTACTAACCAAGGCCACTTGGTTAAAATGTAAGTATTGCAAGTTTGTATCATTTACATTTGCAAGACTAGTTCGTTAATTGGTTTTTCTCCCCATATCAACTACTGAAATAGAAGGATGACAATTGTTGAGTTTTTTGTTTTCGTTCAGTGTCAACTATAATCACATTTGACTTTTAGAAAAAAAGTTTACAACCGCCATCAGGAATGAATAGAATGAGTTTGTCCAGCAACTACTAGTCACAAATTTTCCATAAAGTGAACTTAGCCTGAGCTATGTGAACGACTTGACAAAAAGTTCTTTAAACTGTCAACTACTGGTACCTTACGCGGTAGAGTATTCTGTTTAAATAAACTCCGAGCATCTTGCGGTATTGAGTTCTGTTAAAAATTTGAAAGATGTAGTTTGACTATGTTTATATAGTTTGTCTGATCTTCAGAATCAATTAAGCTTATTTGGTATAGGGATTACCGTTGGAATACATTGCGTTTGTCGTGTTTGGTACAGTCGTGTTTTGCAGTAGTCCTTGCGATAGCAAATGCCGTGTGTGGATAATTAAAGTCAAGGAGTTATCGATGGAATGTCAGACATTTTCTTACGTTGCTCGCAGATGTCCAGGCGTATCACCAACGTTTATGCACATCAATGTATTACATATCATTTCAAGACGTAATCGTGTATTCAAAAATAAGGTATGATATCTACTTTACCGTCGACTCATTTTTATATTGGATAAGCTATCTGCGAATCAAATATAGCGATCGACAATTTCCTAAAAGGTTGTTATCTAGAGTTACGTAAGAGGTGCGCGGCAAAAGTAAAGTGACCAAGTACAGCTGATTAAAGAGCCTAAGCAAAATTTAATAAGTTTATAGATTAACACACGCAAGGCTTGTTCAATTGGGGTTAAGCGCATTTCTTACATGGTCATCGCGGAGACACAAACGAGGGGTCTCAGCCGTTACAAGTAACAACACTGCTCGTAGAAAAAGCGCAAGACCAGGACTATAGAAAAAGGTAAAGGCATTGATAAAGAGCGAGGAATACCAGAGGTAAGGTTAATAAATAGAATTATGAATATCAATAAATACTTCACACAACAATACTTAGGGCAAAGAGGTCGGAGAGACTCTGCAAAGTGACGAATATTCAACCAGCGCATTGATTAACAAATAACGATCAAAGCTGTTGCTTCACTCATCCCCGATGTGACCGTCTTGAGCATGAAAGGAAACCAGTTCAGGCATCACTCGCAAGAATATTCGTCTTCTACAAAAAAAAAAAAAAAAAGAAATACCCACAGAGTCAGGTACAAGAAGCGCAAAAACTGAGGCCATCGAGATTCGAAGATCATCGAAAGGAGCACGGGTGGAAAGGTTGTAGCACGAGGTTGTGGCCTCGGGGTAAAAAAAATAAGGAGCGCTCCTTTTAATGAATACACAGGATAACGAGCGACCGCCAGACACGAGCCGACGTTACGGACACATCCTCGACGTCGCACTCGCGGCCGTGGAAAAAAAAAAAAGGAAGCGACGCGGCAGGAACGTCAGTCGCAGGAACACCGAGAGAAATCCAGGAGGCGGATATGCGGAAAGGCGGAGATACCCCCGGCGTACAAAAGGCGCAAAGGCCGAGGTAATTGAGATTAAGAGATTATCAAGAAAAGTCGGCGCGAAAAAGATATAGCGAAGCGGAGATGGCGGGGAAAAGAAAGAGAGAGAGAGAAAGAGAAAGAGAGAAGGAAGAAGAGAGAGAAGGAAGAAAAGAGAGAGAAGGGTAGAGCAGGGAATAAGAGAGAAGAAACGGCGATCGCTCGGGGTACCGATGATGGAACGTGGCGGAGAACGCGGTGGAGGAACGCGGTGCCGTAGGCATGCCATGGCAACGTAGTTTCGAGGGGGGGCCCTTGGCGGGGGGTGGTGACAGCGGGGCCCGTGGTCCGCGGGGGGTCTCCTCGGAGGAACCAGGAATTTAACCACGAATAGCCACGCAACCAGCGGAGAGCCGTCACTTCCAGCGAGCTCGGGCATCCATTACCTCCTGGTGCCCTGCCAACCACCGCACCGCCACTCGTATCTTATATTAATATATTATTTACCTCGGTCCACGCCGCTATAACTCGCCGTGCCTCGTTGTGCGCCGAGGGAGAGAGGGGCCGATCCGGCGAGAGGGAGAGGGAGAGAGCATACCGGATAAGAATGGTCCGCGGCGTCACGTGCCTGGCATTGTTCTCATTACTCGAGGACGATCGCAGGATCGAGGCGGGAGACCGACGGTGATCTAGAGCGGCGTTCCTCGGACTATGGGTCACGACCCATTAGTGGGTCGCGAGGATTATTTCTTTCGGCCTGGTATTACGTCCGGCGGAAAATCCTCTTGAATTTGAAGTAGAAAAAGATATTGGATAGGGAAGGAGGTTTATCGACGCGATGGGCTGGAATAAATTCGGTTTATTCTACTGTAATACAGGAGATATTGAACCATCGTTTGAAATAGGTATTGCACGCGAACGGTATATTGTGTTTCGAAAAATGTATTAACTTGTGATATCTGTTTTTATATACTGTAGATGTGAAAACGGGTTTAATACACCGCTGGCTGTTTTCCTCTGTAGCATAAATGTACGCATCTCGGCCTGGTCGAGTACACGATTTTGCAAGAAGTTTTTGTCTTTGATATTTATACTGATATAAAGCGAAGATATACGAATGCTAGAAGGATCGTGCTATTGCCCAAAACGCACTATATATCCACCAATATGATTATTTACTCTAACTTCTGCAACTCACGACGCGTTCCGAGCAGTCCGATCCACAGCGCGTATACGCGCATCGCTCTGGAAAAATCCAGAGCTAAAGAACTGGATTCGGCCAAGCGAGCCTCTGCCATAAATACGAAAAACTTCGGAGGAAAGAGGGGGGATTAGGATCAAGGCTCTTTGCGCGAAAGCTGGAGCTTCCAATCCATCGCGGCAGTTTGTGTTCTATACGTGCGGCGCGTCCCGGTATACTCGAAGCATCATCCCTCGCCGTTTTCAACGTCGAGAATCGTGACGGCCACAGTAAACTTGGCCTAATGTCGTGTCGAAGTTCGACGACTGTGCGGCGACGCACGCGCGCGTATTGTGAGTACGTACCAGGAATACGTGCGTACCGAAGTTCGTGGTCGGTGGTCGTATAAGCGCGTCGCGGTGATACGCCGGGCTTTATGGTATCGCGTACAGAGGTAGGCATGGGACTCTGGTCATGGCGTGGCGTATTCATTTCCATGCCAGCCTCGTAAAGCTGACTTAATTTAATGTACCTGCCGTACCTTCTCCCACCACCCTGTCGCCATGGCCCGTATCCCCTCCTTCCCCGTTCATCGATCTTTCGCTCCCACGGTCAGTAATAAAATCGTAACGCGGCACGGATTACCCTGTGCTTGCGTATGCTGATTTTCACTTTTATCCCGTGCGGCTCTTTTGGTGGACGGGTTCGTGAAAGCGCGGGTACGACTTATTTGCAAAGTTGTCTATGATTTGGACCCTCTATAGGGTTGTCTCTACACGCTGTCTGCCGTGGTTGTCATTGATGGCTGAGACTGTACTTTCGGTGATATTGTGGTGGACTGGCGGACTAGCGTCATCGAATGTCATCAGAATCCATGAGATACATAAACAATGATGTTTGTAACTTTGTAAACGTACAAAGTTATTGTGTGAAATAATAGTCTTATATGAAATGTTTGCGATTTGTATTCGTGCTCAAGATACATTCTTGCTGGCGGATGCATTTACATCGCGACCACACCATGCTGCATTCGCTTTTCTGCTTTTTAGATGAAAGGGCCGCCAGTGACTTATGATTAATTCTAATACCAAGAATACAGATATGCGCGTAAACGAAGATTATTCCAAATTTTACTCGAGTTTCATTTATTCTCGCTAATAACGTCAAGTGACGATTCTTAAATGGTCCACGTTTTTTGGTCAGAGCTATCTATATTCTAGATCTCTGTATAAAAGCATTGCATAAATCTCTGCTAAAAGTGTATTGGTACAATAAACAGAGGATCGAACTTCCTACATGAATTTCCAATTTTCAGATTCCGATGTTCAGTTCTGTATTACTCCTAGCACAAGCAATGCAAAAAGATATGTTGTAACATAATTTATTTTCTAATTCCAAGCATATATATGCGAAAAACTCTTACAATATTCCTAATGGTATTGTATCAACGTTTAAAGCTTGCTATACCGCGATATGGGACTGAGAATACGTTTAGAAAGATTGTACGACTTTCATTTATTCCTAAATTATTTTAATATTAACTCGTAGTAGTAATCAAGCATTTTTAACGAATTAGACATAATGACTTCTATCGTTTCTCTTGCTCGTATGCACTTAATCAAAGAGGCAGTTAGTGGTCTTTACGAGCAATGATGAAGTCCATTTTGGAGTCGTTGCGCGTGAAGACCACTAACAGTCTCTTTGATTCTTAACGAATCATTGAAACGTTTAAATATTTTATCCATAGAAATTATTCAAAACTTGTACGACACAGTATATTTTTTAAACTTGTATTAATCACTAATTCATCGAATAAGAAGAAGTGAATTTCATATCTATATTCTAACGTTCCTCATTTTTATCTAACACTATTTATTCGATACATACGGACATGCAGTTTACGCGAATTTCCAATCGCACCATTTTTAAACTCGAATTTATTTCTACATTCGATATAAAGTGCCGTTCTCTAATAAACCTTTCGTTTTTTCGTTGCTCCAATCGTTCGCGAAATTCGCTAAATATTAATCCAACGCAATATACCGCGCGCGTTCTTTTCAAGCACCAACGCTCACATTGCAACCAGTCTGTGCATACGAGTATGTTAATGAATTCAGCTATGTTCATTTGAATATTTGTAGAAGACCGCTGCCGGGCGCCGCGATCCACATCGGCGATGCGAATTAAAATGGCGCGTCGTGAATCCAAACGACGTCGGATAAATCATGGCCGGGGGATCCGCGCGGCACTCGCGGGCGTATCACTATTAATATCAATAAACTTGGAGAAAACGGCACTGGGCCGATGATTTCTAACGAGCTCGCATGTTCGCGTGGCGCGTTTTGTTTCACGGCACGATACGCTCGTAGTTATACTTCGGCGATATGCAGAATACCAACACGCGCCATGGCGCGTAGCTAGAGGGCAGTAACGGGGCCCCTTAGGGAGAGTAGATATCCCTTTCCAGACTCCTACGCGCGCACGGTCGTACTCTTAATCCCTAACGAATGATATTCGATAAATCCAGTGGTCGATATTGGAAATTGCAAAAAGTAACAAACCATGAATAACCGTGTTAACCCTTTGAATGTCGACTGCTCTAAGTTGAAGCGCTTTGCGCGAGCGACGTGCGGCACGGCTGTAGTTTTAAAATGCCATGATGTGATCATTGTAATGTATGTACACCTAATTCTATTTTTATACGATAGGTATGTTCCCGAAGAATACGTGTAAAAAAAATTCGTGTAAAAAAATATCTCCAATGTCACGGTAACAAAAATAAAGGTAAAGCAAAATTTGTTTAGAATTTGAGTCGATCGTGTTAAATCAATATAAATCGTACAAAAAGAGAATTACATTTTTTTTTGTAATTCGTGTTAAATCAGAGTCGTGTTACAGAAGTTCGTGTAAAAACCGAATTGGGTATATTTGGATATCGAATATTTGAAAATTGAACAAATTACAAACCGTATCGCGCTTCACGATGATCTGCGAGCACGCGAAGCCGAGTAGTTTCCCAAATCAACAAGGAGTTTTCTAATCAAAGTTTTCTAAATCAAGGATTAACCCCTTCATTACCGTTGGCATCCGTAGGCGATTGACACAGTTTGGTCACTTAACGCTAAAGCCTCTGTGGGCTCGATTCATCATACTTAAAGAAAAACTGAAGATGCCTCTAGGTGCTCGACGACTTTTATCGTTAATCATTGTATAGGAACGTATTTCGTCCATCGTGGCAGAACTCTATTATAATACTCACGTTTTCAATCGGTGATACATCGTTGAAACGTAGTCGTTTATAATCCTAATACTAATATCCTTAAAACCTTTAACAGTCCCCTTGAATTAATAAACAGGCCTGGAAAACACGCGCTATCGAACAATCTTATTCACAGTGTGTATCTGGATTAGACGTCTATCGGTATAACTCTTGCATATCAAAATCTGTCGCTGCGAAAGGCCTAACCCTTTCGATACAATGATATACTTTGTCAGTATAATTTCACTGTACAAACAGTCGAATCGTGAATATGTACTTCATAGGCCAGTTACCGAACGACATGGGCTTTACCCTGTATAACGCGTAATGCCTGACACTTTATAACGTAATACAAATTACTGGTAAACGGTCCACAAACAAAAACCAGAAAAATCATCGATAACGGAACTAAAAAATCACCGATAAAAGAAGTAGTCGGCCATAATCATCAATAGGACACAGCAAGCGACTGTCATTAGGTGACTATAGTCACCAGTAGGACACAACAAACGACACGCATTGGGCGACAATAGCCACCAGTAGTATCGACAGTCTTAAAGAAGCAAACACCCCAAGATGCACTACGATAACCGTCGCGAAGCCGATGATTACCTTAACTTTTGTCTCGCGGCCGACCCTATACTCGTGCGATACGTACAACACCAGCGCGCGGTTGCCGCGTAAACATATGGCGCGTAGCTAGAGGGCCGTAACGGGGTCCCGCAGGGAGAGTAGGTATCCTTTTTCCCGACTCCTACGCGCTCACGGGGCTGTCCCTAATGTCTAATGAATGGCCCCCAATAAATTCATAAGCCGGCCAAAACATGCCCGCGAGATGCAGAACACGCCGCCGGTCCGCTCGCGCCGCTCTTCTCGGCGCATTAACCCGGACCCGAAACCGCGTTTTATATGCCGTAGCACCGGCTCGATGCCGGATGTAAGTGTACGGCGGGGCCATAAGTACGAGTACCCAAGGAATATGGACGGTTGAATACACGTAACGGCGGCTTGTACCGGCCCTGTAAGGACCGGCCGATTTCTTTCTGCGGCTACCATCGAACGAGCCCCGGACACGCCAAAAGCACGCCCGATTTGTACCGGCCTTAAGTTTCTTCTGATATTCCACGGAGCTTCTCGGACGCGAATCCATTAATTGAACGGTGCGCGAGGTATGCGAGGGCCGCGGCTTTCGTGGCCCTAATACGCGTTGGGCCGCGTCCGCCCGGCTGACTTTTGGAACGAGACGTTCTTCGCCGCGCTGACTCCCGTCGCTTCGAGAAGGCCCAGGGCTGCCGGGTGGATCCAAAGGCTCGCGCGCGCTGCGCATCGAGGTTTCTTGCGAGTGCGCTCGAGGGAATAATTTGTTTTTCTGGCCCGGTCGTTTGCACCTGCGAAAATACCTCGGATTACGTACTTTACATACGGGATTTTTCTCCATATTGGGCTCGAGCGTAATGTTAAATGGAAAGGGTTATTGGTCGCCGATCGAGCGAGTGGTCAGGATGGTGGGGAATTGAGGAAGATATCGAATATATGGATAAATGCTCAAGTCTATATTGGATCTGTAAGACTTCGATTGTATTGGGGAATCCGTGAAAAAGGTTGACGAATGGTTTTTCGTAAGTTCTACTGGTGCTGTTCGACTATTTATGCTACATAATGAGGATATTGTATAATATATTAAATGAATTGGATTTGGGTACCTCCTGCAATAATCGTACTATGTCCGCGCTTATATCGTTTTATACAATTTTCATACAGAGGCTATATCGATCGAAACGTAGGATATTCAGATTATCCTATTGTACAAATCTTAACGTAATGTATAAAGCATTATCCGTGCACGATACAAAAAGTGCTACGAACATTGATGAAATTGTGGTACCTCGTCCTCCTCGTTGCATTGTTATTATAAAGTGTGCGGCGCATTTTTTAATATGCACTATTCTTCGGCTAATAACCAAAGTTGTTGCTTAATGCGCATTAAATATTAGGGCCATTTTCGAAGATCCTCGGAAAGTCGAAACGTCCGCGGCAAGGAGGCATCGGACTCGTTACTCGAGCTTCTTAGCTGTCGTGCTTTTATGGGAAAACTTTTGCACTTTGCGCATATTAAGACAACGCGGCACAGGGGAAGGCTCGAAAAGCTTGGAAGTATAAGCAATACAAGTCTCCGGGCAGGCTGGAATTTTCGGGATAGCACGGCAGGTGTTAATACGATAAGGCGCATCCAGTGAAAAAGTACCAATATCCCCATGTATTGCGATATTTATTTTTCTTTACTTAACTAAAATTGAATTAAACGAGGAACATTAGTCTCCTTCTTACGTGTGTGTAATACTTTTTTAAGAATAAATAACGGTCTCTTACGAAAGGCTCTCAAAATATACAGCGCTACTGTTGTTTGTTATCGAAATAGATAGTGCCATTGTCCAGCATCGGCCTGTATAAACCACAGGTGTTATATTATCATTTACATTGTATATTATGAATTTACAAAATAAAATTGACCTCTTATAGTATACCCAAGTATTTTTATTCGAGAATACCTTGTCCCGTTATAGATATGTACATTCCGAATAATACTACATTTTCGTACTTTACTAATACATTTTTTTTATTATATATGTTACTTTTCATTAGCATTGAATTAGCTCCATATATTTTTTACACAAATGATATTATCTTCAAATTATGTTACTCTAATAATTACTATACAAGTTTTTGAAGCAAACCGTAAACTAACATTTTGATACAAAAATCGTTTGGATTATTGTACAGATGTGCTGTCCAATATCAGGTTATGCTCAAATTTTATAATTCTTTGCTTAAATAATACGAAAATAACTTATTGACACAAAAAGCGACTATTTTTCTTTACACGTACTACATTATCGCGTCTCACGACTTATCGAAAAACTCAGCCATGAACGGACACTCCTTTACTTCCCTGCCAATGCAAAGTTATGATGTCTCGAAAGGTGAAACTCCCAAAAAGAAGAAGGAAGAGGTCCTTGAAGGTCGTAATTTCATAAGAAATATACACGGTCCGCGAAGAGGCATCGCCTCGCCTTTTTCTTTTCCTGCATTTGCATCTGGGCGGGACGGCGCATCCTGTGTACGTCACGGAGGGAACATATCGTGACGAAACTTTGGGTACTTGTACAAACTGTACGTACAGGACGTTTCGACAGCGACTGCGAGTACGTATATACATACGTATATACGCCGTAACGCAGCAAAACTTACACGAACTTTCCCGAGGGAAAAGAGCTGAGCCTGCTCGGCTGACTATGTGAATATACGCGCCGGAAACTCAGCTTCGACGGAAACATAACGTCGCTTGCGAGCAGAGAAACGGGATGCAAAGCAGTTGGAAGAAGAAGAAATCGAGGAAGGTGCACGTGTCGTGCTCGCAGAGGGCGAAGTGGCCGAACAGAGCCAAAAGTTGCGCATCGACTTTGGTTTAATCTTCTAGCGCTTCGGGTCCAGCGATCGTTGGTTTTATTGTGTTCATCGATAGCTTCCTTCGTCCTGGTCTAACATTTTCTGCTACTTCGAGCATCGTTTAATACTTAAGTCGAGTGATATAAATTGATCCTTTGTTAAACTGATAGTTTTTTTTTTGTTAATCTGTTTGCTAGTAAGATTATGATGTCCGCTGCAAGCATATAGACAATGTACGTACACATCGGTGGGTAGTACGTTAAATCATTCGATATTTTGGTTTAATAATAAAGATATTCAATGCTAAGAGCTGACTAAAACAGAATAAAGGACATTTAAGCGTCATTATAAGACATTCAAGCGCCTCACAACGTCGATTAGTTAACTGTTATTAATATTATTAATTTAATGTAAACAGTTAGAACGGTTTGATAAAACGATATAAAAAATCCAAATATTCGATAATGTAACGACGTTTTTCATCTTATTTAAATCCTCGAAATTTTTTAAACTATTTGATATATTTGATCGTCAAAATATTCGATATCTTTTAATGCAGTGTAATGTATGCATAAAAATGTATCAATATAGTATTAATCGTAATTGGAACATAAAGTGCAAGTACATATTATTGCACTTCCAGATCCTATATTGCGTCGATCGTTTGCGAATTCACTTAAAATCAACTCGCCATAATAATCGGTTATGGTCTTTATCGATACTGCGCATTAAAAAATATTGTACAACTCAGTAGCTGCGAGGGTTTCGATATCGTATTACATACCTGCCGTTCAAGTTATCCCAAAAGGTGGTCAAGGATATTAAATTTCGCGATAATTGTCAAATATATCGACGGAGATCGGCATCTTATTCTCCAAGTGATATCCGACTGGAGAGATCGAGAGTTTTGCTTCGGTCAACGATGAGGCAAAAAGAATTACACTTTTTTATATTTACAACGTTTCAATAACTCTTCATCACGAAACAACGCGCAAGATAATTATTAACTAAAAAATAACTGTAATAAACACTGTGCACTTGGAACGTATACCACGCTTGTATTCTTTTAATATCCGACATAACTTCTACCATTATTAATGTACTCGTACAAACAATCGAGTGGAGCTAATAATTATCAAGTACAACGTATTAATCTAATATGTTTTTCATTATTCTATAAATATCTACAAGCATAACTATTTCGTAACTACAACTCTCCAAAAAAATACACGATTACGTTACCAAATTGTAAATTATATTACTTTACCTCCAATTTATGTCACGTTCTTATATATAATTTCAATAACTCTCACAGCACATCATACAGATTTACAATTCTCCCATTTGACACACAACCTTCATAAGATAAACAACTCACGTGCTGGAAACGGTCAAACGAGTAAACAAAGAGATACCCAACAACAAATTACAAGCAGTACCCAATCTAGGCGGAAACCAAGTTTCTAAATTTACAAACGACAAAGATATCAAAATTCGTAACTTCACCTTAACAAGGTATTATGCACCTTAACAATAGAAGAACATCATAATTTAAAAACTACGGTCCAAACACCATAACCTTCAACACGACGTTCCACCTTCTCACCATTACCCTATACCGCAGAGTCGATTAATAAACACCCAGAATCATTGCCAGCTCGATCACTCGCCGATAAAAACCGATACTTAATCAGCCTAAATACTAAGAATGCAGGGGCAGCAGTCCCGCGAGCTCACCGTATATCTCGGTGATAAAAGTGCGCGTCGAGGGGCGAAGGAGAAAAAAGGAAGAAGTTTGGGAAATGCCGGTCTATCGCGCCGGCCGAGGGCCCGGCGCGTAGCTAAGGCATTACCAGCATTACGCTCCGGCAATTTATCGTTATTACCGTTGACCGGCATGAATATCGCCCGGGAGCCACCTTATAGCCGAGAGCCAATCGGCCCTCGTGATCTGTCTCTACCGCCCGCTCGTCGCGCCCGAGTTGCACTCACGGCGAGCATTAACGCTCGAGTTACGCGCGCCTATCTACATCGGAATAATTATTGCTCGTGGTGAGCAGGACGTGGCCGATCCTTACCACTGCTCCCGGCCGATCCTGATCTACGCCCGACGAAATGCATCCCCAAGGACGCCGGAAAGTTCTCCCGATACCTGGAGCCACTGGTCTAGATCTGATTTGGCCACGGCACGGCGGTCGCCGATGGCAGATACGCCTAATGCCGAAAAAGGTACGATTCCGAGGGCCGGGACCGTCGCATGCGACAAAGGTGTAGGCGTTTGACGTTACGCTACGAAGGATTCTTTTTCTTTTTTTTTTCTTTTTTCTAGGTCGTTGGTTCGTGCGGCATACCACTGCGCGATTTTCGGAGGCATCTGTAGGGAGGTGAGTTCGAGTGATTTTGGGAGGGTAAGTGTGAGGAGTTTGTGGAATGAGAGATGGATCGATTGAATTTTATTGTGCGGTTGTGGTACTTGGTCGTGGATTGGAGATTTGTGTGATGGAATACTGTTTGTTACGATTTGTGAGGTAAAGGACGTATAGGACGTTGTGTCGATATTTTGTTGGGATGGTTGTAAATAACCGGGGACACTTGTATGATGAGTTATGAGATTTCGATTATGCTAATATGTAGTGCTGAATTGGGAAAGATGCAACAAGATTTTTAACGTTAATGTATCTTAATGACTTCAACATGCTCTGTAGCGAGTTGGTGTATTTTTTTTCTCTTTAACTAGAAGTACACGAAAGTAATTGAAGGAAAAACAATTTTGGAAGAGCCGTTCGAAAATGCTTTTAACCGAAGCGTCGAGTTCAGATCTGTTTACCGCTTGTTGTGGCTGTTGTCGGTACGAATTGGTGATTCCATTTAATGCTGCGAGGGGTACGATTTTGGAGGTTGCAACCGTCGCTGGTAACAAAGGAGGCCGTTCAACTTGGCTTGATTCATCGCTGGATCAAACGTTGTATCGACACGGAACGGCACAAATTGACGTACTATTTCTTTAATATTTTAAAATATGTGTGTACAAAGGTAAGATATTTCACATGCATAATTAAGTGAACTTGATTAAACCAACCAATCGGAAGAATGAATTTGCTAATATTTGGGAAAAAACTCATAAATAATACTATATATAATAGTATAATAATAGTTATAAATAATAGTATAATTGCGAATAATAAGGCGCTATCGGATACGCAACGATATGTCGTCTATGGCACATTTCGCAAGTGTTATTGCTAAATGGGTTAAATAGGATACGTGTCATTTCTTGAACTGATATTACTGAATAATTAGAATAATCTCTGTAAAAATGAACCATCTATTAGTAATTCTTTAGTTATTTAATCACATTAAAAACGTGATTTTTAATACTTGTTTCTCTAAAAGCTACACGAGATTTTCTACATTTATACGCAGAAGTAACGTTAAGCGAAAATTGTAATATATGAAATTATGTATTATACTTAAATGATGTTTAATTAATTAAAAATGATCAACAGTTGCAAACAGTTTGTTTTAAAATAGTTATGTCGATTTTCGTATCGCGATACGTATAACGTAAAGAAAGTTCTACGATTATTTTATGTATGATAATAGCATTGTATTCAGGTGCCTTTATCGATATGATAATTCTTTTTAGGCGATTACGTATGAACAGGTTTTTTTAAACAGTTACATCGGTTTTTTTTTATCATTACTATCAGTAAGTCAAGGAAATTTTTTTTATCGGTTTGCAATATATCTGTGTTTTACTTTATGAACATTATATAGTTTTACTATATATTATGCGATACAAACAACACAATATACGTATGAAAAACGTAAACCATTATTCTAACCGCTTAATACACGTCACATCGGACATGATTTAATTATCTCCAGACTATTACAAGGCGTATGTACAGGATGTGCGTAAGGATGTTCGTTTTTTGTCACGACTCATAAACAGATTACATCGGAGAAAATTACATCGCCTAAGGACTATTCGCCAGTTTGCCTCTGCAAATAATAGTCTAGTTAATGAAGGATAATTCGTATAATCCAATGTCAGAAAAATACCAGGACGATAAGTGACGTGATTATGTCCGACGTTCGAGATCTTCTGGCGCAACAGTTATGTTCAAAAATAAGGAAACCAGTTCGTTAGGACGTTGAGATTAAAATCGTAGTCTCACACTACAATCGCCTAATGACACTTTGCACCTTTCGGTAGCTTCTCCGACGACTGTAATTATTAAATGCGATACAGTACTTTGCTGCACGTAAATATGTAATTTGCCAGTGTAAAGTTCGTGTGCGCAATCTTAGCTGTGATCAGCTTATATGAATCGATGAATTCCAAAATCAATTTCGTGACGATTATTACTTGGTCATACTTCCTGTTTAACGCCTACCGTCGCGCGCTGGGTAGTTTTTTCTAGTCAAGTGTCTACATGTTAAGATCAAGGCGTTTCCTTGCATAACAAATGAGGGATAAAACAGCTATATTAATCTACCGCAATCTTACGCACGGTCATCGACTAATTAGAGTAGCAACAACAGCGGCTTAAAATTTGGCAATATCTCTGTATAACAACATTGAAATTCCAGACGTTGTAAATTTTATATAGCTAGTTTATTATGATTTTAATAATCGAATATCCTGTTTAATCTATGTTAGCGTTACGTTGTATGTATCATGTATACAGTACAACTTATGATTCAGATTTCACACGGTGGACATGCTTTACTCTTCAATGGGCATTTTTGGATAATTTTCAATGCAATTAGTAATCCAGTGGCTCAATGATTTAAAACGTCCAGTAAATAGTGGGCCATAAGTAAACGACGATAACGGTAAATGCCGAGAAGTTAAATACAATTCGTGAAAACAGTCAACACTGATACTCCAGAGAAATAAACTTAATGTCCAATTTTCAAATACTCGGTGAAAAACCAAACATTCTGCTGCGTCAACCGCAGAACTCGCGTAAGGGAAGAAAGTCTGCTCGAGAAGTGAAAGTCATTGCTCATTAATGTAGCAATATCGTTAAGTCTTAGTCACCGTAATCTCAACGTGTGCTCATAATAATTTATAGCTGATAAGAGGCCAGAGAAGGTGGTATTTATTGCTTAAGCCAGAATGGCTGCTTTGGCATTTATTATCAGTAAAATGGCGGCGTATGACGTGCCTAATTTACGATTCATTTCACGGAACATTTTTAGCTGTACATACACGAGTTATTACTTCGTATCTGAAATCTTTCATTCGCGGTCATATCCGTGTTGTTTACGTTTGATCTGTCAACCGCGACATTTTTCGAACAAAAATATCCACGGTGTACGAAAAATAAGCCAAAAAGAGCATTTCGTTTCCCCAACAATATATTTCGTTGTTACATTACTTACTTTTAAAGTGTTAGAATATCATGATATGCTCTACGATCAAAATCCACGATTTCTAAGCAGTTTACTTTTCTCCAATGTACCTATCCTACTGTAACTAACGTAACCGCAGCTTCGATAAAACAATTCACAAACATTCTCCTAATTCCAATTCGCAACGAGACACCTAACATCACAGAGCACATTGTCACAAATATTTTTTATACGTGCCTTCATACATTCCAATACAATTTCCCCATATCCGCCTTTCACTTCATTTAGGTTCCAGTGCAATTCACGCACAATCGAGCAGGCGTGCAACGCTCTTTACCAGGCACTACCAAATTTCTCATGCGCCTCTCCACCGCGTTACTTCGCTCAGTCTCCCACTACTTAACAATCCCATAAATGCAGGCGATCTCTCCAACCCTTAAAGATCACAGTACAATCCTTAGAATCTCTCAAAGGCATTCCAACCGGCTCAAAATCGCTAGCGTCGGAACCCACGCCACCGGTATCCCGATCGTCTTTCCTCCCCAGTCCCAACATCCAGGACGGCCAGGTACCTCTCCCAGGGACGTCATAAACCCAGGATCCTCCTCGGAGGACAGTGTTTCAGGGTAGAAAAACGCTTAGTTCCAGCAAGTAGCAGAGGGCAGCACCGCACTGAGCGGCACCGGATTAAAAAGGGAGAAGGAGGGGGAGTGAGCGGCGGTGAGGATCGAGAGGGAGAGGTCGGTGCTCGGGTGGAAGAGAGACGGCGCGAGGGAGTGACACGCGGAGAGGGATAGTTGGGGAAGAGAGCCAGCGCAGTTGGAAGGGGGAAGCGGCAGTAGGAAAAAAGGAACGGCACGGTGCGGTGGGTGGCGGTCGAGAGGGGGCAGGGAGGGAGGAGAGGGAGCCGTAGGTGCGTGCGTGTGCGTTTAATCTCCTCCACGGGCACGGAGGAGGGCCGATAGGAGTCCGGTCCGCGCCTCGCCTCTCACGAGGAGGGAGATGACTTGGCTGCCTTAATGATTCCAGGGGAAAATAATGAAACATGACCAGGTATCAGAAAGGGGCGTTACTTTCGCGGCGGAGGGTGGAGGGAGCGCGCCCTTTTCCTACGCTCCGCTGATATAAGGACCGGGATACGGCGTCTCGTCGGCTAATGTAAGGAAGGTAGGAGGCACTAATGAGGACTGCCGGAGACAGGGAGAGAGAGAGGGAGGGAGGGAGAGGGAGCGACAATGAGGGGAGGAGGAGAGGGACCGAAAGGAGGCTGTGGCTCTGGACCACCGATCATCAGCGGGGATTGGCCCGTGGGCCCGAGCACCGGTGAGACCTGGTTGGACGGACGGACCCCTCGGTGCACCAGGTGAGAAAAACATACCTGGAGAAACCATGCCTCCGCGGCTGGGAGTGGTGTAACGATCATGGGGTTGCGGGACCATGGGGATCTCGGCTGTCCTGTATAACGCGCACTCGACCATATTGTTTCACCATGCACTCACCTTCGTTCGTCTTCGCTCGTCAACGAACTCTGGCCGCTGCTGATTGGCGTTAAACCTTGAGAATGGTTCTTATTTTTGACGAATGTTTGAATTTTTTATTACTTCAGGTGAATTCTTATATTAGAATGAATGTTCTTATTATTGTTTTTGCTGATAATGCCGCTGTGGAATAAAGGAGAACGATTATAATTGTATTGGCAAAAATGTATTTATACTTTTAAGTAAAAATAGTGGATACAATACCTAGGTATATAGTTACATAAACCATCGACCAAACGCAACTCGACCCGTTAACGATCGTCGATCGATCTCGAGAAATGCAAAGTCAGCTATGATAAGAGTTAAGTTGTTTTTGGTTTCTTATAAGAACCTTGTTTTGGCATAAGGACATTCGATAAGGCATAGCTAAGCGCAATTGTATTAACGGTGTATTATTCTAATATGAAACTCGCAAGCACGTTGTTGATTGATGCGAATATGCAGCGAATGTATGGAAGTGCGTATTGTTGTATTTGTAGAAATAAAAGTGTATCTTCTCCTCGAATCTCTTGGATGATTGTTGCATAGAACTATGACAAAGACGCTTGATTTTAACGAAGTAATCAATATAATTGCACGAAGGAAATAAAAGGGCTCGGATAATGAAGGCAAACATTTCAATGTGCACGGATATAGACCGATGTTGCTTCTAGGCTAGACTTTTTGTGTTTAGCTTCGCACAGGAAAGAGTATTACTTTGTTATATAGCATACATCCAGTCAGATAATTATCTATAATTGCTATTTAATCATGAGGGTAGCGGGAATAGCCTGGCACCTGTCTTTCAGAACCTAATGCATCGATGCGCTACCGACTGCAAGTCTTTAATTGCACCGATTATTCGGCAAGATGGTAAAGAAACGATTATGCTCCGGAAGTTACGTCTTAACGTATACTTTACTCATTGAAGCATCTCTTAAGCATTATTCTGCTCTTGCTTATTATTTCTTCTGCAATTTCCTCCGTTCGGCACAGTGATGTACCGTAAACGTTCGGACACGTTAAAACCTTTCGTATACTTTATTGCTATTTAACATTTAATTTTCCGTGCTAAGATTTCATGTAAATTGTATACAATTTCATATAAGAACAATGATTATAACGCAATTATCTTTCAAGCGGCAATATTTTGTACGTTCTACGATATTCAAAAATCGTTAGGGGCCCTGGATTGTTAAGTTGATGCACGCGCAACGAAATGTGGAATTCCAGAAATACATTCAATTATCATTATTACTTTATACCGAATAAGTAAATTATATCGTTACTAAGCGGACAGTGGAATCAGACTTTGCAGAGTCAAAGGAAGTGTAACTTAGGCAGCTAAAGTTGATTGTTTTTAAGCACGGAAAAACCGGAAATATTTACGATATGGAGGTGCAGCTTAACGGTTGCGTGCTAGTTTAAACGCACGTTTCAAACAGAAATGTCATATCTTATCAGCAAACATACGGTGATCGGTTCACGATGCGTCATTCGGCCAATGCTGTACGAATATTATTAAAGTATTTGTTTGAATAATATTGAAAAAATGTAACATTATAACATAACTCAACATAACATAACTTTAAATACATTTACGGTTGGTATAAATATAACCGACTTGAGTACTACATAAACTAATAAATAATAATAAACTAATGCTACATTTATCAAATGTTATAATAATAAGAACTGCTACGAAATAATATAGATAACTAGACTTAGTAAAATGACATTTAGCATTTTTTAGTAATAAAGACCTGCTGCACGCGATATAAGTCAGCTTAATAGAAATGAAAAGAACGCCTTATTGCCACGATATAGGGGTTACTTTAGTACATTACCAACCAGCAGTCTATTAACAATATTTTTTATACACGTAATCATCCGCAAATTACCGGATGTTTTTGTTGGCCAATTCCTGCGGGTTATGGAACACCTTTTACTGGACTTATCCATGCTTTATATTACCAATCAACATTTCATTACCATTGCTGCTTTGGAGCAATAACATAGTATTTCAGTGAACCACGATGTAAACATCGGTATGCACTTTACTTTAGTAAAAGGCGGCAGATGCGACGTCTTTAACCTCCGAGAAATATGGGAACACCAAATGAAATAATGGAATGACTCGAGCGTTGTTATATATAAGAAACAGGCCACTTAAAAATGACGGATATTCCTAGCATTAGAGTTATCGTTGCTATTTTTCACGACAGACTTTTGTAAAAAAAGAATAAGGAGATAAGGTTTATTACAAATTTGTATAATAACGCTTGATGTGTAAAATGCTATTGCAGTATTTTTTAAATACACTCTATATTACGGCGTATAGATTTTCCTTACAAATCTTGTCACGATAATTTGTTGTATATTTCATACTATAGATTTCTGATGAAACAATCATGCCGTATTATTTCGTCTTCCCTACTTCTTGGCACGTAACTATAATATACTGTATAAATAAAAAATCTCGGTTTACTCTTCATGTTGAACTTATTGAATAAAAGATGTTTAACACGAAGTACAAAAGGTTATATAAGAATACACGATGTTCTTATATGACAATCACTCTGTGTTGGATGACATAAGTTGTTCTAAGTATTCGCTGGTTGTTTTACAGCCGTAGAATCTCGTAATACACTAATGCAGTTTTTTGATGATCGGCTATAGTCGCTCTGGTGGCAACAAGATTGAAGAGACGCGCGTTACTGTAAAAGCCATGCGTGATACACTATAGCAACAAAGTAGGCTGTTTTTGTTAATTCTTATACGAAGCAAGTGTTACGCGCATTTTCAGATAAGCGCACGTGTCCAATAATTAGTGTATAGATAACTTATGTAAAAGGGCGCTTATCATTCGCTTTAACCATTCGGCCATGTTGACCGAGCTGGCAGTTGCGTAATCAACTTGAATACAGGTTAAAAGCATTTTATTGTTTTTATGAGAACGACGTAAAATGAAAAGAATTTACCTAAAGCTTATAATTTTATTATCGGGGTTATTACATAAATAATAATGAAACGTATTTTATATTGTTTTTTCTTTTTTTCAGGTCACACGTGTTTCCGAATTGTATATCCTGGCGCATTACAAAGTCACATTTAACTTTCTTTATAATTTAATGTTCCATATTCGAGTAATGAATTCTGTAAAATCGATTCAGATATTGGCTTTGTTATGACATGATCATGACAGAAACGATCAGGTTTTATTGGGAAATAATACATTCAAATCGGTTTGACCATTAAGTGTGCCAAACTTTATTAAAATCGAATAATTAACCATATTCGTTATAACCGTCATCGAGGAGTATCATCCATTTTACAAACCACTGTAATGGCAAAAGTAAACAACATTATACTTACCATTACAGGATTGTTATATACTAAAACATGTTGCATTCTAAAAAGGATAAAAGTAATTTTTTGTCCCAGAGCATATTTTCTTACAAAAGTTCAAAATAAATTGCTCGTATTTCAATTTTTTATAATACAAACTAATAATAAAATGAAAAGTAATTTGTTACTCTATTCGAAAATAACATTTTCAATGACAGCGCGCAATGAAATGTATGTTCTGCAACGACGCACGCGTATACTAACGTGATAGAGAAATAAGTGCTCCCATCGTGAGCGTAACTGTTTCGAAAAAAATAGTATCGCACAGTCACTTCTATCGCTAACAGAAAATTACAATTTTAACGCAAAGTAGTCTCATTAGCGACATAGTCATATAGCATGGGAAAAATTGAACCACTACAATGGAAAAAAAAGAAGCTTTTAGGACACATTGCTGATACACTTTAAATAAAAACACCGATTTGTGCCTATTTTCGACGTTCTCAAAAAATCGATTTAATATTCCTTGTATATACTAAACTTAAAAACTTTCGATATTACATGATCACAGACAAGAAAGGAAATTACAGCATTCTATTCTAGTTTGGCTCGGATTTACAAACGTAGCTACAAATTCCGTAAGCTTAGAAACAGTTTTATTCGCAAATAATATAAAATCGCTTAGAATATTTGTGATCGACTCATGCAAGTATGCCATAAAGAGACAAATCGCAGTATACACGAATGAACTTATAAAGAATGTCTTATGTGTAACTTTATAAGTTACAAACGCAAGTTATTTTCTACAGTTGATAATGACGGACCGTTCAATTTCAAAAAGATATAATTACAGTTAGATATCTAAACGTGACAGATTGATCACTAGTAACGAAGTATGAAAAAAGCATATGACATACACGCATATGTTTTTTTACAATATTTAGCAAGTAATATCCAATATTCCACTGATAAATTTATATCACGGAGTAAGAAAAGATAAAATAAACTCAAAAGATAAAACTACAGTGACTTTTAAATACGTGAAGGACTTTTGACACAGAATGTATATTGAGCAAGCTTGCAAAAGTCGACATATTGCCTTTTAAGTAGCAAAAGGGTCAATTACCATCAATTTTCCTAATTACTATTATTAATTATCGTGAGTCCATAAACGAGCATCTCTACAGGCTTCAAGGCGGTCAAAATTATCTGGGGTCGGACAAAAATATCGGCCTCCTTTTTTTCTTGTTAACGCAGATCGATCTTGTACCTTATCTCTCGAGACGCGCCGAGTGAGTTTTCGGAAAGTCCACCCGAGATAATTTAGTAAAGAGATGTCGTTTTTTGCGAATCCTCAAGCCGGCCGGGGAGCGACGTGCGAAAGGGTTGGACCGAACAAGTGCGATAATTTAGGCGAAACAATTGATCGATTGATCGGCTGTGTAGGTACAAACTTGTCAATCAGCCTTTGAATCACGATCGATCAGCCGGATGGATCGGACAAATTCGGAAGAAAGTCGTGTCTGTCCGCGATAAATGATGAATCGTCCTATAGGCTGTATCGTGCCCACGCGTGTGATAAATCAGCGATGCGCCCGGTAAACACGTGTGGCACTTGTGCGTTGTTGGGATAACCGCATCTAAGGATGTAAAACAATCCAGTATACATTGCTCAAAATCTATACCATTATTGAAGGATTCGAACATCCAGGACTAAAAATTCGGCTTTGATCGTTGTTTAGAGTTTTATTTTCCTATCAAGCGCCTGTAGTACAGAAGTTATTATACACAATGCCTGCACTGCGAATAAGAGTATACGAATAAGAGCACGAAAATAACTGCACAACACGTGATAAACTTTATCGTCTCAAATCCGGGCACAAAAATAATAAAAATGGGAGATCCAAGTGGCAGTATTCGTCGGTTCACCGAGATCGATGATTTCAAATTCCAAGAACATCGCCAAACTTCCGCTGCATGCGAATACATTGAAAAATATTTCGTGGACGGGGAGCCTGGCGAAGAGAGACTCATCGGAAGGCCAGGGCTCGTTTCTTTGTTCCGTCCGTTTAAAATTTAATCTATCCCCCGCACGGAAGACGTGCGTTGAACGCCTCGGCGGATTTACGAATCGATTCGATCGACTTTCTGGCAGATGATCAGCCAAGCGGCTCCTTCAGATCGTTCACGGGGGTTGGCCGGTTTGGAACAAAGAGGAGGTGGGGCTAAAAGGGGGAGCCCGCTCTGAGAGGGTTGGGAATCTCACGCTTCGTTTAATTAATGAACGGCGGCACCGTTTCTCTCTTCTCTTTATAGGGTCCGCGACCGGCTCGATCTAGCCGTGCCTCTCCTTCGTATCCTCTCACGTGCACAGGCGCTCTTTATGGACGGACACGGCCGCTCATACGTGAATATACAAGGTTTGTGCGCGGGCAAAGGGAATGGATCTAGCTACGTTTCCACGGCGGCATATCTTTCATGTTGCCGCTCGGCGAGGTACGTCCCCCACCTTTCTGGCGGAATCGAACATGGTGACGTCGCTCGTGGCGGCTATCCTACGATGCTCATCGAGAATATCGAGTGCTTTTCGGCCGTTGGTCATCCCAAAATTATTACGCCTCGACAATCGTTATTTGATTTCGCGCGAAATTCTCCCATAACTTTGCCATCCCATAAATAAAATTATTTATCATTATCCCTTTTTTGGGACGCTTGATTTTCATTTATTCCTGCTTGAGCAGTGAAATTTTTAATTTGGATCGTTGTAAGTAAATGTTGTACTGACTGCTATAAGAGTTATAAACCCAATAAAAATATATTTTCTCTAATTAGCTTACTGTAGGAAATTAATTGATTGGTATGTTATTTAGGTTTTGAGTTGGCTTTGGCATATAATGTGTTAAGAATCTACGTGGTATATATAAGTATGTCCAAAAAATGGTTTAGTGTTAAGTGTCCTGAAGGATGTACCGGTGCGAAAGTTTCTTGAACGTTAAGATACTGAGTTAATCGGAAACAGGAGTTCAATAATTATGTTTCTAGAAATATAAGTTTACCTTTGCAATGAAACAACTAGACGATATTTCTGCGATATTGTATCAGTTTATCTACGAGTCTCCGTAGCGTTTATCGTTGGAAAGTGACTTGGTTAACGAGTGAAAGAAGGTTTTGCGCGCGAAAGATTAAAGGAAGCTTTTGAGAACGAGGTTCCAAGCGGCGCTTTAGGATTTTTTTCCGCGCGATATTTACAGCGTATTCTCCACGGTGCTGAATTTATTTCCCGTACCGTAGGCTCTCGACTAATATCCCCTGTGTCGTTGGCTCCGGAATCGAATAAACAAGCAAACAAAAACCTTCTTCATACACACGATCCGATAGATGCATTATTCATGATTTACATAATTTCGTGCCGCCCATTTCTCCTCCGTAGTTTTTACGCCGGGCAAACGGAGGGTATTGCGCTCGCGTATTTGCTCGTACCAGATTTCTGAAGTTATCGCGGATGCGTTAACAAAGGGTCGGCCGAAATCCTTTGAAGATATCGCCTATCGGCCGATACGTTGTTTAATCTGCCTCGATACATGGACGTGCACTTCATCTGTCATTGATAACGTTGATGATCGTTGACAGTTTAAACGATCACGGGGCTTAACGCTTGTTCCACACAGCAGAACGTTATCGAGCCTTGTATACTTGTACCCGTGTGAGTATCGAATTTTACTCTGTCAGTGTCCATCATTAACCCTCTTAATACCTGGATAAAGATTATAAGCACGGCTGAAAATATTCGAACAATCTAGCCAACTTTGCAAGGGTACAGGAAATCGCTTACAACTTGACAAGTATTTCTGATTGATGGGAATTCCTTGTTACACTTTCATTCGTCAATTATATAGGTACTGTTATATATTCATTATTCTTTGCGTTGCATACTATTGAATATCGTGTATTGTTACATCACTGTAGAGGTATTTTTTCATCCTGGATCGATCGATTACGTATCATAATATAAGTACACAGGTGTTTAAATACCGTTTCCTTCATCGTATCGCGATTTCTTATGAAGGTCGATACGCGGAAATATATCACAAATATGAGATATCGTTCTATTGCAACTCATTACACAACCTTCGCATTCGGTTTAATCAACATGGCATCTTTAGGTATTTTAATCGAACGTCGTAAATGCTAAGTAACTAATACCCTATACTCAGTCAGTAATATCCACGTTCTTTACTTATGACTTGGCCATAAAATCTCCCTGTATTAACATTACTAAGGACTTGATTCATCCTATTCATCGAGGATCGCTTCCATCATTAAAAACCAACGCCTCAGCGTCCCTCTTACACATTAATATCATCATAATCGCGATAATATCAACAGTTCGAGACTTTTCCAAACGCTCATTCTCATTGAATTACAAAATACCCGTGACATCGCGAGTGTAACGCTTCGCGAATGCGATTCCGGACGATGGTACACTCCCAAAAAAAAATGTGTACCGGCTGCAGATGTAACGTTGCAACGCGCTTGTATCGTACAATCGAGATCCAAGAATGTCCCTCCAGTCACCTTGTGGCAACGCCAACAACAGCGGCGTTATGTGCGAATGGCGTATTAATTATCCCGCGGCTCCTTATAACGTAATTTATGGGAGCACGAGGGTACGACCGAGGGGAGCGTTATCAATCCGGCGAGATTAATCACTCAAGTTTATACCAACCTCCTATCCACTTTACTCTATAAGTAGTACACTCCGCCTTACTCCTACGGCTTCCCGTGTCTCACCACCTTCAGCCTAAGTCTTGATTTATGAGGGAGTGCGCACAGGGCTGCGCCGTACGGCGGCCAGGCGGACAAGCGATCTTAATAAAAGTTCATTAGGAAAAAAGCTGTCGAGGATGGCTATCGCGCTGATGCCTCGTTTATCGTGACGCCTATTTTGTGCCGTTGAAAACACGCGAGCGGCAAATACGACGGCGCTCGCCCATGGTCGTCGGAATTTAGTTCAAGCGGCTGCGTATTACTTCCTAACACGCATATCGATTGAAACTTTGCTTTCCTCGTTTAGTTTGGGGCTTTAAATTGAATGTAATCATTGAATAATTTGTATGGAATAAAGTTGGTTCAAATTTCGGTTATTCCTCGGTGCGTGTTCATAACGTTGTGTCAATACCAATCGAATTACGATCAATGGCATATCGGCTCGTGGTTATACAAATTTTAATTAAGCTATTGCGGCATTTTATTGATATTTGCACCGTTATGAAATTTGTCTCGCTGGTTCGATATGTTTTTCACGTATCGTTAGTATTAAATATCGAGCTATACTCTGATATACGTATAGGGTATAGTAAACCGAGCGTTACCGTTTGTTATATTTCTTTAATTGAAGTCTAATTTTTGCATCGACTACTAATGTGTTTATCATTTTATGTATTCCCAGTTTTGTTTCAATGTTCTCTTCAATGAATAAATAGAACTGCTAATGTTTGCCACAGTTCGCAGAATATACTTCCAACATCCGTACGTTCTTTCCAATATGTAACTGATAAAAGCGCGCTTAAATATTCTTCGGCCGCAAAATCAGAAAAATCGTACAAACCATCGCATTGGCTAACCACGGTGAAGCGTAAAAGTCCCGAAAAAGCTCAGGACGATCGAGCTGTCATTCGGTCGTAAAGGTCGAAAAACCGCGTTCTCTCGTTTACAGCCGCTTTCCCTTCTTCGTCGTGGCAGGGTCAAGAGAACCGGCAATCCATCCGCCGACGGCCCCAAAGCTACCGAGGGGAAACGAAGAAAATCGAATTCAAAACTGCAACCTGGGCGCACTCTGTCGAATGCAGACCGAACCCGTCCGTGATTCTTTCCTCGTTGCACCCCGAATCGGCATTAGAAACGTCTCACTCCTGGAACCTGCCGAAATGTCGGTATTCAACACGGTGACAACCGTTGCTGCACACATCGTAGAGGATATACGCGCCACCCCCTTGCGCCCCGCGCCGCTGAAATGGGCGTGCAACAGAGGGGTGGTCGGCTGATCGCGGAAATGGGCACCCCCACCAGCCTGTTCTATGATAACCCCCACTTTCGACGTCCTCCACGGTGCTACGGTGCCAACCAGGAGGGTCTATAACCGTCCTTTATCGAGTCGTGCTGCCACCTGTGCAGCAGTCTTCGTCGACCTTGCCCGTGACTGGTCGTCAACCATTTCGAACTGGTCGCACCGCCGCTTCGGCTACGAACGACGGTGCTGAGGCACGAGGATTCTGACACGTCGCATCGCGACGAGTTACGCTCGTCGTTCGAGCCTAACGGACGTATCCTACGGCATCAAAGCTCGATGGAATGCGGCTGGTCGATCCACCATTCGCGAATCAGAGTGGAGATTAATAAGTATCTACTACGATTCAGCGGTCAGTCGAATGTGAATGTTTTTTCTCCTTGGCGGGTTGGGATAAAAATGTATCGTATAGAGGTAAGGCTTGTCAAGGAGAGGATGAGTCGAGGGAACATTTGGATTTAGTTATGTGGGCGACTTAGAGTGAAAGATCGATAAAAACGAGCACGTTTTGCGGGTCAGAGTTGGGTGGAATGTTGTCTTGCGTATTTCAACGGTGTAAAGGTTTATAAAAGGCGAGTATTACTTAGGAAATAAAGATTTATTGTATCTGATCGCTAATGAATCACCGTACGAGACGTGAATGAAGGGTTTATTTACCTTAGAGTTCAAATGTTTAAAATTGTCGGACACACGGATTTTTCATGAATTAAATGGACCATAGACGTTCAATGGAGGTTGTAATATTGCGGTGGATAAGAGGAAAGGTCTGAAAAAACAAGTATTCCTCGTGAACCAAAGAACACAAGTGATGCTTTACTTTTATTTGCTTCGCTGTGTAGACGTTCAGCTACACGGTCAACTTCGGCGCAGATAGTCGTCGGAAAAATCGTTAAACAACGACTTTTCTTATAGTACAGATTGGGGAAGGAGAAGAGGATTGGCAGTAATAGTCTTGTTCTTTATCGTTATACATGAACTTTTAAAGGCTAAACTTAACAAAATTATTTTCAATTCACGCATGCAATTAGTTGAAAAAACTTGAGCTTAGCGTTTTCTTAGTAATGGTAATGAACATCCATCCACACAAGAAAGACCATTAAATACGTTAATCGGGAAGAAAGATTACGTTCAAAAATTGCTCTTATTGGAAAAAAGTAAATACACAAGCAGATACAAATACTACTTGTATTTTTCGTTTGTTAAGAGATCATCGGATTTTGCTGTATTTATTATTAGACTGCTTCATATTTTTGTTAAAGAAATTCCTCGAATTTTTAATCCAAGAATGGTTAGTTAATAGCTTAAGTATTATCGGTAACTGGTTGACATTGAAGACTTCATGATGATATAACTCGACGCTCGAAGACCTTGCGAATATTATGTTGCCTCAATATTATTAATACTTACTTACACGAGATATTCCGCTCTTTCAGTATCTAACAATCGGATTCTAAAAAAATAATGATACATATATAGGCAATATATCAGGCTTGTGATGGATTTTGTACATTGTACCCGTCGGTCCAGGTAACATAACATGATGAAAAACTGCATAATGAAATCCAACAAGCCGATCGATAAATTTTGTTGAACAAACAGCACATTAATCGAGAAATCATAGACTAGATAATCTCAGCGGTTTTTGTGGAAAACAAACACTCAGCCGCCGGACATGCTGCTGATTCGTGCCCCGTAAAAAAAAAGCTGTTTTCTGAAATCCTTTGATCACTTTGCTACATTTCTTCTTATAAAATTTATAAAAGATGTAAGATATGCATTAATAACAAAAGAATAGTTGGCATGTGAATCGTAAACCACGAGTGTCGTCCGCCAATTGTAAAATGACTATATAGATTTTGTCAGTAATGGATCGGTGACCCAGCAACCGCTCATTATCCATGTCTCAGTCAACGGATAATTGTTGGATTAGGCGATAACACCTAAGCTTCGCGGGGGATGTGAACTCAGTGATTAAGCTGAAAATTGGATGGACGTTGCTGGACAGGAACTGTCGGATTAAATGCGAATTGAGATATAACGCTCCTGAAATAAGTTCCGTGTGCGGGGTAATGTGTTGTCTATAAATTATACGGCGCTCAACCGTAATTTAGATGAATCGTGATCCACCCCCGATATCGGATGAACATTTTAAACGTACACATGAAGTATTTCGTGCAGCTAATTACGGTTTACCATACAGCGTGCGATGAAGCGAAGGTTGACCGTAATGCCAGATAAATTCTTTCCATGTTGCGTTACGTGCGCTCCTGCTATCGCCCGTAATCTATAATTCTAGGTTATTGTCGAGGCCGGCACATTTTATCGCAATGTTTTCAGCTAATACCCCCGTACGCGAACACGATTGTCGTCGATATACCGAATATCGATGTTGCGTGGAATACAGATATAGTTTACACGCTTACATATGTAGATCTCGTTTATTATTACTGTGTGATTCTTTCCGTGTATAGCTGGTTTATTGAGCACTATAAATATCAGCGCTTGTGTCAACGGAATGCGCAGTAACAAGATAACCATTGTCACCTTCTGATTCTTTCGTTTTGAATCTAGTATTTTCCATTCTGCGAACAAAGCCGCTCTTGTTACTGTAATATGTAATAATTAGATTACGATGAATTTTTGCTAGGGATTAATCTCGTATTTTGCATAATAATGAAGCAGCTGTATTCTGAACAAAGATGAATATTCCATTTGTTGAAACTCAACAAATGTCATTTTGCCATTCTTAATATTGTACCGTTCCTTTATACGCCAGTCTGTCATTTATAATGATCTACTAATACCGTAAGATTTATCCACATAACCTTGTATCGCAATTCTGTGCGATTCACATAATTTCAGTTCGCATAACTGTCACTGAGGATGCGCAACGATAAGCGCACGGCAGCATTAATCAACAAATCTGTACACACTTTTTTCGCTAAATTGCAATTTAGAGACCGAACTAGTTTCTAGTGTAGTTAGCTTTTTCAAAAAATGACACAAATAAAATGCAATAGATTCATGTCATCGATCAATGCCGTGTGTAACGGTACGAGTAATTATTCTATCTCAGTATGACTACATTTATTCTTTTTATACTATATCCACTGAAAACCGTATAAATTTGTTAAGAACAATAAATTTATTTGTATGCATTCGCAATGAGAAGCGGTGAGTCTTTGATATTAAAATAAGACGTAATTTATCTTTACGGAATGTTTACACTTGAATGTAGAGTTCATCGAACGAATATGTTAAGGCATTGACACGTTAATACATTGTCTTCTACTTTGACGAATGCTTCATTTTCACCGCAATCGAACACGCCCCTATCATTTCTTCAGATTAGCCGTAGTTCCGATTTAAGGGCTATCGATTATTATTAAATTAAAGCAAATATATGTGTATATATATACATACATATGCATAAACCATCAGTTAAGAAAATATAGATACCAACATGTTAATATATTATAATATACAATACCGTTATAAACATATTTTGCTACGCTTAACCACTTTAACCAAATTACATGTTATAAATCATGACTCATCCTTTATATTGAAATACGGAAATAAATAGGCAAGCATGCGCATTTTTATAAATGCAGACCTGAATGTTAATAGAATATCAATATTCCATCTTATATTATCACCGCGCAGCGCGATTCAATAGGCGTAACCCATTCAAAACCGAGTGTCACGGGATCTGAGTAATGGAGGGCGAAATTAAATATGAATTATACATCGGAAAGCTAAACGTATTAACGTGTAATCAAACAACACGTCGTTGAATTCCACAAATAATCATTGCAATTCCTTAAAATTAAACACGTTTACCAATTCTCCAAATTATAAATCGGTAGACTAGAGTATTTTATATAAAAACACGGGAGCAAAGTGCCGTAACGAGCGTCCGGACGCACAAGCGGTGACCTTAAAACTTTTTACATTGCAATATTAACCAGTATTAAATATATCGACTCATTACGATTAAAGGCGCAATCTCGTGCTCCTAATTTCCGCTCGAAAGCGCCGCGTCGTTCGTGCCGGAATATCGAAGCTCGATCCATTCACACCTTATCAAACCTCAAAATTCTCGTATTCTACTCCAATCAAACGCGCCACCGGATTCACGCCATCGAGGAGCTACGCGCCACTCCCACTGTAGCATCGACTAGAAACTCTGTAAACGGACGAATCATAAGCGTGCAGCTAAATCTACGAACACGTTAACATCGGATCCCTCGTTAGCATCCCGACACGAAGAGTCACTCGGTACGACACACCGCCTGAACAGAGCCGCGGCTCGTCCATCTCGCACCGCGAGATCGAATTCTTACGCGCATAAATCGTCCCCGGGGAAGTCCAATCGAAACATCCGGCCGATCTCCGTCCAGCTGCGCGACACGGCGGTCGTTCAAATCCTCCGCGGCTCCTTCGAAATGTCGGCTACCATGAATAATTCAATACCCGCTCGGAGGCCCCCCTCCCCCCTAGTTCTGATGCGGCGCAACGATGACACAGGTTCCGTCGTTGACCGGGTCAGCCTCGCTCGCCTCCCGCGTGATCACTGGCCGCGCGGAAAAGGGGCGCCACGTAGGGGAAGATCGCCGTGGCGTCAGGACGATAGATCCCCGGTAAGCGCGGCGCACGTCAAACGGGGAAATCCAAAATCGATGTGGCGAACGACATCGGCCGGCGGCTCGGCTCGGGCGTAATCGCAGCCGGGAACGTCGACGTTCTGCGCGACAAATTCGGCGTCGCATTCTCGGAAAGTCGCCGGCGCGTAGGGAGGCCCGGGGGGTGGGGGTTAAGGTGGAGTCAAAGGGCGGAAGAAGGAGAAGGCGAAAGAAGGAGAGGAGCTACGGCGGCACGGGCAGACCGGGGGTGCTTAGGCATCGGCAGCGCCCTCGGGCGATCCTCGAGGCGGTGCGCCGGAGGGACGAGGGATCGGAATGGTGGGGAGGGAGAAAGCGAGGGGGCGAGCGACAAAGAGACGGGGAATGCAAGAAAGCGAGGAAGAAAGAGGGCAAAGGTGGAGAAGAAGAAAGAAGTGGCGATGGAGGAGGAGGGAGGAAGTGGGAAGGAGAGAGCGAGGAGCGGGTTGAGACAAAGGTGCGCGGCGGCTGGAGGAAGGGAGGATACGTACGGGCAAAACGACGAGGTGGTAGGAGCGGGGGAGAGGGGCAGAGAGGGCGATGGTAGGGGGAGCGAGAAGGGACGAGCGGGGGACGAGAAGGAGGAAGAGAGAGGCTCCCGCACGGCTGTGTGTAGACCGTGGTGTTAACAAACGGTACACTAATGTTTCACATCTCGGTGTGCTCGACTCCCCCCGCCCCCGAGGGCCGGGGGCAGCCACCGCCGCGAAGAGTCCCGACGTGGCGAGTGAGAGCAGCTCGGCGTGTCGCGCATACTGTGGGGCAGCGACGCCGCCGGCCGCGAGTAGGTTGGAACAAAGAGGGGTGGAAAGGAAGGCGCCGGGGGCGGGGCGAGGTTAGTCCGCGCCCACGGAGGGGAAAAAACCCAAGCTCCGCACCCACCGGCGCTGGCTAGAGGGGGGATGAAAGAATCGTGGAAGGGGACGATTTATCCGGCTCTCCCCTCCGCCGTCACCAACACACCCTCGAGCCAGCGCGCCAGCGCGTCCGCGCGCGCTCGTTTCTCGACGGATCCGACAAAAATAACCCACAGGTAAGCGCGCCTCGTCGATGGGGAAAAATGCTCCTTTTTGCCCACCCCCCGTGTACCTCGTAGCTCCCCCCACCACGAAGGGCAAGCATCCACCCCCACTGCCGCCCCCTGCACGCCTCCTCGGGCGACAAGTAAGCGCGAGGAGGCGAGCTCCCTTGAAAGAACTGCGCAAAACACGCTTTCGCAACGTACTCCTTTTCGCCGACCCTCGTTAGTGATCGCCGACACGCTGCTGGAATCGCGCCCCTCTGGAAGGTTTGCGCGCGTGCTCTTAGCGAAATTCGACGAGGGTGGTTTGATCCTCGGGAATGCCGATCCTGCACGGTCACGAGGTTTGCCGCGAATGACAGGGGCCGAAGCCATGCAGTTGAGTCACCGGTACTAGACCCCTGCCCTGCGTCAAGGTGCAGTTTACCAGTCCTGGACTACGGACCTATCTCGTGCGTCTCCGCGGTGTAAACGGCCGCGAGACTTTTCGCGCAGATCGAGAGAGAGAGAGAGAGAAAGAGGGAGAGGAAGAGAGAGAGAGAGAGAGAGAGAGAGAGGAAGGGTGAGAAAGAGAGGGAGGCAAATACTCTACCGAAAGTGGAGGGAGAGAGGATTCGTGTAGTCAAGTGTCGCGTTGTGCGTGGAGCAAGGAGAAGGTGGAGCGTAGCGAGGGGTACGGAGTGCTCGACGATTTCCTCTTGGAGGAGGAAAGAGAGTGAGAGAGAGAGAGAAAGAGAGAGAGGGAGAGGGAGAGAGAGAAAGAGAGAGAGGGAGAGAAAGAACGAGTTAGAGATCGAGCGAGCGAGCAAGAAAGAGGGAGGGAGAGAGCGAGAAGGTGTGTACGCGCGCGCGAGAGAGAGGGTCGAAAGAAAGATAGAATACTCGATGGTGGGGGAAATGCGAGAGTGTGCGGTCGTGTCCAAGGTGGCGGTGGAGAGACGAGCGGCGGAAGGGGCAGCGAACAAACTACCGGGAAGAAGTCAGCGGCAAGTAAAGCAGCGCCGCCGAGGCTAAACTTCGGGATCTATCGAACTAAAATTGTCGTGTAGTTTCTGCCTCTCATCCCCCCTCCCTATACCGACCTACCGCCCCCCGGCGGCATCTCGGCCGCCCCCTCCGCCTCGACCACCCATCCCCTCCACGAAACGAAAGCCGAACGAAGAGGGAAGAAAGCAGCCACGGTGGGGCGTCACGAGGAACGAGGGAGAAGAAGGGATCCGAAAGAGAGAGGGAGAGGGCCAAACGGAAAGAGTGAAGGAGGGAAAGAGACCGTGGTGGGCGAGCGCCGGTTACGAGAGGGGGTAGAAGCGCGTTAGCTGGCCCCACGGGCGACTCACCATATTTTATTGTCGCGTTTGCCGACGCTAACCGCCGGCGTACGGCTCCGTGGCTCGATCTACGAAGATGCCGAGGCAGCCGGGAGAGGAGAACTACACGCGACATCCAGCCTACTAGTGCGGTACGAATTCGCGCGGGTACGAGGTGGCGTCAGCCACCGGCAGAGGTGGTACCCGGGCCCCCCCACCACTTACGTTCTCCGGCCTGGACCCTCCCACCCGAGGGCAAACCATCTCGCAAAAATCGTCCCCCTTTCCACGGATGGAAAAGAACTACGGCGACGACTCTGCCACCACCACTGTCGAGCCGACCGTTTCTCGTCACTACCACCACCACCACCATCGGCGGCACACTACCATCGTTACTGCCAGCGCCACCGTCACTGTACCGCCGCCTCCTCCTACGCCGCGATCAACCGTCATCTCGCGGAATACGCGGATACGGGAACTTACGGGCTTTCTTCGTTTCGTTCGCCGACTCGGCCGCGTGGCCTGTCGAAAGAGGGACCACAGCTTTCCTAGACGGAGCGCCGTTTAGGCCCGACCAACAGTGACAAATTCGCGGATAAGTGCGCGAGTGCCTCGACGTTTGCCTTGAGGAGAAAGAAAGATTCTCTCCCCCCCCCCCCTCCCCTCCTCTCTCACTCCCTCTCTATTCTAAACGAGGTGCTACCATCGTGCGGGAAGGAGTTTCTTAACAGTTTTCCCTGAGCGTCCGCGAGCTGGTCCGTGGCAAGAGGAGGAACAGGCGGGCCCGCCGTCTTCCGCGAGTTCGAAACGCGTGAATGCGCAGGCCGCTGCGTGGAAGGACTTTGGCAAGGGACAAAAAGAGAGAGAGAGGGAGCGAGAGACACGCGGTGCGGCGCGGAACACAACGATCCTGTCCTTTCTCTCTCTCCTTTTTCACCGGCGACCCTCCGTCACCCTCGGCCCGCCAGGCCGTTCCCTCTCTATCTCTCGCCCCGTCCGTCCCTCTAGCTCTTTCTCTCGCTCGCTCCTCCCTCTATATCCTCTCTCCTTCTCTATCCTTCGCGCCGCTCTCACTCCCTCCCGCGGCCGTGCACCTCCGCCTTCCTATCCGCCGAACGGAGGACTGGATTCCGTCGAAAAGAAACGACGATTCGGAGGATAGTCGCGACCGATCATAGCTGGCGCGTCGATCGGATCAACGCCGCGAGCTGCCCGCACGAGACCGTACGGACCGCACGCATAACACATTTAGGGGATTGGTACCGATCATCGACGGCTTTGCTTTCGCCCGTCGAACGACCCCGTGACATCTGGAGGGCATCCATCCTCGGTGGACCGTGCCGACCTGGATCCCCCGCCGGCCCTGGACAGGGCTCACCAGGACCTTACGCCTTCGACGGCCGGTCCCTGCCCTCTGTGCCTGTGACAGTGCCAGTGCCGCGGGGCTCGAGTGCACAGTCGCGTCGTACCGGCCGTGCGACGAGGAAAAAAAAACACGGGGGTTCGCGTCGCCACACGGTTTGTTGCGCGTGAAACACGGACGTGACCAGTGAGGAAGGGGGAAGGAGAAAAGTGCATTCCGGCTTTGCGAGTGATCCCGCGGTTGTCCGGAACGATGATAGCGTAGCGGCGCCCGACTATCACGGCCCTGAGCGGCCGACACATCATGTCACAGTTCTCCTTTCGAGGATCGCCAAATCTACAGGTGAGTCCTCGGGAATCTTTCGACCAGCCGCGATCGGCGCGATACCGCGGGGATCGAAGGTCGATACGCGGAAGGAAGGTGTGCTCTGTGAACGTCGAACGCGCTCGTCGACCGCGGTGATAGGTGGTGCGCGATCGTGCCGATCTTGCAGCTTTACAAGGTACGAATGGAAGTTCGATTTGGCTCGTCCGTGTTGGAAATACGTAATAACTTTGCGATCGGAAGGAGAACAACGGCGGGACGTAATTGCGTGTGTTCCTCGGCACCGTGTAGATCCGTTTTGGTGTTCTACGCTCGTCTTGTAAATACGCCAAGCATTCCGCTGCTTTGAAATGTATACGTGTTAAGTGAGAAAATAGCGACGAAGTGTTTTTGCACGCGGATGAATGAAACGAATAAAGGCAATCTTGCGATAAGACGATACCGTCAAAGGATAAATTGCATTCGTCGAATACGTTTGGCGATGTACACGGATAGTACTTTTTATTCTGGCGTGTTAAGCGAAAGAACGCTTGCCGACGAGGGAGACTTCGTCGATGTAAGATTCAGATTTCGTTCGCAAGTAGCGTAAATACTGATAGCATTTCGATCACTCCTGACGTCAGAGACTAATTTATTTTATTATCGAGCAACGTAAATCGCGAGAATATATGCGCGATTGGCAAAAAATAAATAGTGGCCGTTACATGGATTTACGAGATAAGCATTGTGCTTCACGTAATACGGTTTTTAATACGTAATTGCGGACGTTATGCGTAATATATGCTCTCGGTGAGTAAAAACCAGAAGCAAATGGAGGGAGAAAGTGGAAAAATATCGTTGGGGAAATCACCGTGTGTCCGCATATTGAATCTGATGAGGACAATTTGAATCGTTTAAAGACTAATTTGCTTGTTGGTTTATTTAATTTACGATAATACGAGTGGAAAAGCAACGATAATGTAATTCTAAGATATAATACTGTCGATTACCTTGCAGACCAATATTTTGTACGCATCGTAGTGTCATCACCAGTATGCTTTTCTTTTTAAAAAAATGTACGTGGGTTTAAAACAATATAAATTATTACCTCACGTAATATCATTAGAAATATACAATGTTACTGTGGATATTAGAAAACATGATAAAGTCAGAACATAAGTTCATCTTGTTCGATCGGTAAAAGCGTCAAAATAGCACAAATATTGCCCTCCGATTCTTAAGCTACTAAGATGAGCTCCAAATCATAAATGAAGGATTCGTAATATGACATAACAATGGAAACTAATTCTCCTCGCGGCAAATGATCTTCAATGAAATCTAACGTACAAAGAGGATATACATAGTCGAAGAAACGATGATACAACATTAGTAAAGCCATCGTACCATAGTAGATAAAATTGCAGAATTTTACACGGAAGATTACATCGACTTCCGCCTATTACCGATGGGCCTCTTCATGTGACACGTAGAGTGTGAATTTCACGATCTCGAGTTCAGGTTAAGATTTTATAATCAACTCTTTATACAATATAAAACCCCAATTGAGAGAGGAAGACTTGAGAGAGGAAGAATGCTTAACTTTTGATTTCAAACATTTTACCAAGATAGAATTTTAGTTTATTCGAATAGTGACTATGACATTATATCTGTACATTTCAGCATGATATACAATACTGGAAGTTCAATGATTTAAAATTTATCTTGCATAGTTGTCTTACAGTATATAATACTTAGATCAGAACGAAGAAATCAGATTGATGAAACACGTTACAGGCTTTACATATCAAGCGCTGGATTTATGTAGATAGAAATACCGTTTGTATTATGCATAGCAAAGCCAACGATTGCAGGAAATATTTTTGCCCGTGGATTTTAGTCAAGCTGCGATTGGTGCTTACAATCATGCAGCAAACGACGTTACTTAATCGGCTTTCTATTGCTTCCACCGGTAGGCGTAAAGCGCGCAATTCCGGAGGTAATTTTACCGTTTTGAAAGTAAAATGCATTTGTCGTTTAAACGCCCCGCTTATCCGCATTTGTGTGTCCATCGGCGATAATACGTCTCATACATAATTCTACATGCTGCACATTATCCGCAGAATGAATCGCACGCCATTCGGCGATCGTGCAAGGCCGTAGATTGTCGTTGGATGCCTTTGGGTCACTTTTACGAGCCGTCGAGGTAGCCTCGTCCTTTTCGGAAATTACGACCGACTAATTCCGTCCGCGGCCAGTAAGAAGAGTACAAATGGTTTTCCCCCCATTAAAATTGCACGCGACGCATCGCCGGCCGTTCTGCCCGTTAATTTCGGTTTTGCAGCCGCATCGGATAATTTGTAGCGTGGGATCTTGTCCGTTGTGAAAATGGATAGCCGTTGGCAAGCTTGAGAGATTCGGTACCACGTGTCCTGACACGTTGCATATAGGTATACGCCGCATACCTATGCGCCGTGCATAGCGCTGAGCTGAGAACATGTGTTGCCACGCCTAAAGCAACGTTCCGAAATGATCGAAGAGGCGCACTTGCTAGAATAATTATCTCGTCTTACTAACAACGGCCTTTTTGTCGTAATATCGGGCCCGCCGTATCCCGGCGTGCATCCTTGAAATGGTAATCGGCCCACCGTCATTTTTGCCGCGTTACAACGCTCCGATCTTTCCTCCTGGGGATCCTGGGATCTAGTTTCGCGCGTTACTCAATCGCCGTTCGAGTTCGCACTCTACTTTCTTGACACCTCCATTTTGGATGATCCGCTTGGGGAATAATTTCGGGATAAGGGCCGCTGTATAATGAGTTAAGCGATTTGCGTTTGATCTATTTTAAAAGGGAATAGAATTTGGTGCACCTTGCCGAGTTTCGTATGATATTGAAAAAACTGCCAAGGGCAAAAGAAAATTCGAAGCCCGCTGAAATTTAATTGCGCCAACGGGGATATCCACATTTTGATGTATTTTCGGTACAAAGAAACGGTCTGCTTTACATATGTATGCAAATGAGGTACGTGTGAAATCTCGTTATTCACAGTCCATGTTAAATAGGAAAAGGCGAGATATTTTGTTCCGGGAAATTAAATCGCTAACGCGAAAGGACGCGTATGTCGGGACTCAAGAGCGCGATGATTTTTATATGGTAACATGCGAGTTTTTCTTATCGCGGCAAATTTTGAGATTTCGCTGTTCTTCAAAATACGATTATTTGGGTGCTTCGATGCTTTGGTACGAGGACCTCTGATTTCTGCGTGGTCGCACGGAGAGGAAAGTTTTATGAAAGATTTATTCCATCAGCCGTGCAAGAGTACTCCGACAACTTTGTCAGCAGAAATGTTAATTACGCAGCCGTAAGACGTTGTAGAAGTTTGTTAAATGTTGCGAGGCAGGTGTGATATGAGACGGCACTTTATAATGCAAAGCAAGGAAAAACGAAACGCGTATCTCCTTGTCATCGTGAAAAACGGTAGAAAGCATTTCACACCAGCGATTTGAAATATACGTGAAAGGCTTTTCAGGGACAAAAATACGTTACATTCGCGTGTATCATATGGTTATAATGTCGATAAAAATCGTTTATACGCGGTGGCTAAACATAAACAAGGAAATAATTTAATCGCTCTATCATTAGCCTTCGGTTATAAATTCATCCGTGTACCGTCGGCGTACGTCTATCGTTAATTCGAATATTAGATTGACACTCGTATTGGGCACTGGAATTAAAGTCTTTGCTATACGATCATTTTGTTGCTAAATATGATGATCAATAACAATGACAAATATGGATTATAGTTATAAGTCAATATCACTTTTCAATTTGTGCGTTCGCACGTTCGATAAAAAATGGTAAAACTCTAATATTCGTACACGTGGAACGCTTCCGTATTTAGCATTTAAATTGTGAGCGCACTTAGCGCAATTATAACGTTCGATATGCGTTTCTATTCGTGTGTTGTACTGTATAGGCGATATAACGTCTTGCTGCGCTCGAAAAGAAACTGTTAAGCATAAACACATGTAACTGCTTCTTACGTCTAAAGTAACGATTAATAATTAACTAAGCGTCCTCGAGCACATAACTGCCGTAGTTAGCGCTCGCCAATTGCCCTCTAGTATCGTCCGTATTCTTCGTATTATAAATCAACGAATACCAATCGATAATAACGGTACTTATTTAGTAATCGGCCTCTGCAAAAATTATAAGACTATTCCGAACGTTACGGATATGTATATTTACGGCCAGGGTCGTACCATTTTGACTTTGTTATGTTGTTATTCTCAGAAGCGAGAAAGTAAAATTTCATGGCTTGATTTACAAAACAGTAATTCGAAAAATACTTACCTCCAATTAATCTGGAAATTTTTATAAATTTGTTATGCTTTTTCGAGTACATCAGGATTATAAAGAAGTCGATAAACCTCTATTTAGATCCTTATAATCTCGAGAAGACAAAATTCTTATATTTCTACTAAAATCAATACATCTTTCTACAATACTTATGCTAAATATACATCCAGCAGCGAAAATAGCAATTATCAGTAACGTATCGCCTTATTTTATTACAAGGATGAAAGACATTAGACCTCATCGGATGATCACGACAAATTCCGCAACGTTAAAACAAAACCTTTCTACGATTATAAAAAGTAATACCAAAAATTGGAGTACTCCGTTAAACCCGCATTGGTATCTCATAAGCCTTCCGTGAAGAACTCAATCGTGCCTTCTTTCTTTGCGCGATAAAAATATGACAGCTTGGACAAAGGAAAAAAGCGACACGCCTTTGGATAACAAAACTCATCAGGAACCTTCCGGTAGCCGAGCAACGACTCTTTGTCCCTTATTAAAGGACGAAATGCTAATACCGTGTATTCTGCACTCTCCTTCATCCCGGTTCCAAAGTTCGTCGTCTCGCAAGGGTGACGATTTCTTTCTCCCGCGTCGAAAAAGCCTCGTCGTCCCGACGGCTTGCATTAAATATAGAACGAGGCAGGGGGAATTCATATCTCTAATCTGCGTCGCTCAATCTAATTGAAGTTACGGGCCTTTCTTCTCCCTCCGCTTAATCCACCGCGTATTTTTGGAATGCAGCTTCCGGAGAGGACAAACGACGTGTCGGGACACGGCGACGTATCGGAGAACTACTTAAGGCGACATCGCGGCAATACGGGCAGGGACTCGTAGCGATATCGCCGGCAGCAATTGGTTATACCTGCGACTAGGCCGAGATTAACGGAAGGGGAGGGGCGCCGGTGTTCCGTCGAGTCAACGTAATTGAGGATAGTGTTAACTCAAATGTACACGCGTTTCGCGTTGTTGCGACTGATATCGAGTAACTCGCAGCGGGTAATCGGGCTCGTTTCTCGCGCTCTCCTCGCTTTCTTCATTCGCGCCTCCCTTCCTACCTCGGTCCATCGGCTAGCTCGGCGATCGTGTATCAAAAAACGTTCCAGGAGGAACGTCCTCCCTCCGTTCGCCTGGAAGGACTCGCGGTTTGACAGCTTCGAAGGTTGACACCTCGGTGTAACAAGCGAAATTTGCGGCAGATGACTTAACACATTGGTCGACGTACGAGTAAGAAACGTTGGTGATTTGACACCTGCGAAAGTCGATACTTTGCAGTAACGAGCTCGACTCTTGGTAGATGACTTAATTCCTTGCTCCTCGTTACGATACTTGTCTACGGACTACGATATGCTTCGTATTAGCAGTATTCTTCTCCCTTTGGAGGTTTTGTCGTAAAGTACGTTTTGATTGGTTTCGAAAGATGAGAGAGGAATTTCATGAAATTGGAGTATTCGTCTGCGACGAACGTTGGTGCGTGCGGAAACGATCGCATAGTAAGGTGTTGAGTCTTCGAATCGGTTTTCACGGCGTGCTCTTATGTGTTTTACCTTGTGGTATAATATTCGCATGATCTATATGACGCGACGCGACGAACTTCTATATAGCGGATTAAGCAACAAGTATGGAATGCGTATGCCAAACGTGAAAGACATAGTGGCAAAATGAATGACTGAAATAATGAAAACAATATTATAAAGAGACCAAGGAATGAGATAAAGAAGAGTGATCTTCGCATGAAATAATGATGATAGTATCAATAATAATAATAATAAGTGGATTAATGGCTTATACAGTTTCACATAAATTTATGATGAAATTGTAGGTAGGTATAGTACCTGTTTTGAAAAACCGATTTAAAATTCTTTAACAGAGAGATCGAAAGTACTCTCATATTATGTTATTCAATACATTATTTCAGTAATGAATAAACAAAAAACTTGGAGCCAGTAAATTAACTCCGGCTAAGAATATGTCGATGGATGCACGGGATTCGAAGCGCAGATAAAATATTGACGATAGTGAGGAATATACAGGGATAAATCGATGGTTCTACCGTGGCAACGTCGGCTATTTTCGAGTCGCAATAGCAGTTAGTGCCATAGAACAATTAAGACATTTTTTTGTAACTGACCTCAGTATACTAATGCTCTAATTGTCAGAGCCATTTTATAGGATTCAAATCACAGGGCTAACCACGACTATGGTGAAATTGAGCAAAAAAGGGTATCGGCGCGACTGAAATTATATTCGGTTATCTCAGCCAATCCCGATTGATCTCTCATACGAGAAACCGTTGTCGTCCATTTTTATGTTGCGTTGGAAATCAGAGATTGTTATCGAATTCGAGGCACTGATAAAACAAAGATCCTCGTGTTATTAAAAGATAGCAGTGGCTTTAAGCAGAAAGCATTAAAAGGTCTTTTCTCGGTTCTATGACCCTTATCTTACGCCACGCATTCATCAGCGCCATAGACATATATTTGATGTCAAATCGTATCAGTTCAAAGTACAACAAAAAGCCATTAAATCGATCTGTTACTTTTATTCAGTTTCCCCCTTTTCCTCCTTTTTTTTTAAGAGAAAAAGAAGATCAAAATTTTTTATTCCATATGCCATTGTTCTTTTCCAAATAACTTATTTACATCGACAATGAATAAATATGTGATTATTCGTTTCATCTTCCACGTCAACCGTTAAGATCCAATTCTAGTGCCTCAACCACCTAGTTCACACACACACACACACACACACACACTCAAATGTAATGCAATGCATGAAAAAAACTAAAAGTAGCACGGAGACAGACACGATTCGAAATCGTGTCCGTGGCTAGAAGTCCACGCTTTCATCGATTGTGCCCTCACGAGCGACGGTGGTTCCGCGAGAAATGATTTGCTCGCCGTCGAATTACGTCGGGCCGCGTTGGACGAACGGTTGGCCCTCATTGACGGTGGTAGCGTAAAAATTATGAATGGCCATAATATTGCAAGTTGGCACATCGACGTGCCTCGCAATGATACGTAGGTATATAGATACGATCTCCGGTAGTGGTTTGCGCCTGGCAGTTAGCGCTGTTTCGCTCGCTGACTCGGCGCTACTCGATCCAACCGAGCTGACTCAGATCCTCCGCCCGCACTCACTTGCACGCTCGCGAGCCACCGGCTCTTTCTCTTTCCTCTCCTCCCTCTCTCAGTCTCTCTCTTCCTCACTTCTTCTTTCCGCCTCGTTATTTTCATTCACTCGCATGCCCGCGCTCTGCCCTCTTCTTCCTTCTCCCTTTCGAACTTCACCCCTCTCTCTCCCTCTTACTCGCCCTCCTTCTTTTCTTCATCCACCTCCCGATTTTCATTCACTTGCACGCGCTTCTGCCTTAAGCTCGGTTTCTTTTACTCCTTCCGTACTTCGTCTTTTGTAAGCTATTCCTTTCTCTTTCTCGTTATCTCCTTCTCTGTATCTCTCCTCCCTTTCTCTTCCCCGTTGCATTCATTCACTCGCATGCTCGTGGCTCGAGCTCGCACCTGTCTTCCCTTATTTTTTCGAGCGCGGCTCTCGCGAGCTCCACCTTTTTCCTTTTTCCTCGTTAGCTCCTCCGCCCTTCTCTTTCCTTCGTTCTCCCTATACGCTCTCTCGTCCTCACCTCCGCTGCTCTTCTTCTCTCTTCCCCAGGGCTTCTTCTCCTGGCCGCGCGCTCGTCCTCTATTCTTTCAGGCCTCTTGCGGCCTCTTCCTCTTCTCGTCCTAACCGTGCCCCCTTTTTCTGATTTACATCCCGAGGGTTACGGCAGTCCAGTGGTTGGAAGCTCGAACTTCCAAGCGTAAGATCCGAATTTAGATCCCAGCCATTAGCACCGGAACAATTTCCCGCGTTATATTATATCATCATATTTGCCAACGATACCATGCTTGTGAATGCTCTCTGGGACAATACCTTGGTTTTGAAATAACACTCGTTGCTAAAAATCGGCCAAACAATAAATATTCATTTTGTCGCGCGGCGAAGGCTCAAAGCTCGCCCCCTTTCAAGCTCCGTCTCCGTATCCTTCCCTCCTACCCTCTCTCCGTCTTCCTTCGCCTACCTGCCGTCTCTGTTCATCGCTCTCCGCGTTTCTTTCTTTCCGCCGCCCCTCCGCGCCCTCTGCTCAACTCTTCCGCTCGCTCGAGCCGAGTGTTGCGCTCACACCTCGGCGGCACGCAGCGACGTTACACGCGTGCAACCGGTGTAAAAGCAACGCGAAGCGCTGCGACTGGAACATTGTTGCTGGCCGACGGTGGCCAATGCAGTCGAGACTTCCGGCACTCCGGTTACGTTTAGATCTCTCATCAATCCGACGTCCCGATAAACCTCGCTCGACTCATCGGCCGGCCTATTCCTCGACTCGAGCATTTTCGCGCGCTTTTGCGGAGGCGCGAAGACATTTCCACGAAAGTAACACGGTTTTCGAGCGGTGCTGGCCCCTGGGCGAGGATCAGCGGGCGTCGAGATTCAAGGTAACGATCGTTTAACCCTTTCGATACTACGGGTGATTATAGTCAGCCAAGGTCTGATGCTCGCTGTGTTCCTACCGATGGCTATCGTGACCCAACGTCTGGACGCTCCTTGTGTCATGTCGGTGGCCATGGTCGTCCGCTTCTTCTTTTTATCGTTCACACCTTGGTCGAACATGTTATAGCTGTTTTAGCTCCATCGCCACTGATTTTTCTGTTCTGCTTGTGGGCCGTTTATGCGTGATTTACATTGTGTTATATAGTATTAAAAATGGTACGCTCTTTGTGGTGAAGCGTATGTCGCTTTGTGACCGATCTATAAAGTTTCGCAGTATTTATGACGTATAGGGAATTAATACGAGCGAAAGATGGTAGTGTCGAATGGGTTAATCCTGTACGGGCCAGTGTGACTTTGAAGTTATAATATATATTAATATAGTGGTCCCCAGAGTGGGGTGTGCGAAATGATTTCTGAGATGCCCGAGATAATTAGTAATGATAATGTATTTTGATAATAATTTTCTGATTTAGTCACCAGCGGGATAAATGCATCGCTAACATTGTGATACACTCTTGTGTATTTATTTAAAAATTGTTTTTGAATGTTCGTTGGTTTTGCGATCTCTAATTGGGATGCGATGTCAAAAAAGTTTTGAAACCGCTGTATTGTGAGAAGTGCGAAGAGGCGTACTTATCTTGCATAACGTCTCCCTGCTAACCAGTAACATTTTTAATTACAATAAACAACTCTAAGTAAAAATATTAGTGTTTTTGTTTGGTTCGACATTGTACTACTTTCAATCGATAAGTTGTAATAATTTTGCACGTAAACCAAATGCAATCTTGCTTATATTTTTTTTTCTTTTTATTAGGGGAACTTTTTTAATAATGCCCAACGATGGTTTAGGGTGTACATTGAAGTATAACTTGAACACAAGCTACGATCTGAATCGTTAGTGCGAAACAGATCAAATCGTTAACACCGTGAAAGGTTATTACTAGAATAATGGTTAGGAACTTGTGTAAATATTTCCAAGATGGGTGAAAATAAAAACTTTGTAGCGAAAATGAAAGAAGGAAATATATAAATGTTTATAGTACTTTTTATCAATTTTAATTGAAGTTCGCCATTCGCATTCACATATAAAACGCACAAATTTCTAGAATTACGCCTTTTCTACGATCATGTGTTACACAAAGAAGGAGGAAGTAGATTTCGCATGTGAAGCGTGCTCGATCGCTATAAAATAGCCACTACGTTTATAATATAAGTAAACCTTATAAATTAAGTAAGGTGATACACAAACCGGACATGTTATAGGTTTGGACTAAAAAGTATATATGTTATATATTTTGTGAAATTAGTATCATAATAATTCAATGCTTTATCATTCGACTTTAATTACGTGAAATCGTTTCCGTTTTATCAGAGCACTGGGGCACGTTCTCGTTTGAACGTTGGTTAGGCAGCGGCTAATGGCTGGTCTTTCTCACGGTATAAATTATCCGGCCGTGAGTATTCGTATTATCGACCAACGAGGACCGTAATAAATCTTGGGTACTTGATTCGTGGATATCTTACGAACGAAACGTTGCGAATTCGACATCTGCGCCCTCGATGCTCTCACGTGACCATCGCTCTCCGTTCGACCCTTCACGCTTTGCTGTCGAGACCGATTCGTTGTCGCACTTTCTTTAGCAGAACTTCGTGATGATCGTGAATATTGGCCGATAAATGCAGTTTGCCTCGATACTGTACTCAGTTTTTTTTAGTAACCCCTCATAATTTCGTGGATATCATTATAAAATTATTGAATTTTTCGATCTCGAATTACGGATACAAAGATCATTGGATCTATCGCTAAGTTGTTAGGTTTCAAAGAAAAATGATATATTGGATAATAGAGGGTTAACTTGAAATTTGTAAATCGGCTTTTGCTAAAAACATAGATACTTTCTTCTGATAAACGTGGTTCTTATCGACGATTCTACCAAGCATGACACTGTCCAGCATTATGTTTTACCAAGTATTGTGAGAAGATAAATAGCTTTGTTGCATCATATTTTGCACAATGATGCTAATTAATTCTGCGATTTAAAATAATATATATAACATATAAATGATATACGTATCGTTCTATAAACCAACACACTCTGAATGGCCCTTTGCCAAAACTGGAAAATACGTTTGTTAATAAAAACGATCTCACAGTAATCGCGAAAAACATTGTAATATATTCTCCACCGCGCTTGTAACTGCCATGCACTTTAAGTCGCAAAATTATTATAGGTAAAAAGTAGCTTTTTAAAAAGCCATAACCGCCATAATACACAAGTAATAAAAGAAACACCTTGCAATAATTTCTAACGTGCTTGACCAGTATGCCTTGTAAATAGCGAGCGTAAGTCTATTATATATTTCTATTAAGCACAGGCACACTACAACGTCGAAGACTGGTAACGTTTCACTAATCGCCATTTAAAATTGCCACCATTATGCGATAGGGGCTATCGCGGGGCATCGCCTAAGTTAAATGCATCGTAACTCTGTTTCAGTCCGCTTACGAATCAACAAGGAGAATACAATTATGCCGACGAGGGCGAAAGTATTGTGCGACAATGCGTTGCAGTATCGTTCGCTAGGGTGTTAGCAAATGATGCCGGATGCGCCATTGTATCGTCACAGTTCTCTTCCGATAACGCCACTCAGGCCGGTAATCGCTTTACGGCGAAACTTCGGTGTCGGATAGCTGCTCTGTGGCCGTAGTCGCCATGCGCTTTTGTCGAAATGCGTGCAAATCTTTTCCGCGGAACGATATTTCCGGACGAATGATCGTCTTGGCAGAAATTACTGCAGTATACTTTCTGAATCAAATCGAAAAGGTCGTATCTCCATATCCAAAATCAGTTCTGTACGTAAGTTGCACGTTTAGTGCTCGAAGGTGGAATTTACGCAATATGATCTTCGTTTAATGTCGTTAAAACTAAACTTGGAAATACGCGATGTTATTAAAAGCTAGGCATTTTGTAGAGCGCAAGGTGAAACTCGAATATCACCAATTACGTTTGGACTTTGCGATCAGATATGTGTATTGTAGATTCGACAAATTGAGAATAACATTGAACAGCAGTTTTTTTTTTTATAGAATAAGTGAACACGCAAAGAATATGGCATTCTTTATCGAACTTTACACGTCATTTATTCAAAGTCAGGTGTGTGATCGCGTCGATTAATGCGTGGCTGAGATATTATTTATGTCGATATCCGGAACCTGGGAGGTACGCGTTCACATAATTTTGTACGTGACGACCGCTCTAGTTACCCGATGAAAAAAAAAAAAAAAAAAAACAAACAGCACAATGAATCGGCCGATACTCAAAGTACGTGTTTTATGTATACATTCCGTTGGTTGATAAAACGCACCAATTTCGCAAGACGTTCGGTAGTAATGCGTAATAAGTTTTCGTTTGCTGCTTCGTATTTGGAACGAAATGCGTGATAATTATGAATGAAACGGAGTTTAATTTTATCGGCTGTCATTAATGCATTGCGTGTGCGTTAAGAGGAAGTGTCGCAATAAAAGTATACAAGATGGTTCGGCAAATAATGCCGAATATCAGCGCTTCCTGGAACGTGCGGTCTGTTCGGTTTATCTCAACATATCCTTGATTCTTAAAATAATGATATCGTTTGTAGAGCGATAACTTCTACCACCGTCTTTGACCATGGATTAAACTGAATTTAGTCCATGGTTCTAAAGTTAATCCCATTTTTTGTTTACCGATTTTTTGCTTGTTCTATATTAGAACTTGCAAAACACTTTCGTACGTTTCTATTCGTGGTTCGTCAGTGATGAAGATAGACGGCGTACGAATAAATCCTTTTTTCAAATTGTCATTTCAAATCGCGTGGTCATCTAACTTACTTCCACCATTTGTACATTCTTAGCTTATGTATATCCTACAAATTACTCTTGCGCGTTTAGTAATTTCGTAAAGATTCCAGAAACTGTTTGTAACCGTGTACGTATTTATTATTTATAGACAATTTTGTTCGTGTCTTGATCGGCACGTTTCTTGCTACCAAATATGTTCTAAGCGAGCGAGGCACGATGCGAACACATTATAATAAAAAACTACAAGCCGCGCCTTACACGTTCAACTGCTTAATTTACAAATGCAACGTATTTGTACACCTTCCAAATCGAGCACGCGGTTTGTCCAAGGTAGATCGTTGATAGCATAATTTCGCTGCATAAATATGATATGGAAAACCAAAGGACCAAAGAAAAAAGAATGACTTGGTCCTAAGAGATACTTGTGTACTGAAAACATTCCTCGCAGAGGTCTTAAAGAAAGTATTCTAATTCTTTCAAATTAAAGTTACAAAATGTCGTTGTTCCAATCGAGATTCAAAAACGCGCTTGGTCTGTGCTAAATCCTCGATTCTCGCAGATTTTCACCCACAAACTTATCATACGCCTCAGCACTGAGAATCGGCGGTGATCCGGGTTTCCGCGAGGGAGAGAACACGGATGGGAACATAAGTGAGTGCCGTGAGGCCTAAACACACACGCGAGGAAGGTCCATCAATCTGGCCTGGAGTCAATATTGACTTGGCTGGGCCTCGTTGCAAAGAGGGCATCATCGGCACGCATAAAGAGAGACCGGTCCCTTTTTCGCTCGCAGGACACGCGTGACAAATGCTCCGCGTGCAAACACAGGCGCATCTGTGTCCACAGGATAACCGATTCTCTTTCCAATCGTCTATAAATCGTGGAAGCGCGGTCGCTTCTTCTCCGATTCGTCTCTCATCGTTGCTCTACACAAGAGTTCACCGTGCTGCCGTATACAGCAAAGTCATTGCGTCTAATACGTCTGACTTGTGGTTCACGAACAAACTTCTAACGCGGCTCGGTTCTAGATACGACAAAAGCCGTGTAGAAATCAGAATCTTGGACGAAAAAATAGAAAACGTGTGATATTATCGGGCTTGGGGATGAATACGAAATTGCTAATATGCGAAGAATGTATAGATTTAATTGCAGGAGTATGCCCTCGCGCTTTTGAGGTGAGGGTCGAAGAGGTGCTCTTCGATCCAATAGAACGGACTTTTTATTTATATATAGTTTTAATTTTCTGCGCGTATTAATGTACAACTACAATTTGACGCTTTGTGTACAGTAAAGTTTTGAAGCATTAGAAATATGCGTTACCAAACTTGGACGTTATGTACATTCGTGCGCTATGAACAATTTTACCTGTGATGTCGTACACAGCGAATTTTAGATAATACAGGCGATGATTTATAATCACGTATACCAAGTAGCTTTTGTAATAGCTAATCACTACTATGTACGTTAACATATTCCGCGCCAAAATCTGAATAAGTGTCTCGCATTACCAAGGATCTCCATTTTTGACTCACAAATCATTCCTCCATAATTTCGTATATCCTTAAGATTTAAAGAACAATACGACACACCACGTATTTGTTCGTAAATCAACATCTACTCATTTTCATTTCTCAATACATTATCGATCACAACATAAAAAGCACATAATTTGTAATTTCATCATTACTAACCAGTGGAAAGTTTGACGTGTTCGAAACTGACGCAAAACAGTTTTCTGGGCGACAATTTTAATCCGACAAACACGGTAATCGCGCTGAATCGAATTCTAACCAACAAACCCTTTTAACATACGCTTCAATTTCTCCAAAAACAATAAGTAAAAAGCCATTTGAACAAATTCCAAGAACAATCGACGTTTGTCGCCGCGAAACTATGGCGGTCAGGAATATGTTAAAGCTTTACAGAATACCTTATTCGACTTCTTTTCTTAAGCTGGAAAACAACCCGACGTAGGCGACGATCTTCATAGCGATCACCCTTTCTCCAATCACTTCTTCCGGTCAACTGTAAAAAAAACGGCACGATTTCGCGGGGTTACATGTTCCCACGTCGTTGCGACTTACATCGCGCATATAAATCGTGTCATAAAACGCGTGTATCGGGGGCTGATCGCGCCTGCACAAAGTACTGGTTTCTAGCAGCGCGGCTGGCATCCGCTTAAGATCGTTTTACCCGAGGCCTTCCAGTTTTTTTCCGGGAGGCCGATCGGACGTCCATCCATCATCCGTCGTCGGGTCGCCGCGGTGCGTACGATATCGGTTTTTCGTGGTGCCTGTTGGCGCAGGTATGCAGCCTTGCCCGTGAGCAGAGTGCAGAATAATTTCCAGCGCACCCTGGGAGGTGTTGGGCGATACCAGTTTTGCCCGAACTGGTGTTCCTCGGTGCTAGAACTGCGAGAGCGGTCGAAATGATGGCTCTCTCACATCTTGTATTAATCCTTCAAATTCATGGTTATTTTCTGATATTTGAGATTGCTTTATTATGGTATATAATCGATCGACTGCACTTGTTTAGTGTACGTTTTTGCCGACTGGTTTTTAATATGCACATTGTATATAGTTTGCAGAAATATGTTTGCTAGGTAGCTCGTGGTTATGATGTTAAGTTTCATCCTCCAATAAGTATGGTAGTGTGAAATGTGGAATGGAAATCGTGAAAGTGAAGATCGCAGGTTGCGTGATCTTCGAATAGAAGGATTAATATTCATTTGTTTTATACGCGTAGTAACGAGAGAATATTTTGTATCCTCTTAGGCATTGAAATTAGCGGAGAATGGTATTGCCTTTTGCGTTTAACTTTTATTCAAGAAGCAAGCGCAAATATAATTAGTTTTATCTTTAAGAGATGTATACATAATTATATTGCTACAAATAGACATGCTTCGATAAGATCACAATCCATTGCAGGAAAAATATGGAAATATATAGTGTTTTTCTGATAGAGGCGTGCTTAATGCTCGTATTGAAATTATTAAATAGAGTGGGATATTTAATTCATCACAGTTTTAGCAGAACGTTCAGTTTTTTCTAAAAGATAACGAAATAACGTTACATTAAATCTCAAGAAAGAAAGGATTAAAATAGTAATAGTCGATTGTGTAATTTATTTTTATTGGAAGTGCCTTTTCGCCGCGTTGAACGCACGGAAGTTGCTTTCTCCTGGCAGCAATTAGGATTCGCACTTAAACGGTGTCTTCTCAAAGGACGCGTCACGGTGCGAGCTTTAATCCTTTCTGTCCTCTAACCCCATTGGTGCGGAGCACCACGACATTATACTCAGCATTATACACAGCACTTAGCAAGTACTTTTTCGCATGCGATTCGAGATACCGTTTGCTTACGCAACGAATTCAAAATTACCCAGGATCACGTGACGCTTGAAATATTAAACTATTCTATTTCTTGAAATCAAGTTTTCACAAAGAATCGCCATAAAAACTCCCTATGCATTCGCGAACATACACCGAAACTGCTGGAAAAGTTTCGTTTCCTCTTACCGTACACACACTATATGTACGAGTATTTTTTAAACGAAACACGCGTCATTCTCTATTCTACAACAGGACTCCGATACGTATATCGTCCACACGATCACATGCGCGCCTGTAACACGATTAACACGATCAAACCTATTCTGTCGAATGAAAAAATTCCAAAAGCGATGGCCGGAATTCAACCGCCCCTCTTCCACGTCATCGGCCAAACCCGGTCGAATTCTCCAAGCGGTCCCTCGACGAGGACCTCCGAATCCTAGAACAAGCGCATCGCCAGTTCCTCCGGCCAGTCTTCGAGCCGCAATCCGGCGTCCCATCGAGAATCCGCTCCTCGTGGAATCACGGCCTGGGCAATTAGCATGCGCCGGGAACAAACGAGCGGGCGTATCGCGCTAATGTGCCGATATATCGATCCTTCGACGTAGGAATAATTATTGGCTTCGTTCCTGGCTACCAGCGCGGCCGTGTAACGCTACCTTGAACGCTACTTTAAAGGCGACAGCAACGGCAACGCCAAGGTGAGGTGATATAGTTGCCGCCAGGTTGCACGGTTGCGACCGGCGGGCAGCTTCGATGCGATCGCGTGGAGTAACTCAGGACTGCCGCCTCCTTCTTCCCGGCCTTAGGACTGAATTATGGCCCGTGCCCTCGGACACTCGCCAACACGCTTCGTCGTTTAACCCCTTGCCCGATCCTGAGCCCCGAAGCGCATTCTTGCCATCGTCGGCTTTTCTCGCGAACCCGCTGGAATCTTACGATTTCTGGGGAGAATACCCGGCGCGCCGTATATCTGCCTGGCCCGTCGGTCTTCGGGTTTTCTAAGCTCGAGTAAACGGCACGAGCATTCGACCTTTCTGCGCGATTCCTTTTTCAATATTTCGTACCCCTAACCTCGCTTGCCCGATAGCTTCCAGTGGCATCTGACAATGAGCGGTCATAGGGAGCATTTGTCCGTGTACTCTCTTTGCGGTAGTCTCTCCATTTGATCTAGTGGAGGTTAGAGTTCTGTCGACGAAATCGCGACATTGACGCGTGGCAAATCGTTTTGGTTCCATGGTTGTGTGGTCCAAATAATTGAAAGTGGTAATAAATGAATTGAATTAATATTAGGGAAGTGATGGAATTAAGGTGAAGAAGAATCGTATAAGGATTGTTTTTTGTTCATTGATTACTGCGAACTGCGTGGCACTTTGAATATTGACGAATGCGATTTTCGATGCGTCGACGCGACTGTGCTGGCGTGCGTGTGTAAAGTATGTTTCTGCTTACGGTAGGGCTTCGATGTTCGCAGGTACGTACTGGATAGTTGGTTATGCAATAATACTGTTTATTTTGGGAAAGTCATATTTGTGAAGCGATTGCGCGTTTCAAGGTAGGGGACTTACTAATGTATAGTGTGTTTTCAAGAAAGAGGTAGTGGGAACGTTGTATGCAGAGTCAATGATTAACCATTAGATCTTTATCATCTCTACTCAGTCGGTATAAATGTAATTTACCATGAACACGCGTAACGTAAATCAACGTACATTTTTATCGATTAAATATCATTGCCACATTTATATGTAACTATATTTAATTCAAAATTTGCCGGATAATATATTAGATGTACAACTTTGGTTTCGCCGGTTTTTTTTTTCAAAATTAGGGCTTTATTGTAAAAAACTGGTGATAGATTTATGATTCAAAGTATTGTCCACCGTTGACCACGGCGGTAGCAAAGATGTACACATAATAGGAGCTTTGATAGCAGACTACTGAATCACATTAATCTACATATTCACGTATGCATATGCACACATACCTATACATTATCAATATGAAACTAATCGAACTCGCATACATCATCCTCATTACCCTTATTTTCAATAGACTAATTCCATTTTCAAATAAATACCCTTCATACTATCCTGTGTACGCACACGTATATAGAAATGATCATACCTAATCATTTTTCTCTAAGAATCTTACATCTATTTTACAATGTCCACCTGGAATAAAGAAAAAAATACATAACACTCGCGCGTTTGTAACGAGTGCCAATAAGCGTACACAACAAGCAAATCTGAGCTCTCCGTTTTTTATGCCGTTTCTTACTAGCGATAACAAAAATAAAACACGGGAGTGACGTCACGTTGTGCGCTCAAAGTTTACCCAACATCCATCCATAAAAGCCTTCTCGTTCAAAGCCGATCAGAACCCTCTTCTCTTACGATCCTCGATCGAAGCATAGTCACCGTTCGTGAAACGTGCGCGGAGCGGCTGAAACCCCGAGAGTCGTTGGTGGAGTTACAGAACGTCCGGGACACGCATTAACGCCACTCTCGGAGGCATAATGCGCGATGGGTCGCGTTTTTCGGCGTGGCACAATGCGGCAGGGCTTCGACAATATGTTTGGGGTCATCGAAACGAGGCGACGGATGGATAGACGGATGTGGATGGATGGGAGGAAGGGACGGGAGAAACTGCAGGGACCTTCGACGGGGGTTTGTTTAGGCCCCAGGCGCGAAAGGCACTCAACCCGCTAATCTATTTAGCCGTAGTGTTTGATATGGAATTAATGAGGCCCCTCGTATTATGTCCTGGCCCGATTTTCGGTTTACCTTTCTGCGTGAAAGGGGGGATCGGCCGCAGTTGCCGTGCTTTGCCTTTTCAGGGCGTCGAGGGGGGAGGGTTGCTCGCAGCTGCTTCGACGATCCTCGATAGACCATCGTTGATCATGATTCACGGGCAGAGCGATTGTTTCCGCTGAAATTCATGGTTTCATCTTTTCGATGTTTCGAAGATATCAACGCGCATTAGGTGGCTTTCTCGGGAACAAATTTTGGTTCCGTTGGACTTACGATTTGGAACTTACTCGATTAGATGCGTTGTTGCGAGAGAGGGGATATATCTGGATTTTTATTCAACTATGATTATTATACGCGCGACTATCAATTTATCTAAAGATCTGTTTCGCTTTCCTCGGCGAAAAATTGTCTCATGAGCAAATTCAATTTGGCCATTAATGATTAGCCTATCATCGTCCATGATAGTGCGGCATAATATTTTTCTTAACATTCATGGTTCTTTACTCTTGATTTATATAGATTTATCACGAGCAATTAAATAGCTGAAATACGTTGGTAGTTCATATTTATCTTGTAGAAAATAAATTAAAATTAAGGTACTGTAAAAAAAAATTAAATTGAATTAAATTAAATACACTCATCTCTCCCCGTTAACAACTTAATGTCTCGTATTAAGTTCTTTCGAAGTAAAAGTGCAAGGTAAATGCTATGTTTCCGCTTTCTCTCCGCGCCTGTTTGTTAAGATCTATTGCTAAACACGTTAATCGAGTTTGTTACATTCTTAAACGACAATGAACCGCATTTTAGCTGATTATTAAGAGCGTGTATCGCATCGTGGTCGTTGCACCGTCATGAGTCGCGACCATTCACGATGGTCCAACGTGCCCCCAAAATTCATGATTCCTGCTCACGATTCGAGCAGGTTTGTCAGGAGCGGTCGGGTAGCGGCGCACATACGACGAATACGATATCGTCGACGAAACCTCAGCTTGTCGCCGGTAGCTTCACCGAGAGCAAACTTTGGCTATGTTAATGCGTCGCGTATGTACACTTGGTGCACGTGAGCGAGACCGTACGCGTGTACCCGGGAGTTCGACGACTGTACCCGGAGCCGCAAAATTCTCGGCTCCAACGAGCCCTTTAAATGCTTCTGCGTTTGCCAAAGCGAGCTATCGCATTTTTTACCAAAGCATTTCACGGTTACCATTTAATCCGACTGACGCAAGTACAGAGCAATGTCCTGTTAGACCGATTAAAATAATCTTCAGCCCGCGAGTTGGAAAGAATAGATGTTCGAGCATTTTCCATCGATTCGTAATACACGTCGCTTGTCCGGTGAAAAATAATGTCCTCGAGGAACAACGTTTTATTCGAACATACGAGGATACACTCAAGCTCATCCATCATTCCTAAATGTCACCTTATAATACACGTGCATGCTATAAATTAAAAAACAAACACTCCGTAACCTCCACAATAATACCTGACACAAAAAGCGAGTATAATCAAAATATCCAAAAATATAATTCAACCGTTATCGCACATACGCCCGAAAGCCGAGCTTCCAATGCAAACTGGTGTCTTACTCCGTGCCGCTGGAGAACACCTCAAGGCCTGATCTCAGAAATACATACAACAGAGCACCTTTCCCAAAAAAAAGCTCCTACGTCGACAGCAAAAACCGCCATCCGCCCGGCGATACCTACCGTCCCTAAAATCAACCGTGTTTCTCTGGACTTTTGGCAGTAATCCGGCATCTGGTGTTGCAGTGTCCTGTGACAGTGAGCGCCTCGCTGACGTCGTCCTCGGCCTCAGGAACGATCCTGAGCGCAGGGAGCTCTTCCCTGGTGAGCGTCGCCGGTGCGAATCATCCTCTGGGCGTAGCAGCCGGCCTAAGCAACGCAAGGATGGCGGTGACCAGCGCGGTCGTGCGGCCGCCGGGTAGTCCGACCAGTTCGGTCAGCCCTTCTCAAGGCCACCCGCCTCCGTCGGCTGGCGGCCCAACGCCAACGGGAAGGTGCTGCGACACTGGCAGGCCGATCTTCACGGATCCTTTGACGGGCCAGACCGTCTGTTCCTGCCAGTACGAGCTGCTGGGCGGTTATCAGCGGCTCGGAGGCCTCCCGACGGCCGCGCTCTCGATGTACAGCGCGCCCTACGCGGCCGCCGCGGTGGCCGCGGCTTCAGAGGGCATGGCGCCGTACTTCCCCAGCCTCGGTGCCGAACAGGCGCCCTTCTACACGCCCACGGTGAGTTTTGCGACTCTCGAATATGTTGTTCCATTGGGTTAGCGCTAGGATCGAGCTGGCTCAGAAGCGTTTTTGCAGATGTGGTGTAATGGATAGAAGTGTATTTCTGGTGGCTTGGAAGCCATTTTGAACAGTAGGTCCTGGGGCAAATGACGTTAGCGGTCAGTGTTAAGAATGGATTTAAAAGAAAAGACGTTTGATTTATACGTAAAGCGTGGTTTAGGAAAGATGGTGAGAAGATAAGACTGGTTTTTCAAAAGTTTTTCGAAATGGAGAGAATTATTGTGACGGCAATTGAATGAAGATAGACAAGTAGTTAAAGTTATGAGCCGCTTTTCAGAGATATTTAGGGATATTGAGTATGTTCAAGAAGGAAAGAAGAATAGGATAAAGACGAAGAGTTAATAGGGCGGTAGAATGATTTATAGAAAATATGAGAAATCTTGGAAAATGTAGTGTTAGGGTTGTTTAGATTTTCGGAGAAATGACTGACGAATCATTTTGATTGGGTAGGTAGATCTAGTGTTAGTCGATTATTTTCCAACGTTACGTATATGCATCATATAGAAGAGTATTTTTTTTCCTTACTAAGTGTCTTTCACAATCGTATTTGTCTTTATTGCTTAATCAAAGAATGTATTGCACTGTACATAATTAATATTTTTTTTTCTCATATTTGTATCTTGATTAAGTTTCATATTATCTTTTCAATGCCATTCGGACCTGCGTTTTTGTGAGATTTTTCGACTAGTTTTGGAGAAAAAAGCGGTTCCATGAACGTTATAGGTTGTAATGTGTCATTGGTCGTGTGGCGCATTACAAGACGGTTTCTTTCCACGCGCCTCTCAGCATATCTTCCGATATCAACATCTTGTAAACGCAATGCTCCCTTCTCGCCACGAGTGTTTCTTTTTTTACCATTCTTTTTTTGCATCTTTATGCGATTCTTATCAAGTGTCTGTGCCTTTTTACGTTATTACTTTTTATGATTTGTTCATTCTTTTGAGAATACGTGAGCTCTGCCTTTGCACCATATTCTTTCAATCACTATGTATACTATATTAGTATAATATATTTACATTATACACTGCATATACACACTAGGTAAATGTTCTTTTGTAGTGTGCATTTTGTTAGAGGATTCTTCAAAAGAATTGTACAGATTTTTATGTAGTTTGTGTTGTAGTGTAAATGTCCCATTAATAACTTTGAAATAGGGGTTAGTTTAAAGATTGGCGTAAAACTGTTCACATACTTATTGTAAAATTTCGATATTGAAAAAATGAACGTGACAATTAATGCAAAACGGATGACATTTTTTCCAATATTGCCTTTCGATTTTTTTCTCAAAATGTGGGAAACTGTTTACCGCACGTTTGCCGCTATAAACGTCTTAAGTGCCGGGGTTTTTTTCGGGTTACAAAAAGTTCATTGGAAGCAATGAGTATGCCTGTTGTAGTAACGATTATTGTATGTATAGAACCGATGATTGGCTACGTCAGTAGCGTAATTTGTACCGTGTAGGTGTAACAGGTATACTAGGGTTTAATTATATTGATGCGCGACAATCCGCCTTGAAACAGGTATCGTTATATGTTGGCTTCGACTGATTATAATTACACAGTGGTATACTACTTCCTTGCAAGAGAAAAGCGGTTTGATAGGTGATCGTAAAATCGCCAGTCGAACATTCACAGCGTACTACGTCCTTCTTGAGGATGCAATAGAATTTAACGATCATGAGAGAGAAAACATTTTCTTTGAGTGTAGATTACTTTCGATTAATGATGAAAATTTATATTGACAACATATCTTTATTTTATAAAATGTGCTAGACGATGCATAATTGCAACGATATGTTCAGTAAGTTATTGTGATGGGTAGAGCGATTTTGTCTTCTGTTTGAAGAATTTTGATTGAGATACTGACCATTAACTCCATTCTTTTATACGATATATATATATTACTTTAAAAGTCAGTTAATGTGCTGTATAATTTAATACGATACCATGGTGAAAGCAATTTACAGAATTATTCTTGTATATTTTTCTTTATAACGAATCTAGTTATAAGTTGTGAGCTTTTATTCATACGTAACTTTGACGCATATGGTTTTTGGAGATGTACAATATTTCTTACTTCTTTTTTTAGAGAGATACATGTACTGATAGTATAAATAATAGTAATGCACTATAAATGTTGATTAGGAGAACGAAAGCCTGTACAATATACGCGTATGTATGTTTGCGAGATATGCAAATATTGGATAGGCTATTACCTTTGTCCGAATAAATTAATTACGCAGGCGAGTTTTTTGCATTATATGCTAAGCACGCGGGCAAGTCAACGTAATACGTTATATTCATATTGTGGTACTGCGTTTAGTTGCTAATCGATGAAATTAATAATCATCCTCGTACGTTCTTAAAGCCACTCCCTTGCATATTCAGGACATACAGGTTGTTTGCAAAATTGTTCTCAGAGGAAGTGAAACAAAACTGTCGTAATTAATATGAAAACTATAACATTCCTATTTCATCGTGTTTTTGACAGTAATTTCTCATTTAGTAAGACGCATTTAGAAATGAAGGCTCTCGCTTCTTTTAATACAATCCTTCTTCTCGACATTGTCGCTCTTAATCGTTTTGCAAAATTTGTTTCTATTCTCCGTTAATTTCTTCAATCGAGCTTTTCATCTCGAATAGCCGTAACAAGTATTGGTCAGCGGCCAACTATAGAATCACGAGTGAACTCTTCGCACACCGAGTATTAACTTCACCGGCCGCGAGAATGTAAATATTTTACATACAATCTCGATTTAATCAAGACTGGGCCCGTAAAATACAAGTAACCCATCGCGAAGATCCACAATTTCATTTTTCGATCGCTCTATTTCGATCCTCGCAATAAATATAAACACCAAGACCAACGGGGCACACTGCTGAAATCTTGATATTTCTATATTGACCATAAAATTGGACATAAGTGCGGGGAGTCAATCCACGGATCCGCTGCCATTCCATGGAGTCGCGAATCTCCCAGCCGTCTTCGAGAATGTCGTGGATCGCGGTGCATTATGCGATAATCGAGATGTTATCGCGATGGAGGCTCGGCAGTAATGTTAATATACAGCCCAGAGGAAGCGGCCGGATCGGTCTTGCGTGTATCCGTACCCCGGAGAGGTTATCGGACCACACACAAAGCGTGCGCGAAGAAAATAGCCACGGAGCGTAAATTTATGAATCTGTCCCGCCCGTAACAGTGGGACACTGTCGTGTTCAAGCCGTCGCCGAGGCAGGGCTGTTATCGTCGCTCTTTATGATCGAGCTTAAGGGGCGGGTATATAGCGCGCACGCCTCGTAACGAGGCAGCGGATTGTGCAGGTTGTGTACGAAGTCCCGCGTGTAACTCTCCTCGCATAAAGTCATTAAGTATCGTTTTTAGGGAAGAAAAAGCCTTTGGCTCGCCTACGTCACTGGCGAAGGATGCAAAATGCCTACAGCGGTTACTAAGTTAAAATACTTAACGAACGGGCGCGTCTTTCTAGAGCAGTAGATCAAGAGAATTTTAACAAATTAATTGCTTCGTTACTAGAGCGAGAAAAAGTGCAGAACTAATTTTCAGTAATAATAGGTAGTATATGAACAGATGTGCCCATAAACAAAGATACTGAGGTGAAAATGATAGAAAAATAATGGGGATTGAAATAAACGAATGGGTGTATGCATGTAGAGACATCGCGTTATGCCGCCTGCATCGCGGCATTCGATTTTCTTGGAATATTTATAATGTTCCGAAAATGGCGGCATTCGTGCGCTAAAGGGTTAACAGAGATTATTCGTAGTGAAACTTTGGCGCGTCTCGCGGGAACTCATGGTACTTGAGATATGAATATAATGGATTGTGATTAGTTTTTTATCATTTCGATATATCAATGTCTCCGCACGATTCTTTTTGGATCGAGTGATCGAATATCATTTTTTTGAGGGAAAACTACTGTTGTCTATCGCAGTGAAATCGTAAAGGCAATGTTCCAAAATCGAACCATTAATCCTTTACACTTTGTACTTTTCGTACATGAGAATTACGATATTTCCTTCTTTAACAAGTAAGAGGAGTACGCTTGTAAGAAAATACTTTACGATGATGACTTTTTAATACCGGTGACTGTAACCGACCTGCGTGAAAGGTCCATCGCGAGTCGTCGGAATGAAACGCGTCGCTAGAGTTGAAGATCCATACGTGTACCTAACACTAAACCGACCAAAACGATCAAAATAACCGATCAGTCGTTTCTTAGAAAAACCGCTGTACTTTATAATCGGGCATTTTTGAGATTTTTCATGATTTCACCGCAGAGTGTGAATCGTTCTATCGATCTATCCACAACTCTTCTTAATAGCCTTTTTCATTAAGCCTATACGTGGTATACATAAATACGTCCAGAAAGTGGCTGGTAGGTTTAGTGTTAATGGACGTGATCGGGGATCGACGCAGATAGAAAGAGAGGGAGGAAAAGGAGAGAAAGAGCGAGAGGACGATAGAGGATAGAGATATATCGGCGCTCTACGATTCTATTATTTCTGCCAATCGAGTCGCGGTAATATTTTTAAAGCGCCCTACACTGTCGGGGATACGGGTTAGAGAGGCAAATGAGAACCGCACACATTGGCTCTAATTATCATTATCGACGTTCCGCCGGCAGCGCTTCTCATTATCGTCGATAAATCGGCGATTGCCGGGAGAGGAGGCGCGGATTAATTGCGAGCGCCGTGGCTAAAAATGGATCTTTCCAGCAATTAAACCGTGAGCCGCTCGATATCGCAGGAAAAAAGCTCCGTGATAACGAGCGACCGGGTCCCCCGAGCCTCCGTGCTTGGGGAATTGTCGGGCAGATCGTAACCGGCCGATCAAACGATATCGCCTTGCCAAAGGTCTCTTTTACGTCCCGAGCCCGAGCTTCGAATTTCCCATGATGCTCGATGAATTATGTATGACGTATTGTTGCCTTAACAATCGCATCGAGTGTCGTAACTTCGTGTTACGCCGTTGGTAATCTTGTATTTCTTTTTTCCATTGAGCAAGGATGATATTTAAAAATTGAATTGTGATAATTAACCTTGGGTGTAATGCCCGTTAGTGCTCAATAATTCAAGTCATTCGGCTGGTTTGTAATCTACCTATCTTCCTCGCGCGCGTAGCGCTCTCTTTATGGAGAAAACTTCTTTCGATATAATCGGTTATATGGCTGGAAAATTCTGTTAACAATTTTCGGACTATTACCGCACGTTTCCTGTGTGATAATCTGAGTAAAAACGCATCACACAGTTATAGTTGCTATTGCTGCAAATTTATATTTTTTATTTATATATATATTGGGTGAGTGCAAAAGTTTGTGCGGAGTTTCAATAGATGGGGTTATGAGAAACTCCGCACGAACTTTGTAGTACATTATCAGCGACTTATTTTATTGCACTAACCGATGATCAGCTGAGTTAATAAGTCGTGAGAAGTATCACGAAAACTCTCTAGCAGTTTTTCAGTGTTTTTCCCCAGACGATTGGAGCGTGTATTCTCACAATCTAGTTGCAATTTGCGCAGATTCCTCAAAAGGATTTGAGGTATACTAGTAAAGGGACAGATATCTTTTCGAACGACCTAAGATTTATCAGGCAGAACAGCGAGGATACCGAGCTACCTTTCTTCGTGCAGCACAACTGCCATTATGAAGACGTTTTCTGATCGCGACTCATTTTTTTGCAGGCTGCCGGTCTGGATCTGAAGGAAAACCTCGGAGCTGGAGCCGCAGCGGCATGGCCTTATCCATCCGTGTACCATCCTTATGACGCCGCTTTCGCTAGCTATCCCTTTAACGGGTGAGTTTGTAATTCTTCTGCACACAAATATACCCGAGTTCTCTGCTTTCGCGTCATTCTTGGTAACCGACCGATCTGGAAACTGCGATCGCGTAAAATGGAAATAGAGCACTTTGTAAGTGGCGAGGTATCGAATATTGTTGTGCAAGATACACTTTTCACTACGAGCTGACCGAACGATATTACGAATTATATTCATAGTTTGAATCGAGAGCAATGAAGTGCTCGAACGTTTGATGATATATGCAAACAATTATCGTGAACTTTCAGCAGCTGACAACATAATGTCGCGAAGAATAAAATCTATTGCCCTAAGAAATGAATATAAGCTAAGAGGGTACAATGCTGATAATATTAAATAGCGATACGATGATATTTATACACTACAGAAGACCCAGGAATTTTAACGAACTAATCGACAGTTTCTGTACCCAATCGAGCACCTTGTATATGATAACGTAAGTAATGAACTTCTTGGATACTTTTGACACGGATCGATCGGAACCGAGATTACTCGACATTACGCAACATATACGAATAAAAATAAATTAAAACTATAGATCCCAAGCTACGACGTTCTTGTATCAAAACAAAAATCAAACAGCATGTTCTCTATTCTTTTCAGAGAGCCATTAAATATTAAGTCCAATTTCATATCAAAAGTGCACTTTCAACATCGTTAAGAATAAAATCCTTGTCCCCTAAGTTCTGTCTTAAAAGAAAACATCTTCAATGTATAAATTATCTCGTTTTCCACGGGTAACGCATCAAGTTCTCTCGAATCGCGATGAATCCGCGATGCGCAACGTTCCTCACGCTGCAACGAGAAACTCTTCATCCCAAGATGTCGCACAATCGCTAATAACACCGGGCGTGCGCCATCGCGAAAATCCTCATTCCCAATGGACGAGACAAGAGCTTTTTCTGCAACGTCATTTTTGAGCGAGCCCAATCTCCTCTCCTGTTTTCTCGCACGAAAGACGCAACGAGGTTCCCCTTACGTGCTCCGCCCTGGTCGATGTGCTCGCGCACTGCCAGATAAGCTGCGCGAGAAACACATAAACATTCCAATAAATTAGCGCTCAGCTGACCCGGGACTGTCACCTTGGGCGTTTTTATTCTCGCTCTTCGCGCTGGAATCGGTCAGCGCGTGTCATAATGCGACCGGTGAAAGGTCTCGTTCGTTTGATAAATTCGAATCGTATCAGCGCCCGGCAAGATTAAGATTCGGAATGCCCGATTGCGTCGAACAGTGGCTTTCAAACTGCGGGAGGTAATAGGGAGGGGCGTGAAAAATCACTTAACAGGGGGGAGGGGGTGCTTATCAACGGTCAATGGCACTTTTCTCGAAACTGTGTTGACCCAATCGATGTTCTATCCGCTTGAATCGTTCGGTACGATGCATTTTTTGGCGGATACTATTTTTTCATCCATCTGGTAAAGTTCGATCTCTAAACACGGGCTGCACTTGGATCGGAGCATTAATCCTGGATAATGGAATTCGATAAAAATGATTTTGTGATTTTTACGTGCTACGTGCGGTATGGAATATAGGCCTAAGATCAAGGTTAATATTCAAATTAATATGCTGACTTGCAAAATTAAGAAGTTGCCAATTGTAAATAAAATTTTCGACTATTTTGCTTGCAATTTCATCGATGCATATTTCTATATAATGACAAACTGTATTGACAGTTTAGATTTTTTCAAAGAACGTGATTGGTAAGGAAAATATTTTGATATTTTCATTGACAAAATTCTGCGTCTAAGAAATGTTATTAGTCCAAAAGGTAAATGTTTTTATAAGCAGTTTGAAAACCACTGACGAAGAACGAGCGGGTGCCCGAGGGGTGGAGGCTGCGGCAGGGTCGCCCGATGTCGATAATTAGTTTTCTTATCTGCGTTTCCGGCATCTTCGCTCGGGGGCGAGTCCGTTTAATTTTTGACGATGAACAAAATACACTCGTATATCGAAGCACATCGATCTATTCCATGCGGCAAGCAATTGGCAATCAAAAGCATTTCTATACTATTACATCGTCCTATATTTTAAAGTTGCTATTGAATTAAATAAAAAGATGTGTATAAAGCAAAAACTCTAATTTTTCCTGTAATTATTTTACGTAAGTAATCTTTCGCATGTCCTGTTTATTATGGTTGCTAGTGCTGATAGAAAAAGCAGTCAAATGGAGGACAACTTATAGAAACGGGTTAGGTACAAAATGCATAAACTTTATTATTATCAATGACATTGACTGATTGTTGCATAAAAAATATTCTGAGCGTTACTTGCTACGACGACAAAAAATTTCGATGATAGAATTAAAATAAAATTCTGCGAGCAAAAATAATTATTGACTCTGTAATTAATTTGTTGGCGATAGTCGAGACGATGACATATTAATCATTTGTCGATTTTTCATTATAATCGAAGATTATACTTAAATAGTTAATGGATTATAAGAAGAAAATATGTGTTCCTCCGCTGCATTGATGAGCAACGTGAATCACAGTTTTGCGTGAATTAACGGCTTGGCAGTGGAAGGGTAATTATGCAAAATTCTCTCGAATGCAGTACAATAATATATATACCCAACATAACCAATAACTATGGTATGTCGTAAGTTTATGTCGTTAAACTTAACACTATAATTACCCGCCATTCTAACATATTCACATATACAATTTCCTCATTTATAAAAGGAAACGTAATAAAGAATTGCAATGCAACAGAATTTTTTTAGAAAACTATAAACTCGTTATTTTCACGGCTGTGGCAGTTACAATTTTATACGCGTAAACGCTGACTACGAAAACATGGATTACATTAAATTAAAGAGATAGAAAATTAATGTGGAGGAAGTGGATAATAATCACGATAGTTACCATTATTAAGGTCAATCAAATAAATATGTTAGTAAGTTTCTTCACGTTCATCAAATAATATGTAGTAAGTTTCTCAACGTAAAATTTTATTTAAATTTTATTTAAAAAGAGTTTTAGAGTGATTTCAGAATTATCCTTCTTATGATCATAAATACGATGAAAAATATTTATGAGAATAATTAGTACGACTAGTATTCGCATTTCATTAATGCTTTTACACGAATTTTAGCAGATAATATTTATTTACAGACTTGCAAAAATGCGCTTTTCAATAAATACCGAATCAATATAAGTAATGCTCAGCAATAAATCATTTTAGCTATAACATGATAAAAAAAGTGGAACGGATACGGCTAATAACTGCAAGAATCGATGTAGCTGGTTTAAATGGGACAGCTAACAAATAAATATGACCATAGCGGGACGCGTTTGACGCACACAGTCGCAATTTTCCCTCGAGAAATTAGCGAGGTTTACGTGTAAGGTAAGATCCACATTGAGCGTGTCCATCGTGCTGAAATCTCGCTTGTAACTGCCAATGTGTGTATGCGCGATATTAGAAAGCTCAATTTGAAACGTCAGGAAAACCTTGCGCCACTTTATGCCGATGATGAAGGCTTCGAGTTGATGAGTTTCTATTTTTATCAAGTAAATATATCTAATTTATCTGTCTTTTTAATCCTTTCACACAACATATTTTGATGATTTGAACTCGATGCTGAATGTCAACGGTTGACAGAAATGGTATATAAATTAAAGTAAAAAATTTATCATAAGGCTTGAATTAGTCTAAAGACGTTTAAAATTTCGCCAGTTGCATCTAATTTAAAATATGACCAATCAGTTATGTATTTCTTTATACCATGTATATATATATACAAGATTTCGCTATAATTAACGCATCGTTAAGGACTATCCTTTTATTATAGAAAAATAAGTCCTAAATGTAGGATAAAATGTTACGAACATTATACAATAACCACTTATATAATCATTCAATAAATTTCGCTCTACTGGGTCCCCGCTTATCTACTTGCGATTTAAAAATCATTATTCGAGGAAGATTATTGTACATTTCTTGTCGCGCATTGCATGAGAACTCACGACTTTTGCGCTGCAACCCTATAAGTTCGCTACTATAATTATCACAGGATCCAGCGTCTGAAACACATCTCAAACTACGAAATTCTCGCACCTAAATTCTAAATTCTGAATTCTAAATTCGATGCACCAAAAATGTGCAAGATGTGAGATTGAAAAATGCGTAAGATGTAAGTGAGATTCAAACTCGGATCTTTTCCGTCCGAACCTCAGCCCGCTTCACGATCGTGGCACGAATGTCGCCTCGTGGAATCTATACTGCTGCATGACGCACTTCCGGCGGAGCTGCTTCGTATGCAAGGAAGCGATCGGGTACTACAGCTTGCTTAGCATCCATTCGGTCTAGTCGCTTAGCGCACCGAGCCTTCCTTTACGGAGACCTACCGCCGGTCCACACCGGAACCGCAACACGCGCACGCTCGCTTCTGACGCGCGATAAGAATTACCGGAAGATAATCGAATGTGCACCTGCAACATCGAGGCCGTCCTTATGCGAAGTGTCCTAAAACGAGAAACCAGCTTGCCGCCTGGCACCGTATTTCGACTCTCGTCGAGGTGCCTATTCCCGGCTGGAAGTACTGGATTTTCTGTTTCGCATTCACATTCGTGTTGTGAGTGGAATAAGTGTCCGGAAGAATCTGATATTTAGCATTAGAGCTATCGGATATTTACGCTTCGATTTGAGAGTACTGCAGATATATATATTAGAAAAAGAACGGAAATGAGATACTAGTAGATCAGTATAATGATTTACGTGCAATAAACGACAAGTTGTATACATTTATATTGCTCATAGCTGCATAATAGACGATACATTTAAAAAATAAAAATGACTGATCAGTTATCGCGACTGGTTTGATAGTTCTAGGGTCAAATTGACGATGGAAATTATAGTTGCACTTCTCTGCGTATACAGGATTGTTGAGTCGCTGAGGAATTAATATGAAATATTTCTGTGCGGAATTATGTGTTTCTTCAATATTTGGGGAAAATGCAATTAGATGTAATGTCGGGATGAGCGTCGAAAGCTTTAAAATAATTTCACTATGTAAATGTAACTATTTAGTAAGGAAGGAAATGATTTCTTATGTAATATACCTATTAGGAGACTTGTGTTGGAATTTATTATCTTTTATTAATTCAAACATGTTCCATTATTAAAAGACTAAAGAATAGTTAAACAGATGTCGACGAATGTCTGTATTTTGATTGTTTTATATCGTCATTATTTTTTTTTTTTGTTTAGTTTTGAGGATAATTTAACATTGGAACTAAGAATAATATTCCGACTTATCTAAATATGCTTTAAATATCTATGAAAAAAAAAATGAGCGGAGATGGAAATTACATAAGTCCATTTAATTATTTATATACCGCAGCAAAAGCATGAAAATAGTCTGAAAATGCATCGTTACAGATTCTAAAAATTTTTATCACAAATTGTGGGCCGATTATTTCTATCGCGTTAAAAATTCTATTGTTAAATATACTTATGAATGTAATTTTGCATCACTGGTTCACTCGGTGCCAATATGGTAAATTGACAATTCATTTAAATTTTCTGCAACGCAACGTGGTAAACGCTTTACCGTGTTTTATTGGCAAACGTTTTATTGTGTTCTATGTTTGGCGCATGGTACGAGGCCTGTTTAGCATGGGACAGTTTGAAGAAGTTATCCGCGTGTTAAGTGGGCTATGATTAAGACCACTTTATTAAAATCCGGGATTATTCTTGTGCCACTCGGTCGAACGTTTATAAAGTGACCGGCGATAAATCTGATTTCCCTCATTTTTTTTTCTCTATTCTTCATACATTGTCTACTGATTATGGAAAGTTCGAACGAAGTTTTGCGTGCGTCAGCGATACGCGCAATCACCGTGCTACCATCTGCGGTTGAAGGTAAAAGGATTCGAGAATGATATCGTGAATGTTTTTTAAATTAAGCAAGTCTCCGTAGAATTCTAATTTGGGGCTAATATCTGCCAATGCCTACGCCATGGTTGGCATAACATAAATTTCGTTTATTTACGTGACACGCAAGTTTCCACCGTCTCATCGTATATCACCCTTGGCCGACATCTTTGTCGCCAATAAACGATATATTATCGTCACTTCTTTCTCGACGAATAACAAAAACCCCGGCGTGAGACTCGCTCCATTACGTTACTCGAAATGCGAGTTTCTTTGTTCGTTATCGGTACGGCGTATGATAATTAGCGCAAAACGTTAAACAAACTCGGTACAAATAGCCAATCGTGACAACTGGAACAGCAGCTACGTATAAATTAGATTCAAAGTCCTCCCGGGAATTAAACGTATTCACCACGACGTGCAATAAATTCACTTAGCGTATCTTTTACACTCTTCGACCGATATAACTTTGTGTCTTTCGCCGCAATAATGGTATAACGGCATTGCAAAGAAGTGCAGTATAGATCGGCGTCTGAATATTCTATTCATGATCGAAAAGGAAATGAATCCTTCCAAATTTATTGACACTGCAGATTTCACAACATTCTACATTGTAATCTGAAACTGATTGCGTTTGAATATTTTTGCGTTGTAAGTTGTTAATGCAATACAGGAAACAAATATAAAGTTTTAGGCTAAAGGAGCACCTGTGCTTCTAATGTCAACAAATTTGTAGAGGTAAGGAGCTTAGACCTTTTTACTAGACACGGCGAGCCCAGTTTTACTAGAGTTTTTTAATTATTAACCTGATCACTTTTAAGATACTATTTAGATTATGGAATAAATAATCCTAACCGTATCTCTTGTGCATTAACGCTTTCTTACCACTTTATTAGACGTACTCACGAAATCATGGTCGAAGTTTAAACGACCCGATAATCGAGTGAGATTACTTAAATGAGCTTGATATGTTCACAAAGCAACCCCATTCCAAAGTACAGCTTACGAACGTGTAACGAGCTCGATATATGGTTATGTTTCCTATTTCTCCGTTATCTGCAAGCCTTTCTTTGAAGTTTCACGTAACCTATCCGGAAAAGACAAAAAAGGCAAAAGTACGAGCGGTAGAAATCCTTCCGTTTAACACTGCTACGTCCATTTTACAGAACTCTTGGAATCCCGCTGAGTTGTAGCTAACCTCAAAACCTACCAGCCACTGTCCGGACATATTTATATCCAGTAGTATATATTTGTGTATATCCTTAACACGTTAAGCGCCATGTCAATCAGCGGTGACTGACACTGAACTTTCCGTTTAGGCTGCGTCAGTCACCGGCGACTGACAGCGCACTTTTAAGCAGCGCGCGTATCCTAACGGGGATGTTCTTAAAAATTTGTACTAACACTCAACACGTTAATAACATAAATGTAATTTATCAAAACAAGGTAAACAAAGGTGACGTTTGCTCGTACATCGACTACAAAAGGTCTCTGCATTAAATTTCTCACCATCTTTGAACCTAAGATTCGTGACTTTGTATCATAGCATTAAAACTATAAGCGAACTCGGGATACAAGTCCGAAACAGTATTTATTGCGATTGAAAAAAGTCACCTGACCCATCTGTTTATACTCTGGCTCGCCTATCGGCAAGTATCCCGCAGTAGCCCGCTCGATGGCTAACCATGACCTGAACCGAAGAAAAGTTATCGATAGAACGATTCACACCGTGCTCTAGTATCATAGAAAATCTCAAAAAATCTCGTACGAAGTACAGCGATTTTTCAAAGAAACGATTGCACGGTTATTTTCGCCGCTTCGGTAGGTTTAGCCTTAAGTACACGTATGGATCTTCAATTCCAGAGACGCGTTTCGTCCCGATGACTCACGAGGGACCTTTAACGCAGTCCGGTCGCAGTCTCCGTTATTAAGAGAATTGTCATCGTGAAGTATTTTCTTAGTTTCTCGTTCGGGAGCGCGAACGATCGGCCAGAGAGGGCATGAAGTCCGGGCGTGCGCGACGGCGCTTAATATAAGCATACAAAAAGCCAATAATGCAGAGTTGGCATGCACGGCCGCGAGGTCTCGGGATCGTGCGGGTTAACGGTCTCGTCTTTCCGGCGGATTGGCCCTGCTTCCGGGGACATATAGGGTAGACAATAAGAAACCAGTAGCCGGCCTCTCGGGGAATCGTTGTACGAACGGTCCTCTTACGTAGTTCTTCTATGTCCGGCCTCGCATCGGCCGATCGGTGACACGTATTATTAAAGTGTGTCCGTACAACGACCGATGTGTCGGCACGCGCTTCGAGTCCCGAACGAGTCGCCGCGATCGTTTAAGGATATCAGTACCAACCGCGAATCTTAATGCCTCGTGGGTTTGATTGCAAAACGGTGGCTCGGTGCAGGCGGTCGAGCTCGGTCTCCGAATTTGTCTCGAACTCGTAACTTAGGGTCTGCAAGGCGGATTATGGCAAGGGAACTTGTAACGTTTAAGATATTGGAATCGAACTCCTGTAATTGCGGAGTATTTACTTGTATATCAAGATTAATTAAACAATGTATATTGATTTTAAATAAACTTCGATACTCTGAAAGGAAGTGATTTGTTATGGATGTCTGTGATATAGTTTGAGTATAAAGTGTAGAGATATAGTAATTCTTAGTTTGTCGGAATAATTTGATGTAATATACGTATTTGTATTGATGGGATTGTTCTTTTTTTTAAATGCTGGGTATGACACACGGTACCTGTCGTTTGGACGATCGTAGATATAAAGTTCATGAAATTCATTCGTCTGAGTAGGAATTATGGCAATTGCATCAGGCTGATTGAATGTTAGAAAAGCTATTGAAAAAGCAACATATCGGTGCTCTCTAATTGATTGGTACGATAATTTACGCGAGACGGCGCTCGCGATCGCAATTACAGCTGAGTGGCATTAAAAGAGAATAATAATTTCACGCGATGCGTCTATAATAAATATAATTCTTCACTAAATAGCACCGGTTGTCAGTTAATTAATACATTCTCCCGGCAAGCGTCGCTAGCGCTGAAGAAGAGTTCCACGAAAATTATATAAGGACAGCCTGTCGATGAAGAACGATCATGTTTTATTTCCCCAGTGGTCTTTACCGAGCCGATCTTTCGATTATTTACGACTATCGACCGAGGATTTATGTGCCGGCGATAAAATCGCGTATCTGATTCTCGTATTGAATGCATCGCCAACTTCTTCGCGCACCCCTCCAAATATTCCCTATCCCCTGTAAGAGTCAAATTACATCACGCATCTATTTCAATTGGCGATAAACGCGACGAGACTGTGCAGCTGCTCGACGCATATCGCCCCTTAAACGCCGATGTCGAAATCAGCTGATCGCACTTTGAAATTACACCATCATATTTATGCGCTGCCCTTCCTCTTGCCCTAAATTCTAAAGTACCACGTTCCAACCATCCTGGCATTCCATTCGCAACGCGCCAGCTTCACAGATTTTCCATTCGAGGCTTTCGAATTCGCGCATGCGCACATCCATACCTAAAGTGCCTCAGTACCAAAATCAAAGCTCCATGCGTGTGCAAAGTAGAGTTCGATGAGCGAAACGAGCTCAAGCTGTTGTACGCACCCTTCGCGGAGACGCCATGGACGTCTTGCACGGATGATGTACGGCCGTTTAATGACCCGGTTTTCGTCCTGTGGGAGGGGGCAGGGGGCTGGTTTTTGCCGCTCGGCAAGGGTTGCGCCGCAGGGGGACGCGTATCCGGCCGAAAAGTCAGTGACACGCGTTTTTCGGCGGTAGGGGCGGCGCGCGTCAGTTCTCTCCTTCGACATGCAGATGACAGCGGCTCGTCGAACCGCACGACAATGTCGTCGTAATGCGTCTCCTGCTTTCGCGCTTTTCCCATTAGCCTTAATGGACGTAGATTATTCCTGCCGCCTGTACGCAAGGATTTAACGACCGGGCCGCACCCCTCGTCCTGGCACTTACTCTCTTCTCGCGGCTGATGAGTTCACACCGACTGGAAAAGGTCACCCACGGTGCCACTCGGAAACTTCTCACTTCGGTGCGATCAGGATCTTATGATTCATAAGACTCGCGTCGTATCGCGAGGCTGGGGTAAAGCCTGGGACTTTCTCGGGTAGCGGCAACGTTCGAAAGCTGCCTATTGTTTCTGAATTTCCACTTCTCAATTCCCTCGGAGCCTCGATCAACCTAACCCTCTTACATCGGGCTCAGCCGAAGTGACATGGCCAAACGATGCGTCGGGGCTAAATCCTATAAGGACTCCAATGTGTTATCGTGACCGACAAATGTATCGCCGATTCGCGAGAGTTTGCGTTCTTGCATCCTTTACATTTCGATTGATGAACCGTCAATTTGCATCGCGCGCATATCGTTATTATTATTCTCTTACAGTGTCATCGCTATGTTTATGGTTAAACATTAGCACCTTTATCTCCGCAATGTCCAGGTGCGAGATAGCTTTATCCAATTTGCAGCATCGACTGCGATGAGCATTTATCTCGAGTTCTACCGTTTAAAGCGTGTTCCGAATTATTAGTGGCTTACGGTGTACATATCACACGGTGAAATCCACCCGCGATACCCGGGATTTAAACGCGCGTAAATGTTCGAGCCTCTTATCCACTCCGCGGCTCCCTTATTCGGGCTCCTTCCTCTTTGTTTCTAATAAAAATTCCAGCTTATCGGCCGACGAAGCTTCTTTGTGCTGTGAACCCGCGGAAAGGGCGCGACTTATCTCCCGACGACTATCCATTAACCGGGTCACGTAGATTACCGTGAATCACTGGAGTTTTATGAATTTCGTAAGTTGGCCGTAACGGCTCGCCGGATAATCTGCTGTGGCGACAACTCAACGCGGACTGACTTTAATCACCGTGCACCGCGTTAGCGCATATCCCCTGGATGGATTTAAGCGATCGCGTGACAAACTGGCGGCCCGTGTATCATTTTGTACCGAGTGTCCTGCGACCAACCATAGGACCGAGTTTCCGTTGATATTACGCGAAATGCTAAGCTAAGAGGAAAATATGGAAGAACGAACTCTCGCGCGTAAGATCTTGTCTCTCGGAAGATTAGCGGCAAATGCTAATATCTCTTTAGTCACACTACTGATTTCAGTGGATATTACGTAGAAGGATGCAAAATATCAATGTTATTCATTCAGCTTTTTTAAAGAAAGACAATGGAAAAAAATTCATGAATACAACTAGCTGTAAGTAATTGTGTAAGACATTATGTGGACATTCAAACTGCATTTTCTTAAAAGGCCAATCTCCTTCGCTTTGAAGTATCATATTCCAAATTTCTCTAGCAGCCACAAAGTGTATATTAACAAATTTGAGAGGGTTTCTCTTAATAAAAAATCTACCAGCATCTGTCATTGCAACTGTTCAAGATGTTTTTTCTTCAAAGGGAACTTGTTATGAGACACCATGCCGCTCATATTTAATTTGCGAAATCGTGTAGCTTAACATATTAAATACATACCAGATGCATTTTATGAAACAATACAAATCTTCAATAGTCACAATAGAAGAAAAAAGCAGAGGCTCGTAGGCAGAGCTTGATCTACATCTTTCCAAGGATCCCTTCATCACGAATTCACGCTTTCTTCATCGTACACATTCAAATCTGATTTTCTCGATAGCAATGGCCCGCTGAAGTACTTTACTCGATACCTTTCATCTCTCTGGTGAAAAATCGCCATCTTTCGGTCGCAGCAGCCCTGGTTACACGGCGCTTTGTACAAAATCGCAGAGTACGTTGCGTAAACTCTCCCCGGAATCGGGGAAACTCTCTGGCGGCGGTGTTCTTGCCGCGTATACACGGCGAAGTTTACGATCGATCTGTCACGCCGCATCCAACTGGTAATAAAGTTGGATGTGGAACAACCGACTGTCACCGCGGTAACGAAACTTACTCCCGGCGCGGAGGCGCTTTCAAGAGCTTAGCGCGATGACATCGGTACACGCCGGCTGCTCGTCGTGTAAATTGCATCGCGAAAATCCTGGCCAATGCCGCGGTAACTCGATACTAATGATCGGCAGAGGCTCCTTTCGCAACGCTTTCTTCGCTCCCCGCCCTCTTTCGTCGCGGATGTACCGGAGTCAACGCAAATGTTTATACGCCGGATTCGTGGACTCGACGAATTATTGGGTTGGCAAATGTTCCCCTCGTTTTTTTTTTTTATTTTTGCATGCGGAAGCCATGCTCCACACTTATGAACCTCTCTCATGGAACGAAGATGTTTCTCTATAGCGGTGTGGGAGCATTCCATATTCTCTGCCAGTTCCCTTGTCGTTCGACGCGGATTTTCGTGCAGAAGTTGGTTTAATGGGCTCTTCATCGAATTTCAATTTTGAACTGAGTATACCAATCACGAATGCTTCTTTCAGCCATGGCACCCTCTCCATGCACAGTATAAATGTCGCGAGCAGCTTTTGCGGTCTTAGAACCTTGATTAAAAGCGAAAAGAAGGAAGTGTCGAAAATGCTCTTTTTTGTCAACTTGACGTTCTATCTTAATGATCTGAAAGTTAACATAAATGAACTCGAACAAAAAAATAAAATTTAGATTCCAGTATAATAAAACATTCTCTTTCGAATGACTTGAAATATTATGCCAGAAACATTTAATGACATGCGGAATGATAAAATTGAAAAAAACAGCGGGAACTTAGTTGCCAACCCAATAGTTCGCCACGCCGTCTTTCCTCTCTCTCCACTATCTTCGCTTCTTCCTTTTCCGCCGTGACCAATTTACGGACCCTCGCGGGAGCCTCTGCATCGTGGTAGCTTGGAACACAGGCCGATTACGTCGCCCGAGAAACTTTCGCGAGGTCGAACTTTCCTCCACTCGGCGCATCACCAAAAATGCAGTTCGAGTGCGTGCGACGTACTAAATCTTAGGTTACGGGACCCTGAGGTCGGTTGATACCGAAACCAAGGAATAAAACATAATACGTAGCTATTTGTGGTATCAGAGTTAGGCGTGTTGAAAAACGATACATGACTTTTGTCGAGGGTATTTATTTTATCGTAGGTACGTGTTTGTTAACACCTTCAAGCTCAAATTAGTATTTTTTGGGGAAAAATAATTTAAAGGTATTTTATTAGTAAAAGCAGATTATAGGGACGATTTCAGAGGTCATCATTGGATACGAAAGGATTCAGAGGATTGAGGGATGGTAATAATGAACCGATAATATAATATTTAATTAATATAGGGATGTAAATTGTAGTTATGTAGAATTGGTGGTATTTGAGGGATTCCTGCCAAACATTATTTACATTTAATATTACGTTGTATCAGTGGTGTTTTTATTTTTGTATATGTGGTGCTTTCTTGTATATTGTTGATACTACTCACTTCTCTAAAGTAAAAGACATTACATATTTTATCTTATGTTATAATATATCAACAGTTAATCTTGAAATAGCTGTTTGAGCTATATCATTACATATGAAAGCTCGCTAGCGCCACTTTAAAAGTTTTATTCCCCTTTCCGTATGAAAACGTATCTGCTTTCTTGTCTTTTTTTTGACATCAATTAATAAGATCACCAGATCTAAGATCAGCAGTTTTGAAACGGTTTTTGGATGAGCGCAGCCATGATATACTTACACAAAATATGGAAAATCATCAAGAAATGATAGCCCCCGAAAAAATACTATAAAACATACACCCCGTTAACTTCTCTACATTCTTCATCAAGATTTACAAGGATAACAATCTATGACATTCCAACACGAAATGTCTACAACTAGCAAGTGACAATGTCGAAGGAAACAAACAAAATGTTTTACACCTTTCCAATATATATACATCAAAAAATATCCGTGTAACAGAAACGATTAATGCGAGACCTGCAAATCATCGGATCTGCAGGCTATCTCGAAGCCCATGGTTCCTTCCACGCGGTCTCCGCCTCGTGTAGCCCCTCGCGACGGAGGGCGGGCAGATGAAAGGGACCGCAGAATACTGGCGTGGCTTCTCGATTGATTAAACTTAAACGCGACCACGAGACAGCGACTTCAACGCCGACGGGCGGGAAGGATGGCCGGGAGAGTGCGTGCAAACGTGTTCCCCCCTTTCGTGCGTGCAGACGAGGGAAGATGGCGCCTTTACCGAAATGGCTGCACCTTCGTGCTGATAAAACGTAAAGCACACCACCTGAAAAGGAGCCTACCGTGAACGAGGGAGAGAGGGTACCGACGAGGTTAGATATCACCCCTAGTTACGACTGGTAGCGAGGGGCGGAGTCGTGCGACTTGCACACCTGCCTCTGCCCATGCTGCCCTGGTCACTCGGTATTGCTTCTACCCCTTTCGAAGCTACACCTTGATGAACGCGTTTACGTTAACGCCTGGACAGGATAGGTTAGCGGGAAATGGCCGTTTGCGCGGTTTTTAATGGCCGATTCGAAGGTTTATCTTGCTCGAAGAATTACCCGTTTACCGATGAGTTACGGCCTGCTCGTTGAAACGAGGAATCTTCCGGATTTTAGGGACATCGTAGCTGTTTGAGAAATCTTTTTGAGCTGTTCTCAGGGTTGGAATTTGTAGGGATGGTTTGATACACGTTTATACTGTGAAACGTTGAAGATACTCTTACAGGGAGGATGTGAGTTGGTTTATCTTTTCTAGAATTGTATTGCTCTTATCGATGCTTTGGCGAATGCGAATGCATTTTAGAGTACTCTCGATTAAATAGCGATTGGTTCTAGATGCACTTCTTGTCACGCTGAAATCTTAAAATCTCGTAGGTGAGAGATGGCTGGTTAAAATATCATCGGCTGAGCGATCTTTGAAGTTTAATTACAGCGGTTCGTGGCTGCCGGTCTTTATTTCGCGGCTAATGTCTTTCACTTTTAATGCTGTGCACCATCACCGTCAAGTAAATCTCTGTCGAGAATACGGCACGCTTCTGCTGACGCTTTATCGTAAAACACGATGTGACAGTTTTCCCATCTATCTTGAGAGATGCACTTTTTTCTCTGAAAAGCGATGAGCTGATACGGTTTCGCAGATTGCTGCTCGTTCAATTTTCAGGGATAACTGCTAAAGTCGGTTAACGTGCAAATTTATTGTCGCACTGTCTTAATCGTCTTGAATCAGCTATTATACATTTTCCCGAAGTACCTTTAATTACTTTATTTGCGGAGGTAAATATCCTAAGGTTTCTTAAACGATCATTAAATTCTTAAATGGTCATTAAAATTTCTGCAATAATCTCGGCTTCCTAATCGTCTTATATTGGAACGAATGCGATCAATGCATAGTTAACAACTTTTGTTAAATATACGAGTGACATTCGTATCTTCTAAATTTGTACTTGGGGCAAAACTCGCGTCTGCCGGATTTTGTTCGTAGTCCACGCCGCAAATATCGCTCGTTATTACGAGGCAACGAGTTAGAATGTGTAAACGTATTATTGCCTGGTTGACAACAGATCGAATCGGAGCGACGAGCGCTCGTCGGCGACAGCAGACGAGCGCGGCTAGGCGTCCCACGGTAACCTCCTGCAAAATTCAGGACGAATCACCGGCTGCAGCCGGATAGAATATGAATGGATCCGCGCGTAATGGATGGACCAAAAGAGAAAGATGGTCCTGACATTGCGCGACAGAATCGGTGCTATCAATTCGGCGCGCACTTTTCTTTCGGGGATCGCAACTTCGCATAGAGACGTTTGCTTCTTTCTTTGGTGCTTTCATTACTCCATACTCGAATCAGGAAGAATGTATTTCATACAGACCTATAAAACATTGATATACACGTAATAAAGTTATACAGAACAATAAAGTTATAAAGAAATTATATCTAATGTAAGGCACTTGTATTTAAGTTTACACTATTTTCTAATATAAATCCTTGAATGTTTTCTCTAAACTTCGTGCACGTCGAGGTAATAATAAGAGCGATATTTTATTTTTGTTGTGTTTTTCACGGAATTATATCGTTCTTAGAGTTAACTGAGATCATTTTCAACCAGTGGATTTCTAGCACTAATATCGCGTGGAAAAGTGCAGGCGTGATGATCGGGATGCGAACTTGCGTTATCCAAGTAGAAATCCGGGCTTCTATTTGCTATGTACGTAGCTCACCGGGTACAGACAAGGGCCAACGACAAACGGAGACGTGACAAGGGCGAGAAAGGGTCCGATGGAGGAAAGGGTCCAGACCGACCGTACAGGATGGCGGAGAGAGCACGGGCCGATTGACAATCGCTATGGAAACAAACGGTTCGTGTGATTAATCGAAGAGAAAAGGGGCTGTTGGAAATGTAGATTTGTACATACACTCACAGCGCATCTACTATTATCTACTATACTCGCACGTTACACTACGCACAAGGTTGACACCGAATACAGCTTGGAATAAGCCATAAAGCCTTAATCAAAGTACTTGCCCTTTCGCGCGTCCTCTCCATCGATTCATCTCTCTTAATCATAAGCTTTATCAACGATCAAACCAAACTTATTTCAATACAATCGCAAAAAGTGCCACGGTCTTGGCACCTAACGAATAACTCAAAAATACCGTTTATCGCAAGTACGCACTACAGCTAGTACCATTTTACTCATCAGCAAATAAAAATCCTTATACTCAAGCCGATCATCGAATTCCCTCAATACGCTTAGTTCTCCGTAAAACGTTTCTCGTATCTCCCGATTAGATCGTCTCGCCTACAAGCTCCGTGTCGGTAATTTATTTACACCCCGTATATAGCCGGCGTATTTAAAACGGCGGACGATGGCGATGGCGATGGCGGTGGCGGTGGCGATACCGGAGGTAGCGGCTGGGCAAGAGATAGATTGGGAGAAGCGTGCGGAAACGAAGCTGCGGAGAGAAAGAGAGAAAGTGAGTGGGATAGGCAGGGGGGGAGGGAGGAATTCCGCGCAGAGAAACCTGAAAAGGGAGAAAGGGAGGGACGTGAACGGAGGAGGCAGAGAGATAGCGAGCCTAGAGCGAGGGTGGGGGGTGGAGAAGCAGGAGGAGAAGGAGGGGGGAGGGGGATTGGTGGAGACGAAATCGGGAGAAAGCAGCAGTTCCCGCTCTCGGGGGCGGCTGGCTGTTATCATGAGAAACAAGCTTCCACTCTGATTTTTTAATCCGATCCGCACCCCCTGCCACCGGCTGAATTTTAAAATAACTGCAGAACGCCATTTGCTCCTCGCAAACAGACCGGGGTTAAGCCATCCACTTCTCTCTACCTCTCCTCTCGCCCACGGTTCTTTCCTGTCCTCGTTCCTCTCCGTTTCACTGGCATTGGTCCACCTACCGTTTTCCTCTTCCCGTCTGTCCCCCCCCCCCCTCTCTCTCTTTCTCTCTCTCTTTTCCTCACTTACCGTGCCCTCCTCCACCCACTCCATTCCCTTCATCCGTGTATATACGCAGCCTCGCGCCGAACGGATAGGATATGGCGGAGGATGTATATATATATATATATACATACATATATATCAGCAGTGGAGGCGCCTGATGCCAAATTGAAATGTTTAGCGCCTCGTTTCAGCTGCTGCGAATCCCGCATGCGGCCATCCCCGTTGCTTCGGCTGCGAGATGAACGAAGATACGAAGGGGCGGCGGGAGGGGAGCGAGGGGGCTGACGGGAAAGATAAGGGGGAGAAAGGAGATAGGAGCATGGGAGATACCGTGTGTAGGCTTGCCTCGGGGAAGGGTAGATAAGTGACAGTTTTATTAATTTCCCATCTCCACCCCCTCCCCGCCTTTCCGCCCTCCTCGCCGCCCCCGCCCCTCGGGCCTCCCTCGAAGCGCGAGGAACGTCAGTCGTGCGTCCACACATGCCGGCCCCCGGGCCACCCCGCGCGCTGGTGCGCCGCGAGGGTGAAAATAAAGCTCAATAATGGCGACGCCCCCGTGACGGAACCCCGGTTGAGTGGGACGAAGGTGCGCTTCCGCCAATTCTGAGGGGATTTGGATCAGCGATAGCTCGTCGTTCGGGATGTTACGCCTACCAGCGGCGAGGGTCGATCGTTCTGTACGCCGCCCTTTGTGGGGATGTGCCTGGAATTTGGAGCACGATTATCGGGAAGGAGATAATGACGGTTTGGAGATCGTTTTAGATTTTAGGACGACTCGTGAATATGGTATTAGCGGGCAATCGCTCTTTAGATTTGATGATTGTTAAATCTGGTTGTGGTAGAGAGGAAATTTTAGTCGTCGGCACGACATTGCATGTGAGAGAGTCAATGATTTTTGTCGACTTGGCGCGTGGCTCGGTAATGAGGGTTTATTAAGACTTAGGAATAAATAACATAGAAAATCTGGAATATGAGGTGGTGAATTGAGCCGTATCAAGAAAAAAGGCGTGGAAAAAATTGGACACTGGACGCGGTCACCAGTGTCTAATTTCTTTCACGCCTTTTTTCTTGATATGGCTTAATTCATAAACTTATATTCTAGATTTTCTATCTCATTTATGTCTAAATTTTAGTCGTGATTGCCGTGCGATTGCACGCTATATTTACTAGTTGTCTTAAATACGTACGAGCAAGGAGGTTAGGAGTTCCTAATGTATGTTTTAGAGTTTGGATCGTTTTGCTTCGTGCTTATTATTTGGAAATTGGTGTCGCTGGATAGGATGATCGAGAATGAGAAAGACGCGTGAAGCGTTTTCGCGAAAGCTGGGGGGCTTTGGACTAATGCGTGCTCGTTGTTTGGAGCGTTATTCGCCGTTGTTGAAGAGGGTTAGTCGTTGGCGCGATTATCAGGGGTATTACTGCGATTGTTTCGAGGTTGTTTAACGGCTAGTGCGTGTATTACTGGTTCCAAACGTGTAATATACGTATTAATGCGATGGATGGATTAGATGGTGGTAGAGAATGACTAGATCTTGATTCTATATATAAATAATGACACAGCTGACTATGCAGTGTACCATGTAATTAAGATTCTACGATGATTACTTAAGAGGACAATGCATATTATTATTCGTATGTGTAACATGAACATAGAGAAATGTATTTAATCACTGGTTGCAAAGTACAGAATTCTGCACAAGCGTAAAACAGTTCAATACCAACTTGATAACAGCACACACTTCCCAAGTACATACCTCCACCAAACTTATCCAACGTACCTCCACTAAACTTTCTCCAAATTATATGATATTTTTATATAAAATTGATTTCTGCATCTCATCACACTTCGCAAGACGGCCAGTATCGAAAAGGAGACGACCGGAAACAAGGGGAATTTTCGATTACTCAACACGTCCAGCGCGAGAGACGTGAGAAATCAGGTTAAAACTCGAAGCCACTGCTACGATGTTTCGATCTATTTGTGCCGGCACCGAAAATAAAACGGATCCTCCAAACGAAACGGCGGATAATAAAAAAAGTGCGGAGAACAGGCGGCAGGAGGGAGGTGGGGGGGAGCGGTGGGAAAGACAGAGAAACGGGGGTTGGCGTAAGCATCTTTCGAGCTCCAGCCGGTCGACCAGCGGTGGAAAATTTAATTTCGATCCCGTCGATTCAGCAGTTATACCGAAGTTTAATCTTTGATAAGGGTTAGTCTTTTAGTAATGGGATCTCAGGGGGTCGGTCGCTCCGGTCCGACTGGGCGAGGCAGACGGGCAGGGGGGACATCTCACTCGACTCTTTTCCACTCCACTCCTCCGGCCAGGATGGAAGGAAGGAGCTTAAACCGTTAGATAGAGATCTGCTCTCAGGATGAAAGTAGTACCTACCCGCTTATATCGCTCCTCTAACCGAGTAGGACTCGGACTTTTATACCGTCCGGGGAAGGCGTAACGAGTCTCACGATTGGATAAGTTTCCCGACACGGGCTTCTACGGAGGCTTTGCCCTTCTCTACTCTTTCTTCGGTGTCTCTCTTATCCGGCTTGCTCGTATAACGTATCGCGGCTTGTGTACGTCCGACCGCTTATATCCGGGTCACGTGCATCCTCCGGACGATGAAAATGGCAGGCAACCGGGGGACTTAATAAAAGGATGAGCGGTCAGTCTGAGTGGCGACTCCTTTGATTAGCTCTTTTGTTACAAAAGGCGCATACTGTACACGCCCTTCTAAAAGAGGCGGTTGTACGTGAAGGGAATGACGGCGGAATGGGGAGATATTGCTGGTTCCACTGGGAGAACTCGAGTTTAGGTTGTATTTGTATGTCGCGTAAGAATATTTCTGTATAATGGATATTTGAGTAGTAGGTCCCGAATGAAATGGTTTTGGTTCCTGATGCTAATAAACAATATTTAGCAATTGATAAAATAGAATAATCAGCAAAATTTCGAAAGATGTTGAGAGAAACTTGAGTTGGTTACGTTGAGGTCCGATTCATTTTGATCCTAATGAGCCCTTGGGAACAATAACAGGTTCGTCGATAATGATGAAATTGTTTTGCGTCCATTTTTGGCATTGATTGTTGAAGACTTTTTGCTTAAGACTATTTATTTTGCGAAAGCTAAAATATAACAAACGTAGCATTAGATACTGTAGGAAAGTAGATGTCACTACAGTCATAGGTATATGGTATGAGGGACCGTCGATAATTTGTTTAACATTGATATCGACTAAACTCAAGTATTGACATTTCAAACTTCGACGATTTTATCGATCTACACAGTCTTTTTTAATCATTTTTACCGAAATATTCTATTTATATTTATATTTTATAGAAAAATACCGCAGTAGTTTGTTTCACTATTATTTTCAGTTATCACAGAGCAGTTTTCTTTAACGGAGTGCCAATTTTCCTTGTTTCAGTTATGGCATGGATCTCAATGGGGCGAGGCGGAAAAATGCGACACGGGAAACGACGAGTACGTTGAAAGCTTGGTTAAACGAGCACAAGAAAAATCCATATCCGACGAAGGGCGAGAAGATCATGTTAGCCATTATTACGAAGATGACGTTAACGCAGGTGTCTACGTGGTTCGCAAATGCCCGGAGGCGCCTTAAGAAAGAAAATAAGATGACGTGGGAGCCGAGGAATAGGGTCGAAGACGAGGACAACAATAACGAGGACGATGACAGCGGAAGAAAAAGCGTGGACGAAAAGGACAGATTAGGTGAGTGTTTTTCCTATCAACGTTTACAAACCACGTGAGGCTGCGCAAGGAAACGTCGAAAGATCTTTATTATTCTTTGTCGTTTGTTGTAAATAAATTTTATGGAAAGAGTATAAGCGCTGATCGAAATTAGTTTAAATATCAGCATTTATATTATATTACGTATTATTGAAATCTCGTAAAGTTTCTTTATCGTTGTCCGAACATCTAGAAAGTACTCTGTAAAAAAATATAATTAAGTGTGGCGAAAATATTTCCAAGCATATCGATAAACGATAATGTTAGGAATCCTTAGCGCGCCAGTTTCTGCAAACAAAGCTTTTGGATATACGTACCGTGAGTACTCTCGCGTGAGAAGGTAGCCGGTATACGCTATCGTTATTGGCAACCTAAGTTCCCTTGGTCACGGACTTGAATAATTATACTTTTCGGCACTTATCTCTGACGACGTCATTCAGCAATAAATAATCGACAATCACAGCGACAATTCGTTCATATATCCAAGTCTTAACGCATCAAAAACGAAATTTTATTCAGAATTCATTCACCGGCTATTATTTCGTAATTGTATGTCGAAGTAGAAACACAAGGAATATTTAAATAAATATTAGCGAAAGAAAATAATAGCTATAGGCTTGCGATATGCCGAACAACAACCGCACTCTGTGCTCTGCCAGAATGCACCGATCCAACGATGCCGAGACAAAACAAAAGCACATCGATCACGAGTTTACTCGTGGCCGGTCAACAACGTTTAGGGATAACGACACGAGTCAACTCGTGACCGGTCAACAATGTGTTAATATACACGACGTACCACGTATGGTCTGTACATACACGTCTTGCATAGCCAGGCTACCAGCGCATCGTACATCACAATACCGCATCGAGCTACGTAGGTGTAACGTACAGAGGCTCGAAATTCCACGCGCGAGATTCAATTTCGCGTTTCGCCCCTCACTTCCGGTCTTTCCATGAAACACCTTTATCGTAGTTCCAATACTTTGAAATCCACCTTAAACAGGCTAAACAATCCTGGTAGCCACTACAAAAACGAATCAAAGCCGGAAGGAAGAATACCGCATCGACAACCTCCGATCTCTCGGTTACAGATTCCAAGGATTCCGGCACCGGGAGCGAGGACGGCGAGCGGCCCGCCCACAGAATGGACCTTCTGCACGGCACCAGCGGCGGCTCCGCCGGCGTCCAGGGCAGAACGGAGAGCGAGTGGAGCGAGTCTCGGGCCGACAGCGGCCCCGACAGCCCGGAGTGCCTCTACGACCAGAGGGAGCCCAGGCACCCGCTCCAGCTCCAGCACCCGGCCTACCTGGCGCCCAACCACGGCCGCCTGCTGCGCCACCCCTCGCCCGAGAGCACCTCCCCGAGCGGGCAGCACCACCACCTCCCCCCCAGCACCAGCGCCTCCTCCACCGGCAACGCCGTCACCAAGCCCAGGATCTGGTCTCTCGCGGACATGGCCAGCAAGGACGGCGACCAGCCGAGCCCCAACTCGGGCCCCGTCTCCGGGCTGCCCTACGCCGGCCCTGGGGGCGGTGGCGGCGGCGGCAAGCTCGTCAGCCCCCTCGCCAGCCGCCTGCCGCCGCACCACCCTCTGCACCCCGCCATGCACCCCGGCACGCAGTTCGTCAGGCCCCACCCCGACTTCTATCGCAACCTCTACGGCGCCTCGCACCTCGGCTCCGGGGACATGTCGCTCCTGGAGACCTACTCGAGGACCCTGGGCAGCCTGGGCGGCGTCATGCCGCCCTCCACCGCGCCGACAGTGCTCACCTCCTCCTCGTCCGCCGTCTCGGCGACCGGTAAGCCCTTCCCCATCAACGGCGGCACCGGGGGCCCTGTACTCTTAACCTCCGCTTCCTCCGGCCTCTCGCCGTCCTCGTCCTCGACGGCCTCCTCGGGCGGCTCCGATCAGTCCCCGCACCCGGCTGGCGGGGGCGGCCTCCCGCCCACCCAGGAGCTCAAGTCCCCCGGCCGGGTCTGACTCGGCGCTGACCGTCGCTGAGGGACGGAGGCGTGGCTGACAATAATCAGAGACTACGTTCTTGTAATTAGTGTACAGTAAGCGACAGAGCCGATAGAAACGCAAGGCCCTTACCCCCCCCCCCCCCCACCCCGCCCCTCGTTCCTCTTGGTTCTTGCTCGTTCGGTTGTAGGATCGGCGCGTTGACCGCCGAGCGATGTTCGAGGAAAGTTCGATGGACTCGCGGATCGACCCTTTGTAACCCACGGTGCTTTGGAAAGTGTTCGGCCCTTTCATCCAGTGATTGTTTCAAAGTTGTCGAGGGTATTGTTGCTAGTATGAGCTGCTTTTTCTTGAGGAGATCGAGAGGAAGGGGGGATTGAAGTGCGGGATGTTGAGGTTTAAAAGAGAGAGGTTATAAAGGGTCGAAGCTGATATTCGTCGTTTACGGTATGGATTTTAGCGAGGTGCGCGATATTTCGTCGTTCTTCGGTTACGGGGCAGCGCTCAGCTTGGAAGGAGGAGATCGTGTGTCGTGTACGATTAATGGTGTTATTGGTACAAAATTGTATGGATGAGAGTTTCGAGTAACGATATCGCGTGGTTCGGCGTAGCGGTCAAAGTGTTTAGGAAATTTCTACATGGATCGCTGAGATTGTTTGATGCGGCGCCTATTGTCGTCCGGCGTTATTCATGACAGTTTTTTGCGTGCCAGGGACGGTTTTGTTAGCACGAAAAGAACAACCGTTTAGCGCGACTCATTTCTCTTCGATTAGTCAATTTATTATTTCCCGTAAAGTGCAGGGAAACGTATTGAAGTATCTGTATACATATGAGTATATTTAATGGTCATGTTTGCAGCGAAACACTGGACATGGTTTTTGATCGAATCTTCAGGTAAGTGTCGTACTGATGATTCTACAGTGTGCATATTGAGTGGGAAAATCCAAAGTCGACGGATGAGATTCGAACTCTAATTTGTCACGTATAATTTTCCGTATCTCCGCGTAATTTACAAGTTTGTACGTGCCCTAACAGAGCTGTTTCGATAATGTTTAAGCGCCGCAGCTTGATGCATCGAGGTTTAATAGAGGCTCTAGCACTGAGTATCCGACTGTCACTTTTATACTTATTTGTACGCTCATCGATGGTTAGCAAATTTTGAATAAAGTACCTAAGGAATAGGTATTACTCGAGATACAGTTAAATAGGGCACGTGGCCACATAGACACTTACCGTTAGATTAAAAGTTAGTGTGTTGAAGTGGAAGGCTACAGACCACTGAGAATACGATATAAACGTGGCGTGGAAAAATGCATAAACGCCGAAACCAACTTAAATCTCTATAATCGCCGTTCCTTTAATATGATCTACTCAGTTTGTACGTCAATCACAGCTCGCGTGTACACTGCAGAAAATCTAGAAAATATACTGCAGAAAAAAAGATAAAAGTTTGGATGCAAGAAGTAGGGAATCGCTTGGCGATAATAGAGTAGCAATTTACTTCTAATCTATAAGTCCGAGAAGAAGGATTAAATTGACTTGGGGCAAAGAGCGTAAATTGAACATTACCGAGGGGTCACGTCGGTTATAGAGAGTTAAATACTGGTCTTTACGGTCAAAGTCCGGGTCTTCTTCTACTACGCAACTACTAACCTTTAATCTTCGTTCTTCTTTCTCCCTCTATCTTCCCTCACTTTAAAAGACTACGTTAGCCGGATGGATAAACCTTCGAGTTGAAAAGAACTCATCCGTCACAACTGGATTCTCTCACGTTACGCGCGTACCGTAGAATCGAAGATTTAACTTCAACGCGTTAATCGCAAATAATTTAGCCTTGAATTTACAACGAACCACCCGAAAATGGATCCTAAATCCGGGCGTGGCGTGCGCGACGTGCATGAACAAAATGTCGAGCGCCTTTAACCGAACTTTGTTAGCAATCGATGTCGAAAATCGCACGATCGAACGGCAAGGACTTCCTATTGGAAGAGCTCCCTCCTCCACCGAAACTTTTCGAAGGACCGTAGAGTCCGGGACTGTCCGTAGCAGCAGCGGCTATCGCGGTTAAACTATCCTAGCGTCGACTTGACAGTAATACTATACATAAAGTACTATATATATAAATACACGATAATAATTATTATTATTTATGCGTTTGTAAATAGTAGAGAGGGCCCAGTAGAGAGCGTCCGGCCAGTGTATGTATTGTATGTAGAGTAGGCACAATATTATTATTGTATCTGAGATCATAATTCATACTAATGACGACGATTATTATTATTATTATGATTATTATGATTATTATTGTTATTGCGATGTTTATAATATTGCCGGCTCACGTCGGCTCGGTCGGTCATGACGGGGTATGGATCGTTGATCGCTGCGACAGATTACGAGATACAGGCCCGTGGCCTCCCCTCCCCTCTCTTCCCCCCTCCCCCTTCCTCCCCAACACGCGGCCCTCGGTTCCTCCCTTTCGTGAGTATTATTTATTTATTTCTCGACGATTTCCACGGTCTATCCAAACGGCAATCGACGATCGGCCCGAAACCGTTTTTCTCAACGTGGAACGGACGATTTCGCGACCCTCGAGGAGCCCCAACGGTCCCTGCTCGTAATCTGCCACAATTTACAATTCCGTTGCGTCCCACTGCCGCGCCAGGATCACCTTTTGGATCGCGATCCGGCTGAAGGAAGGCACGCGGTTCCCTTCGGCCGAGGGCAGGTGCAGGTAGGCTGCAACGGCTGTCAACATATCATGTCATGTCGAGAGTGAACGATCGTCATCACCTTTTAGTCATTCGTGTCCAAAATTTCACGCGAGCTCGCCGATGCCACATTGGCAGATGGCTTGCAGACTGTGTCCTTTCGCAATAAACGAATCATTACATAAAAAAAGAAAAGACTATGGCGTCTGTTTGTCGACCCCTCCCATCGACCGACTCCGGATTCACGTTTCCCGATGGATTTTCGCATCCGTCACGAATGACAGCGCGAAGTGTCCTGTCACGGTGTGACAGATTTACGAAATAGTAGCGGAGAATAATTGAGCAGGTAAGTGAAAAAGACCGAAGAGTTTCGCTTTTGAATTGGAATGTCGAACGAAGTTTATTACGCGGCGTGGCTGATATGATCAATTTGTGAAGCGGTAAAAGTGTAATTTATTGCGAGAGCAGGGATATTAAAAATGGGAAAAGTACAGTGTACGATGAACGCCTAGGTAGGAGAATGGAAGACTGTTTCGGGAACAATTTGTAGCAAACGATTCTATTATAGTTAATGTATATATTAATAATATATTCTAATCGTAATTACACCTATATCGTTACCATATTACAACAGTTTTATAGTTTTCCTTTATAACGTAATAAGGGCTAATAAAAGAGCTACTGGTGATATAGTTATCGAGTTTCGTTCCGTTGCTCAAAATAATCCTTTTCAAAACCATCCGGAATTTTATTATCACTGGAATAAATTTCCCATCTTAAGCAATGCTTTACGCTTAAGAATTTTACAAAGCATAACGGTACATGCATCAAACTTAGTTTTATTTCAGACACCTTATAAATCACATCACCATATATACTTTAAGGAAGCTTTCCTATAACACACTCGAAAAGGTGCCGATGTTGCACGTCCTTCCACAGTCTTCAAAATTCCCACGTTAGAGTCAAAGAACGATCATTTAAGAGACACGAGTAGATATAATCTCAGAAATATTTTCCCGTTCACGCGCAGTAATTCGATCGCCATATCCAAGAACCAGTATTCTCGTGCAGCCTTCAGGGGTTCTCAGGTCGGAAAACACGGTACTCTCCTTGCCGATCGGCATCGAAAATTTCCCCAAGAACGTTTCCCCGCTGACGCGCAGCGGCCCGATCGAGAGTCAAGGAGATAATACGTTTCCGTCCAGCCTCGAAGATCCTCGACTCGGCGAACACGACGATCATTATGCCTTTGGGACCGTTGGCTAACCGCGCTGGCATGCATCCCAACGGAGACAATACGCGCGACGGCAGTCTGGCAAGCGCGGGGAATCGTCCTCGTGAACGGATGAATATGAAACGCCCTCGTTCTCGGAACCGGCCGAGATGTACTTATAAAAATGCAAAGCGACCGACTTCTGGGTGGTTGCGGGACAAGCCTGGTTATTAGTAAACATTTAAATCGACAATCGCTATAGCTATGCGGACAGCGGGGGGAACGGCGGTCCGCGTTCCTCCGGCCGCTCTCTTCCTCTCCGTCTCGTGCCTTCGCCCTGCGCTCCGCCCTCTCCCTCCGGCCCGCCGCAGGAACCAGAGGAGACGAAGGACACAGGCTGCTCCGATCGTTCGCGGTGGAGGAAACAAGAAATCAACCCGCGGGACCACCCGCCACGGCCTTGGGGGCACCGAGCCGCGGATCCCAAGGAGGTCCATCCCGTCTCCATGAATCAACTCGTTCCTGAATCGGCATAAACCTTCAAAGGGTTGTGAGGCTCCTTCCTCCTTTCCCCCTCTCGCTAGGCACCGCAGAATTATGTGGACATCCGTCTCCCTCTCCCTCCCTCTCGACTTCTCGCTTACTCTTCTGGAGATAGAGCGGTTCTAAACGTTTCGTTGAGCTGCAGCTTTGGCAGGAAACGGAAGGAAAAGGTGGGCGGGAGGTTGTTCGGATGGTTCGCGGAATTTTGAAAGTGTGCGATACTGGAGAGGTGGGATGATTTTCTGTCGTAGTTCGAATTCCGTGACGGGAGTACACGCGTGTCGATAATCGTTCACGTGAGTGGCTTTACGATGCGGGTAGACGTATGGAAAGGTGAGCGGTGGAGTGTTTTTGAATTTCGGATGGGACGTCGAGGAAAGCGTGTATTGTGTATGGAGCTGTTTGCAACGGGCCCGGACACTGCTATATGAATATTTCTTTATACGATCTTGCTGTGTGTCGTTCAGATTGATGGAAGCTAATGGTATTGTGAATGAAGCGGATTGCAAATTAGCAGGAATATTTACAGTATTACACATTCAGGGGCGATCTGTTGAACTTGGACCCCTGTTTCTTGTTCTTCCTGTTGTACGTAATAACAATCGTACATGATCATCTTTGATTCGACGGTATGCATTTCATTCTCAAACGGAGAAAGTGTATAATTTATTTATAAAATAATATCTTCAAGAGCATACAGAATAAATAGAATTTATATTGCGATTTAAAATGTATCTCAAGACAACGATATTCGACAATGTATAATATTACATACAGAAGCCACGAGTTTAAAAATGCCATACGACTTTCCTGTCCCATCTATTAACACTAAACCTAGGAACGAATCGGGCAAAATAACCGGTCAGTGATTTCTTTGAATAATTGTAATACTTTGAAACGGAGTAATCTCTGATATATTCCATGATTTTGTTGTAGCATATGTATTAATAAATCAATCTATACAAGCATTTCCTTCCTCCTCTCTTTCATTAAGAATACATTTAGTACACCTAAATATGTGTGGAAAACGATTGGTAGGTTTACCGTTAATCGTTTCACGATAAACCATTATTCCTTCAGCCATACGTCTAATTTTAGAATAGAAAATATGTATTGCTGAACGCCATTAAGGGGCAGAATGGCATTTAAATTGCACGGTAAACTCGCTTTATGCTACTATAAAGATACCGGCGTGCAAAAATGCAGGTGCACGGTGGACCGAGGTAGAGCTATATAGGCGGCTGGTACCCGCGGCAGATAAACTGACCCATTACCAATATAGTAGCCCAGTTGTAAAACGATCATGTCGCGAGGTACTAACTGAGACAAGACTATCTACCGCCGCCGGAGATGTTGTTTTTAGTGCTGCAAGACGATAATCGGCCGCTTATCTTACAAGTATACGCGGGTACTTTGGGAACACCCTTAGCGTAGAACGTTTCAAAGGTGAGGTAACGAGCGTATCAACGGGGGTTCTCCTTGCAATCTACCTTCCCCAACAATCTGTTTCTCCTTGGTACAAAGTCCACGAATACCTCGCGCCAGACGATCGGGGAGCTCCATTAGAGGCGGCGAGTTTTATTCCGGACTTATCAATTTCAGGCGAGGATCATCGTTACCGCGAGCACATCAGCGTTGCCGTGCTAATCGCTGTTTAGGATAATAAAATAAATCAGGTGTATCCAAAGCTGGGGTATGTTTTTCGTAGGCCTTAAGTGCCTTTGCTTTTGTGAGATTGCATTTAAGGAAAGCAGGAATATAGAAAATTATATTCGGCACCGTCATCGATATGTGTTCCCTTCGTATTCTAGAGAGAAGTAGAGAATAGGATATTTTAGGAATAATGTACCGATTTATAATAACCATGAGGTACAGTGCTTCTACTGCGATTTCATGGCACGAGCAAGACCATCCTGCTGTACAATTTTTCCACATATCTTCTCGGTGTTTTCTCGTAAATAAAATGACTACGTAAGCAAACACGAATCAACATATTCTCATGAATTCTACCCTTCCTGTCTTTCTTGTCTTCAACATCTCCCATCTCGAGTAGACAATAGATAATCCGTGTGACTCTTTATACTTAATCAGTAACACGTTCCAGTGTCAAAAACCGAATTCGTCGATACCCGGCGCTTGTTCCTCACCAGATCAATGAGAATCATGAAAAATCACTGGCGCATAGAATCGATCGATGCATAACTCAAAGATTCTACCCAAAGCTAGATCCACCATACATCCCTCCTGTTCACGAATAAACACCATCTCGTACCCGCGATTTCCTCCCGCACAACCTTCCTCCTCCGACCGATCTACTACTCTCTCTCTACTCACCTCCCAGCGTCTACGCCACTGTTTACTTAATTCCGCCTTCCGCGTAATTCCTCCCCCCATTTTACGGCGCCTGACTTTGCGCTCTCGCGGAGCAGTATCGGTCGACCATTACCGGCAACGGTTAATAAAAACGAGCGGCGTGTTGGCCGGGTTATACGATCGGTGGTTGAGAGCAAACGGAATCCCCCCCCCCCCCGCCCCTTTCCCCGGGAAGATCGGCCCCGTTGCGGGGTCGTCGCACGGCCCGGAGCCTTGCGAGCTCGCCAGTAAAGTGGGTCCCCAGGACTCTCAGCGGGGACCTCGTAAGCCCTTATCCTCGGCGAAGGACACCGCAAATGGACACAGGTTCCCGCGGTCAGCTGGACACCTCGTGAGTTTCAAGGGGAACAGCGATAAACCATACCGAACTGCTCGGTCCGGCGCGATGCTTTATTGGCTTTTATCGAGTTTTAACGCAAGCACCGGATTCCTTTATGGAAACGCCGTTAATTTTACGACGCGGGCATATTTAGCCCGCGGCTTCTCGTAAAATCATACTTCGGTCGCGATAAAGTTAAAACATCGGCAGGCTTAAAGCAAAGTTAGCCTCGTAAATACGTACTGATGGGGGTGTAAGCGGGCGGAGAGGGAAGGGGGAAAGGGAAGGGAGGAGGAGGAGGGGGGGGGCAGCCTCTCGGGGTGATGCAGTGTATATACCTATATATTCGGTGCACCCGAAGTACTTCGAGGGCCGGCGCGGCTGCACCGGGCGGTGCTGTAGTCTCGTAATAATTAACCTATGGTAATCAACTGGGCTCTAGCCAAGAAGAACTTCTTATCGGCCCGCCGCATTTTCCATCCTGGGCAACGCCCGTGTACCCTCTGTCCCTCTGCTCTTGAAATTTTATACGCCGCGATAATAACCGCGGAGGGCGAAGTGTACCGAACAGGGTTCGAGTATGATCGTCGATTGGTAGTGATTGCCTCGGCTTCTCCTTTGTCGTGTATTGCGTGAATTAGATTCTTGAATTACTTGAAAATTATATATGCATACGTTGATATTAGGATACTTTACATGTGTCTTTATTTTGTGTTTGAGTTTGTACGCGGGTAGCGGAAAAGAATGTGGTTTTTTTCGTTGATCGGTTTCGGGGATTAGTTGCGTTTTGACTACTGGCTTTTGAAGATGTGCTTTGTGTTACTTCGGTCACTTTATTTGTCAGGAGCGTATTGTGGTTTGTATAATTAGAATTTTGTGCCCCGGTTTACAATGGATTGATTTTTACCAAGCGAAGAATTTATTCGAAACTTGATGCGTCATCATTTTTTTAAAGAAATGATTGCAACAACTGTCACTAAAAGCATTCGTGCTATACTTGGCGATTATTTGGATGTTCGCAAGTGTTAAAGATGGTTCAAGAAATTTTGATTGGGAAATTGTGATTTGAAAAATATCTCTGGAAGTGGATGGCCTAGAAAAGTGGACGATATCATACTGACTGCTGAAATCGAAAGCGAAACAACTTTATCAATTGAAAAAATTGCGAACAATCTCGGATACTCGTGGTCGAGTGTTCAAAAGAATCTTAACAAAATCAGGAAGGTGTGGACAAGCGTAATAATACAGAAACGACATTCTTTTTCGGTACCCCTAATAAATCTTTGAAGGTTTTCAATGATTTTAATCAAATATGAAACAGTTTCGCATCTTGATATTATATTGAAAACGAAGAAACGTCTCTTCTCGTAAAAATATATAAGAAAGAGATACACGTGGTGCGATTAGAGTATATTCCGAGTCGCACACGAATGATCCTATGCGTATAGCGCGAAGATGTACCAGAGACAACGCGAGTCAAATTGAAGATACATTCGCGCGATAAGATCAGGGTATAAAAACGAACAGACACCGTTTAGCGATTGCCCAGTTACGAAGCGAAACGAGGAAATTAACGACTGTTTCGTCTTTCTGTTTCTCAATCGATAAACTTACAAATTAACTACATATTTACACGACGGTTACCCAAAATTATAATCCACCCTACCTCGTCTATTTCAGTTCATAACCTCCACCACCATTCAATCCAGTTTTCAGTTTCAATATTACGATCAGGCTAGCTTTATATTTCACGGCACGGGACAGAGCATCCTCTCTCCCCGTCCAATAATTTCTCGCACAGCGATCGCCGTCTAATCCGTCGGCGCGTAACACCTTCTGGTCCTGAAAACGATTGAATCGTCCCTCGCAAGTGAGTTTTAGCACGGCATCCGCGCTAACAACGTCGACACCGGCCCTCGTTGTCCTGGCGAGGAGAACGAAAGTTTCGGGACGGGCTACACGCGGCGTAGGATATAGTGCCGAGGTTGTTTTCTAACTAGACTCTTTGTAAAACACACACGGCCGAGTTCTTTCCGCGCGGTATCCGCGCGCAAGTGCGTCTCGCGTGTCGAAAGGTAGCGTATCCGTGTAGGAGGTGAATAATGAATGGCAACGTCGAGACAACTTGCTGGACCAGCGCCGGCCGACGCGGATCGGGACGACGGCGTACACACGGATGGGGGCAGGAGACGCAGTTACAGCGCGCGAGTTCCGGGTGAAACGACATGAAAAATTAACGGGCCCGCGTTTTGACGTTGCGTCAAACTTTCGTTGTACGGGTGATAGATCGTCCCCGGGACGTGTAGATTACGCCGCCGCGGCCGTGAGAGCAAGCGAGCGCGGAACGAAAGACGGTTTTGAATTTCTCCGTTAACGACCACCGGACAAATCCCAATTTTACGAGCGACACGCACTCTCTCTCTCCTTCTCCGTCTCTCTCTCTCTGTCCATTGTCCGCCAGCTGTCAGGCTCACGGACAAATCTGCCCGATGAGTAAGTATTTTTTTCTCCCCTTTTTGTTTGTTTGCCTCCCTTCTTGTTTTTATCTCTCCCCCGCCGCTCTAAGATTATCGCCGAGGCGGAGATGCGACAAAAGCGGATCGCGAGACGGTTTTTGGCCCTTGTGGCCATTGTAACTTTGCGATCGCGCCTCCAGGTTTCGTGTGTACAGAGTATTAACCCGAGGATCGGAAAATTTCTCGATCGGAAAGGTGCGCAGGATGTGTAACTGTAAATGTACGGGGATGATGTTAACGTATTTACCTGTGGGATCTTGTAAGGAACCTAATTTATTTTGCATGCAACCATCAGAATGGAAGTGATAAAGGGTGTCGTTAAATAAAGGTATAAGCGACTGAATAAAACGATTGTCCGGTACACGGGGCAAAATAAATGATTAGTTTAACTAAACGGGTGCTTAGGGCGTCAGACAAATTGAGTTTGATACGATATATGAGCACTGAAATCGTTTAAGCGCTTTGTGCCTTTAAAAGTATTCACTGGGCTCTGAAATAATACTGTTTCAATAGTAAAAGCGAGAAGCCAATAATTTACTCCATCTTTTTATACAAATTATTATTAATCTTTGATAACGAATTGATTTACCTTGCCCACTAGAGAGCCAATGATATTAATCGAATGCAGTTTCTGTAAGGAGAGTACATTTAGATCTCTCTTGCACGATTGATATTTTAACTTTGATTGTGAAAACATTGTAGTCATATCTAAAAATTGATTGTTATTTCGTCTTAAAACTTAGGCAGAAAACCCAACGTGATTCTAAACTATCGCGCATCTTTCTATAAAAAAAATGGGAAAATTTCCATCCTGCGGAGATCAAAGAAATGGCGTAATCCGTTCGTTTAAAATTTCCCTCGTCAAAAATGAAACGACAGAAAAATTGTTTACAGATTTGAGAAAACGTTTCGCATTAAGATCACCCTTATTCCACGCTCCATGCTTTCCGTAGAGTCCGTTGAATCGGTAAAGAACGTTGGAGACATTCGTGGCGATCATAATATATCGTCCACGTCTACCTTTCCGATTTGTGCCTTTGGTATGGAATGTTTGATGCAGCCGCCCTTCTTCGCCGTGGGTCCGGATGCTGCCGACTATCTATTGTTCCTGAATAAACCATCGTATGGCCGAATACCAAGAGAAGGTTGTAACTCTTCGACTTCCTTCGCGATTACTTAAAAAAGTCGTTTATGCTTCCTTTCCGCGTGTTTCGTCTTCTTTTTCTGGATCGATGCGAAACTTTAAAGCTCGCGATGGTCTACAGGTTTAACGTGGTATCAACTTACGATACGAATAATCCAGGTTACTACTATTTTTTCTCGTGTAGACTGTTGTTCATATAAATGAGTTTGCTAAGAAAGTGTGTGGAGAAACATACTACGCTTCTTACGAGTTGATGAAATGGGTATAATTGATGGTTGTTATCAAGACATTTGTTTTTACGGGTAATGCTGCATGCGGGCTAAATATTCATACTATATTTTTATATAATTGGAATATAGGGCCTGTATGATTGTTTTTTAAAAATACTTGTTTCAAGGTTAAATTTACGGTATTATTTGAAATAGGATTTATTAGATAGGAAGGAGTATGGATATGGAGGATAAACGTTACTCGAAGTACTTAATAACGATTTTCTCAAATACTTATTATGCGCACTGACACAAATTAGACAAACATCTTTGTGTATACGAAAATTCATCGTGTAAATAGCAATGTCTGATATAAATTATGCATTAAGTATAGAGAAATGAAAATTACTCCCAAGTCCCTTTTACTAAAAATCCCATCAACTGCCTGGATAGTTTCACACGATATGTACACTGATAATTCAAAACTGATCTTAAACAGTAAGTATTAAGTTATCTCAAAAGTTTTCTTCGCTTTATAAGGAAATAATCACTTTATTTTATATCAATCATTTTTTTGTTTTATACTGTTTTATCGAATTACGTATACAGCTAGAGGACGACCGAAGATAAAGATTACAACGTTTGACAAATTAAGATTTATACATATATAAACATTACCCGACAAAACAGCTGAGTGTAAATAATGAAAGACACTTTTGGGACAACCTAATGCTTCCTAAACTAATCGATCATAGATCAATCGATTAAAAGTCAACGAACTGCGTGAAAAAGTGTACCAAAATCACTTGCAAATGTCAGCTATCTTAAACCTAATATCCATAAAAAAAAATAAAAACTAAACAAATAAAAAAAATAGAATAAAAATTAAACGAATAAAACACTATAAAATAAAAACAAACTAATAACAAAAAGTAAAACCATCCGCATTCCATTACGCGTAAACACAGCAAACCAAAGTCCATCTTAAAACGATAACTCGTAGATAAACAACCCAGGTTTCAATATTCGAAAAATCTCATGACGGTCTCGAAATCAAACTTCATAAACGCTCCTAGATCTGAACGACGAAAATAAAGCGCGGAAACAAAACAAAGGAATGCATCGGTAATTCTAGCTCGGCAGGTCGAAATGCATCAAGACGCATCGGGAACAAGGAGACGTACGACAACGCGCCAGGCGATATTTCATTCGGCGTACGATCCCGCGAATTCGCGTCCTCAAAGACTTCAAAGGGGCCTCGCGAGTTACCGGATGTCCGGCTGTTCGCGACACCGTACCAGCATTGCCGTGGAGGGGAGGCTTGGATACGAAACTGTATCGTCGCGGAAGGATTGTAAGAAGAAGAAGAGGAGGAGGAGCCGAGCGAGAGGCGAGATGAAGAGAGAGAAAAGAGGAGAAAGGAGAGAGGCGCAGGAGCTTACCACTCAACGAGGCAGGACCGAATTATCCATTGGCAACGATAAGCCTAAAATCTATTAAACCGTTTCATTAGTTTGTAGTTGAATATACGTGTTTTACTTACATGGACATATCTAGAAAGAATCTAAAAAAGGAAGGAAGAGGAAGGAAGAGTCAGCGCATGATTATTCATTAAGCACAATAACGCTAAAACTTATAAAATTATTTTATTAAATTGTACATGAATTATATTCATCATTACTTTCATTACGAAAAACTGTTATAACTAACGTTTAATATATTTTTAAATTGTATTTTTTCATACGGAAGTAGGCTTGCAAAGACAAAAGTACCAAGTGCTTGATGATGTTGCATTTATAAGCAAATTATAAATATACATAAAAGTATTATACATATGTACATAAAGTTACACTTGGTGAGAATACTGCAAAAATTATTCCTCGATGCCTTCTTTTACACACGATAGTCCATCACCGACAATGAGACAGGATAAATTAAGAGCCGCGTATTATCACAATGCGGTACATAAATCGTAAAATCTACTATTCTCTATTTCTTCGTTGACCACAAGAGATAATCGCGTATAACCTGGGCTGTGATCTTCGGTATTATCGTTCTTCGTGATTGGTGGTTCGCTTAGGCAAGAATGCCAGGGGCCTACGAAAGTTATAATGCGGCCTTGCAGTACTCGAATTCGTCCGGAGCTTGTCGGCCAGCGAGTACGACATAAGTCACCCACTAAATTAGTGAGTAAGGGGCGGTGCATAATTCACCGTGGGTTAATTGGCGAGCGTTTTCACGCCAGCCGCCAGTCTGTCAAGGCGGCTACAGTTTACAGCGACGTGACGAGACGCAGAGACGAGCGAAGCGGAGCGGGACTGTATCGTCACCAGCACCGTTTCGTACCGTGCGTTGCCGAAACCTCGGATCCCTCGCTTGTACGGGGTGACACTGAAATAAGTCGCAGAACTTGCACGACATACTGTACCGTACGTTTTAAGTTCGACAAATAAGGTAGCCTTTTTTCAAATTGTGATCACTAATTTTCACGCCGTGGTTCTGGAGAAAGGTTAGCTCAAGTTGAATTTAAAACAATATCAATTATTTTCTTAGTGGTAACACACAGGCTGTGTTTAATATTATATTATGATTTTTATATATGCAGTTATACTGCTTATAAAGAACGATGCTGCAAAATTCACGATTATAGTATGAGCTAACATATGCTTTTGTCCTCTTCTTTCCAATATAAATGATAAAATCACCTCCATTAACATGGTAATTATAATAAAGTAATAACGACAAAAAGAAGCTTAATAGCGAAAGACTCATGCAATATATATTGTTTTCCAAATTTTCAAATGCTTGCTAAGAAATATAATACTAATAAATCTTGCAATATACATATTACTTTGCGATAAATGCTAGTTTCGCACATACCTAATGCCTAACACGCAAAGATAACCATATTTTTCTACTCCCTTACATCACATATAAAATCATACATTTACCTCCCAAATCTTTGCAGTTTCTTGCCAACACTTTTTCACTCGGTAGCATAAACATTTAAACAGAAATACAAAACGTTTTTTAACTCCTATTCACCGTACTAATCACGATGACCAAACGATGGTCCTAAGCGATTTATCATCCTTACGGTCAACGCAGCTCGCCCTCGAACCTATTTTAGAATCACCCTGTAAATACTGCGGCTCGCGCCAGGAGAAAAGAAGAAGTCCAGGGTAGGAAGAAAGGCCGGGAAGGAAAAAGAAGGCAGCCAACAGACGACGCCGAGCGGCGAGGATGCCACGACGCTTCGTTAAGCTCCGCGGCGATATGACTTATTTAATCGCCCGGACTGAACGTTAATGTTTGCCTATGAGGCTTCCTCGGATGCTTGGGGCATTGCCGGCTCGTGGAGGGCCTGCGATTTATGAGTATCGCGTCCCGCTAAAGTTTCCAATAAAACGCCTTCCGCGCATATTGTTTCCTTTGGTGCTCCGCATCGGGATGGTTTAATCGCAGTTCCGTGACGTGGGTCGATGGAGCGCCGGGCTAAGGTGATTCATTTATTGATTCATTTGCGCCGACGATGATTTATTTCCTGCGGGGCTTGGCCGCCGCAAAAATACACTCGACGATACCGGATTCGAATTCGGTCGCTGCCGGATCCGGATACCTAATTTCGGACTACGGCCGTTTGAAGCTGATATTGAATCTAACCGTCTATCGATCGGTATATCTGCTCAGATTGGAAACACGTAAGTTTGCCAAGAGTGTTTAATATTCCATTCGATTCTCAGTAATGCGTACTTTAGATCTCAGGGCTGAGAGATTGAAGCGATCGAAATTAGTGGATATCAATTAGGAGTGTTTGATTGGAATATTTGATTTTTAATTTCTGCTACCATACAATCTGGAAATGACTACTCGATGCTGTATTAGAGTTAGATTATTTAATGCTAAATATATATGGCACATAGTTGCTTTTCTTTATTGCACTTATTTAGTCGTGCAGTGTATGAGTTCTACCTCTGCATAAAACAGGTGAAATATATAATATTTTTATATCTCTTCAAATTGTTACTATGTAATATTATATAACTGCACGCTGCATATTCAATTGTAATTGACTGGATGAAAATGACTACGTGATAATATGCGCGCATTTGTTTTGTAAACAAGATCCGATAAGTCTTATTGCCGTAATTCTGGCTATAGGTCACCATTTCAAATAATCTTTTAATAAGAATCTCTGGTTAAAGTACCTTTGAGAACACCCCGCCGGAAACTTGTTAATTCTACACCCCCAAGCGCGGTATCCGTGCACACTTCATCGCGCATGATATTTCCCGGAGAGTACGAAACAGTCCTTGAGTCGCCTTCGGATATAAGGGACATCAATCATTATAACGACCTTACCGGATGCCTCCTGTTTCGAGGAAAACCCGACATGGGGGAACTTTTAATCTCTTCCTGAACTTTTACAAACTCCCGACGATCGGCATTTCCTTCATTATTTCCTCGTTCCTCGAAACATCGGCCCTAAACACGCGCACGATAACCAGTTCCCTTCCTCGCCAACTCGTCTTCCACCAGTTCTTTTTCCTCGCTTCTGCGCTATGCGATCAGAAACAGCGTCGAGATCGAACTGCAACGGCAGCTCGAAACCTCGAAGGAACCTTCACTCGCGGAGAATCGGCGCTCAAGCTAAGAGAATCAAATCTTTCGATGGCCCTCGCCGAGGATTTCCGGGAAAACGCCGGTCCTCGAAGGGGAATCGGTTGCAAGAGTGGAGAGCGTTTAGCGTGAGTTTCGGCCGCGTCGACACGCGCGCCACTAATTATATCGACGACTCATGTTTGCCTTCTAGGAAACCGGCGTGCCCGCTGGAACAACGTCGCTCCCTTCCTTTGATTTATTTGCCAGGGCGGCGCCTCCTCTTGCGATCCGCTCGCGATCGCGGCGGGTAGCCGCGGATACGAGCTACGGATGAAAAACCGTATTTAATTAAAGGACCACGGGAGAGCGAGGACGACAGTAGGGGACCTGGTGACTCAACGTGGAGGATCAGAAAGTTGGACTAGCCGAGGGTCTGCAGAAAAACGCTGAGATGATAGGCCGTTCCTTGCGGTAAGACGGGAGGCCGATGGATGATGGATCAATCGGAGAATCGTCTGCATTTTAACTGCGGTATAGCAGCTGGTGGGGGTTATTTAAATACAATTCGAGTATGTGGTCTTAGCGGGGAATCTCTTTCTATGTACTTAATGATTATTAAGTTTATCTGTTTTTATTAGAGTAAATGTCCAGTCGTCAGAACGACAATGTGTGTGAGAAAGGCAAATCATTTTTTACCATTTGGTGCGTGGATCAAATAATTAAAGTTTATTACAATAACATTTAGGATAAATAAAAGATTAGAAAATGTGAAACTAAGTTGGCGAATTAAGCCATATCCTGATGAAAAGAGTGGAAAAAAATGGACACTGGGGTAACTGGACCAGGACACGAGACCAGATGGAGAAATTATTAAGTGTGTAGAAAGAGATTGCCAGCTAAGACCATGTACACGAGTTGTCTTAATGCAAATTACGGGTAAGGAGGTTAGGAGTGCCTAATGTATACATTGGATACTTAAATACCACTTCTAATGATGATATAAATGGCAAATTGGAAAGGAAGATCGGTACTGTACGTTAGACAGATTGATAGGGTATATCGATGAAAAAGAGTTAGCATTTAGTACTAGAAATCAGGGCGACAATCGAATAACAGATTAACCACATCGTAACATTTACTTTATGAACGATTTGATAGAATTTCGTCACGCGTATTGAGTTTATCCGTTAAGAGGCTCGTCTAATAAATCTGCACCTATATTCGAATTTTACTTTCAGAATAAAAGGTCTTACACTTTTATTTGGGCATACCACGTTATTCTACGTGCTTCATTCAAATCATGCGAGGTATTTTTTATTTTAATATTCACATATTACAAGAATAAGAACAATCCAAAGTTCCATTTTATTTTTATTAAAACAATTAAAAACATCACAAAAACAAAACCAATTTCAATTTACAATTTCACCGAATAATATAAATAACAGTAGTAATAACTACAAATAATATCAAAATAAATAACTAGAATTTCAAACCATATACACTTTTGCAATATGTAACGACCAAAATAAAAAAACACCTTTCACCATTCAAACACTTACACTACACTTACTCGCTTCAAAATCAACATGCTTCCTTTAAGAAGCCCATGGGCACCTACCAGGGACAAATTCAGAACCTTAAAAATTCCAAAACTAAATACAAGCCCTTCCCAATGGAAAGCTCCGATAGCTCATTTCCACGAAAGGTACGCGATACCAGAGATCAACCCACGGTGTCATCGACCCGCGAGAGGAGCGTATCGCATCCTCCGAAGGATACACCGGTGACTAGAAACCAGGCGATGTATATCTGTCTTCACGTCATCTCGCGGTCACGTCTCAATCAGTGTCCGGCCAAGAGGACCGAGGGAGGCCCACGGTGGCAAGAAGCTACTCGGGCCCTGGCTAAACGTGCCGAATGTTAATTACGCCAGCGGGGTTCCCGCCGTTCCGTACGGGCCCAGGTGAAAAAGTTCTCGTTCGGATCTCGCCGATCCTCATCTCGCTCGTCGATTATGGGACCTGCTGCGGGCCTGGAACGTGGAGGCCGGGAACATCGAATGAAGAAACGGACTATGTGCCCGATCCACCGCCGAGCGGCATAGCATTAGCATCCAGGAAGCAGCGGGGTACTGCGGCCTTACGAGATAATTGATTATAAAGACGCCAATTACAGAGGCGCTGCCTGTTATTTTCTGGTTGAAGACTTTATGTGGGAAATAGAGAGTTCTACTGATAGGCGTTTGCTTTTTGCGTTTGATTAATGTGATGCTCATTGGGATTTTGCTAATATTGCTCGCTCAGTGTTGGTGGTGGTTTGATTAAGCGAAAAAAAAAGAGTAGTTGACTATAAGGCGCCAATTACAGAGGTGCTGCCTGTTACTTTCTGGTTGAAGACTTTATGTGGGAAATAGAGAGTTCTACTGATAGGCGTTTGGTTTTGCATTTGACTAATGTAATGTTCATTGGGGTTTTGCTAATGTTGCTTGCTCAGTGTTGGTGGTAATTTAATTAAGCGAAAGAAGAAGATTCTAGAACTGCTTTTTGTAGGGTAAATATAGGCTTTTTCTTGTGAAATGTTGCGTGTATTAGGATTTGGGATTGTGATTCGGGTGTACTACTTCTGCAGATTTATGGGGTGTTAGCGGTGTGATTTTTTAAATAGATACAAAAAGTTTTTATAGGTATTTATACTTTATTGCTAAATAATAAGAGAAAAGAATTCTAGAACACATATGTACGGAAGATATTAGATTATCTTTAAATAGTTTATTCTACGCGTATACACCATGGCAGTTTATCTAAACTTTTTTATAGTATAGTAAAATCATATAATAAGATTTTTTTAATGTCCTTTTATAAATAAACCAAATGTTGCTTTACAGCCACTGTAGAATATTTTTTCCTACAATCTTGGTTTCTTTAAAAATACCTCGTATCAAGATATGTACATAGTAATCCTTTCAAGCGGCTTTTAATCATACCAAAATGGTTTTATCCCTACGGTTCGTAATGATCGAAAGTCTATAAACAGGGATTGATCAGAAAAGTGCATCTCATAATGAAGGCTTCATAAAGCAATAAGCGTAGTACGATCTCGTACACGTACTCCAGCCATCAGGAGAACCGAAATATCGCGGTCAGATTTAATTCCACTGGGGTCGAAAGCGGATACTCGTTAGTGGAGGAACAATCTCCCTGGCGTTTACCTCAGATCGTAATTTAATGGCAAAACTTTTATATCTCCCGAATGCTGGATACACATGCTGAAGCTTGTTGTGACACAGTCTCGCCGGTACGTTGCAACATAATTAGTAATGCGAACGGCAGAGGGCATATCATAGCACGGAGGGTGACTAACGGACGTTTCATTAATGTTAGTTTTCCACGCGCTTCATATAACCATTGGATGCAGAGTGTCAGAGGTTTTTTTTCAGACAAGCTATGTAACGTGCCCCGCGAGAAGAGACGAGAATTAAATGCTTCGCGAATACACGGCCAAAAATTATTCGTTTTAATGCTGAAGCTGTGAGAAACGTGTGTACTATTTCCATCGCAGTCATTTTCGTGTTTAGGATAACGGAAGATAGTCACGAAGTTTCGTATAAACGCTGCAAAGCTTGGTGAATTTGTAATACATAAATTACATTGCAAATTATCTTAAAATTGTATAAGACCCGACGAAAAGTAGATATACAGGATTTGTTACAAACATACGGTGATTGTTATGTTTACTTCTAAATCGATAGTTTATAAATAAATAAAATGGATGATAAGGTGTTATTGAATGCCTACCTAAAACAGCAGTCCTCGTACTTTTAGATTTTTATTTTCAGGATTATTTGAGAACTGTTCTCGATCACGAACTCTGTTCAAGAAATATTCAACGATGAAAGAGTTAAATTATAGAAGAATACAGTAATATTACAGAAGAAATATTCTTACGCGATCAGAAATTACATAACCCTAGTAAAAAGTTTTTATTTATTCTTACGATCAGGTCATTAAACTATAATATAAACTATATAATAAACTATATAGAGATATTATCTCTATAATACACAAATGTCAGTAAACACTGTACAAAATTGAGGAAAGGAGCTTGTAGAACGCGTTACCGAAGTTTGTACTCTACTCTCGTACGGGAAGTTATTAAAACTGCAGTCTTATTTCGTAAAGAGTACGTCCTCAAAACGTCAGGACACCCTGTAGGTCTCAGCTCTCTTCGAATTTACGGTCGTATCGCGTTTTTCCCCGTGTAACCGTCGATCTTTCCACTGCCGTCGCGCTGCCTCAGCGGTCGGCCGAAACGGTGTATAAATAAATGACGTTTATTATGAGAGAATCGAGAGGGAGGATGCCGCGCGTCACAACAGTGCCGAGGCGCGAAGCGTCAAAGTGGATTTATGATATTTTCCCACCGTCTTCCCGCCCCCGAGAAAACAAGGAGCGCCGGTGGCCTTTGATGTGCGGCCTCTTCTTAGCTCCTCCACGCATGATGCATTGCCGTTTCTGGGGCGCGGCGTCGTTAGTCCCTTCAAACTAATTGCCACCTCCTTTTGGCCCTCTATGCCTCATCGAAGCCTCATGGGGCAGGGAAGTGCCGACTGCACGGCGTATAGGTAAAAGAGATTCGAGCACTTGGCCAGGCAAGGTATTCGGCTAAAAGTGATATCAAATATCAATAGCCTCGATTTATTGCCGTGGTAATCGAGTAATTGTCATCTTTCTCTGCTGCGGACATGGAGATAGATGAAAGTATACATTTGAATCAGTAAAACTGTGTTTAGACTTCAGAATTGCATATATTGTTACGATCGGTCGTTTGCAAACTTGGTCTTGCATGTCTTGTTAAAGCATTGTGCAGATAAGCGAAAGGGGAACAGTATCGAAGCTTTTTGCACGCTGTTATCTTTGGTTAGGTTAAATTTGAGCGCTACATTACTATTTACCTTGCGATCAAAATATTACATATTAGATTTATCTTGTAGTAGAACGTTACATTTTATCTTTGTTACCGAAATTAGAAGTTGGTTTTTATTTTATTCCACCAATGCAATACGCACTTTCTTCGATTACTACGAGTGTATACAATATGTCAGGGAAGAATGTGAGTGCGGCTACTTATTATCGTTTTTTTAACTTCCTGCTTGTGGCTTCGGCATTTTTTATACCGCCCAACGGAATCGAAGCGAAAAAGAAGATGATTAATCTTGCGACAAAAAGGAAAACGTCGTGCGACGATTAATAACACAAATTGTGGAGAGAAAGTTATACGCGCACAAACGATTTCCTTCTCCTGCATTTTGAAGAATCGATCGTGGGTCGTGCATGTCACCGGGCTGATCGGCCTGGCCGGTGATTATTTATAAATAATTAGGCGCGATTCGTTAAAATGTTCGGAATAATTCATGATGACGAGCCCTAACGATTGCGGCCAGACAAACGAGCGGTCCCTTCTGTCATGCTTCTTCATCCTCACAGGGAAAAGAAGTGACGCGTCGCCAAGATCGTTACGCTGACGGATTCGTGCCTTCTGCGGCCGGAAGTCATGTGGTGGCGCCTGACAAATCTCGGTAGACTGCATCGACTTTGGTGAGCATTTCGACGATAATGCAGCAAGCCTTGTAAAAAAGGCAGCTCGAGATGATGAAAACCGTTAAAGCACGCGTATAAATAAGCAATTACAAGCGGCCCAAGACTTTGGCACATTCTACTTTCGCACAATTCGCTATTTCGCACATTTTTAAAAATGCAACTTTTTAAGCCTTTGCGATCGAATTTTCCCTCTAAGAGGGTATCAGACTTCAGCCATCAGATTACAATGTTGTTCCGATGAAGAGGTCAAACAGTTTCACTGTTGCATTAGGGCGTGCGTCCACGTGTTATGTACTTTGCCAGTGTATTTGTTTATGCCTAAATATGTCGCTCTTATAAATTGATAAACGTGAGTAAGAAACCAAGAAACTGCAGTGTTGACACGAACGAAGAGAAATTAAGGACTCATAAACTTGATAGGATCGAGACAAAGATGGAAATAATTAAACGTTCTGAAAACGGTGAATCTTTTGCTTCAATCGGACGTTTGTACGATGTAAGCAGATTTACGATATGTTCAATAATGCATCTTGACAAATTTTTGACTATCATGGAAGAATGCAATACTAATAGAAAACGTATCTAAAGTACGTAGAGCAATCGAGAAAGACACGGGATGTTATACAAATCTTTATGAAGAAAAGAATAGGGGGTATTCGACTAATTCTTGACAAGTTCATAAAGAAAACATCCAGAAGCACCTAAACACGCCTCTTTAAGTATATTATGTATACATATCGATAAATACTTTAAAACACGGTTTTAGGTACATATTTTTTTACTTCCCTCCACTTTCGAACATTCAACATTCGCACACAACTTCGGGAACCAATTGTGTACGAAAGTCGAGGGCCCACTGTACACCCTCGTGAAGATAGTAATGTAAAGAATAAACAGTCGAACGTGTGTTATTTGTGTGATGAAGCTTTATAAAGGAGATAATAGTAGTGTTGTCTGTTATTGAATTCAGCATAGATCGTTATATGATGCAAATGGAATCATGATGGGGATATTTAATAAATTTGTTATCAATGTCAAGTTGTGTGACTAATATGTCACTATGTATTCTTTCTCGTGTTATTTATGAAATACAATTCAGATAATTTGTGAGTAAAAAAAAAGATTGAGTTTCCATGAAATTTATGATTTAAAATTAATTATTAAAATTCTGCAGAATAAATGTAAAATGTATTAAATTTTCTAAACGAGTATGAAGTCACGATGCGGAAGTATTCACATATATACTCACAAGTGCTACTAATATATCGATAGACTTTATCAAATGTGTTTACAAAATAAACAATGAAAGTAATAATTATAAAATGTGTGTAAAAATTGCATCGCAATGCATTTAATTTTCTTTGCTTCTGGAAATATACCAACAAAGCTTATAATATTGCCTCAAGAAAATTTGAATCTATGAGAAGAAACAACTATAACCATTTATGCATCTCTTTTTTAATACTCGCAATATATCCTGCGATATTCCACGTCTAAGTTCGCCGCGAAACTCACACGCTGCTCCTTTTGACGCGAAAGGAAAAATTGTCTCTGGGCTCCGCCCAAAACGTTTCTCGCGATCAAGTAGCGTGGCACAAATCGTCGAGGTGTCTCTCCATCTTCCCCGACATTTTCGTATGAGCTTTAGTCGCTCTTCATGCTCAAGATCGCATTATGATTTTCAAGGGCCTGAGGCACTTTTACCCTCCCGGATTATCTCCTTTAAATAATAATAATCTTAATGTTTATATTTAATATCTATTTACAGTACTTCATTATGTTCATACCGAAACATAGCTACCAGTAAATCTTATAGTCTATATATTACTTTCCAACAATAATTAGTTGATGCCGATAAATGATGCCTGTTTGTCGACAACAAATCTTATCATATCGAATATCTATATCGTGATATTGGTTTCTCATACATATGATGCATAAAAACTTATGATACGCACATTCCAGTTACTTCTGGTCAACTCTTCTTTGCAAATAAATGAAATACATAAATAATATAATAAATAAAGTGTTTTCCACGACATCCAGATTGAAAAACTTGAACAAACAATTAAAAAAAAAAAATAGATATGCAAATACTTAAGAATACTTTTTTGCGTGCCCCAGCCTCTGTCTGTTATGCCTAATGGATAAGTCGGCCCTGCACGTGCCCTCCGCAGCCAGATCGCGGTTTCTCCGCCAGAGAGGCTGGCGTGGAGTTCTCTCATCAATCACCGCTCCGTAAGCCCGTTTATTTTAAGTCCGCAGCGTTTTTAATACACGCATCATTAACGCGTGCTGGCACCTACCGACACCACGAACGAGGAGGACCATGTCGATGTGCCGTACGATTAAGTATTCGTTGTTCGTCACCGCGAAGGAAGTTCCAACATCGTTGAGGAACCTGGTAAGCCTAACCGGCTGTAAGTTCCGAGCAGAAATATACCACGGCCCAAACCTCGCACCGATAGAATATATATCCTTAACTTACTTGGCGGATTGCTCTTTTTGTGTATTAGATAATATGATCTTGGCGAGCAATTGTTTCTTTTTTAACAACTAAGACGCTCCACTAAGATCATTTAACTAACATAGTTATATAATAACGGGGAAGAAGATAGTCAGGAGAAATATGTGGTATTACTCTTTTTGTACTAGATATGAATATTTCATGGTTGTTATACAACGTATTATGTACTTAGACAAACTCGCACAAAATATAGATAATGTAGGTCATTAGATATTATGTTGTACTGTCATACGACGATATAAAGTATGTAGCATTACCTGCTAGAAGTTTCAATTATGACGATTTTATTTGACAATTTTAGGCACGATGTGTATTTTTTAATATTTGTTTTATTGAAAATAAATGTTACGTGATTCGTTGACCCATTGAAGCGTTTGGTTTAGATATGCTTGATGTTTTAACTGATATAGTCATATTGTCTCAAATTGCATGCGTAAAATGACTATCTATGCAGTTTACATATTGTAGAAGAAATTCTAGAGGATTATGAATCGAATTGAAACTGATCCCTTCGTGTAGCATTTTGAAGTTTGCATCCCTCTCCCATCGTAAACATTGATAAAGCTTATTTTTATTGATAATGATTAATGTTTCCTTATTTTTTTTTTATTAAGCATAGCTCTTATAAAAATGTAGCTTATCGTATTCTAAACACTTATATCAATCAAAGTCAAAAGTTCAGTACTATAAGTATATTTGTAAGTACATTATTGGTCTACACTCTAAATATAATGTGCGGTATTCCAATCCGATTCCATCCGCGAAAGTTTCCATCCGATGAGCTATCGTTGCCTTAAGGACATTTTTTACACATATTACGCGCACGATAGAAGCTTAATATTTCCCCCTGGCCACGTTGTGCCTCAGCCGAAAACGACGTCGAGAGAATATTCTCACGGCGTTGGAGAACGAGCTCCCGATCTTAAATGCCGGGGGACCTTGATAGCCCGGAGAAACGTCTTAATCGCGTTCTTTCAGGGGAGCCTTTTCAAGTAAATCGCCTCTCACTTTATTATGCGATCCTCCCGATGTTCGTCGAGTGAAAGGAATTCGTATTTAGAGATACACGCTCTGGTCCAGTATCACCTTTGAATGTTAGCATGACCTATAAGATAAACACCGATCGTTTTGCCTCGTTATTGTTCGAGATGAATTTTAACGGTTAACGATCTCGCGATGATTACCGGGGATACCTTTTAACGATAGTATATCTCTATTCATCGCACCGTCAGGCACCGTGAATTATAGCGATTTAACCTTTTGCACTTCGGCTTTACCTTCTAAGTATAGGCGCTATCTTACTAAGCGTTTCTAAAAACTACACGATGCCGTAGATGTCGGTTCTCAGAAATTTGCAATATTGTACAGAAGTTGCGACATTGTTTTAGATGTATGTCTCTACTTTAACTTGGTACTAATTTCAACTCACTACAGCAAACACGTGCGATTTTGCTGTGAGTTTTATGAAAGTGTGTTTTCGTGATGCGTTACAGAAGTGAAACAGGGATACGTCGAACAGGATAAATTGCTGTTTTTTTTTCAAATGAATTTTTGGACTAGATAGATATTTCTGTAGTTTCATGTTTACATGTTTTCCAGATTTGAGATCACGCGACTTCTTTCTTTTTCAAATAATCGAGCGCCATCTTATGGGACATGCCTTTGGAACTCTGGACAACGTCTAAAAAGGGATATTCCGTAATTGAAAACAATTTCAGCACGATCTTCAGAGCGGACTGTTTCTGATCGTGCATAGGTCTGAAAGGTATTGGCAACAAATTTCACAAAAGTACAAGGAATGGAATATATTGTGACGAAGGTTTTCAACATATTCTTTTCAATAGCATACTTTATATCTGTTAACCATTGTTACGCTATGATCGTATCAAAGATCATATTAAAAGTGTATTTAAGGTACAGACATTGTTATACGTCGTGACGTGGATCGAAAATAAATCGAAAGTGACGGTCGATCTTCGTGAGGGAAACTCGAACGTGCAAAGGGTTAATTCTTTCACGGAGTATCTCGCTATAACGTTACCGCTGGTTATTTATCGTAGCGCTATAAGCTCCTCGATCGGGTATATCTACCAGCGTGCACTGGTGTTCGTATTTATTCGATGAGTCGCCGAATTCGTAACGGCGTTAACGCCGGAACTTATCGAGCGAAAGTTTTATCGCCTCGGTTGTCCCCTGGCGCAACTGCGCGCATACGCGGCACAGACCTGAGCTCGTTTGTACTCTTCCTATTTTTAAACCGGCTTGATCGTAACGTTCGTGCCTGGTCTGTCTAGCCGCAACTAATTTTCGCCAAGCGGTTAACCGTTATCAATTATCTGGAAATATTGTTCGTTTTCGTATCCGCGGCTGAAAAATAAAGTAATTACGTCATACGTTAGAAATAGTCTAAAATTATGTCTTATTTTAGTAACTGTAGTAACTGTAGTACCTGTTAACATTTGATGTAAATATGTAACTAAACGAGAAATCGAAGGATTACGTATGACGATTTTACGAGAAAGAGTAATATTTGATAATTTACTTAGTGCCGAATAGAGCAGAAGCAGAGAGAATAATTTTTATAGGGAGTCGAATAAGTTAAATGTATAACAGTCACGAAAATTGCAAACTCTATTATTTAAAAAAAAAAAGGACTTACCTAGCATTACAACCTGCGCGGTTTGGTAACGTTCTATCTTCAAGTTTAAGAACTTGTTTCAATTTTTTCCTTGGTCAATCACTGGGAGTACAATTTCACTGTTTCGTTACAGCTATTATCCGTTTGGTATTTGCAGCGATACATTCATCGACAAAAAAGGTTATCTTTGTGCAGCTGTGTATCCTTGTATAAATATAAAACAGATAAATGAATGCACAATTTACACATTAAAAGCAACGTGGTGAATTCAGTAAGTGGATCGGGCATATAACATGCATATGCAGCGCACATTTTGAACGATATAAAAGCGCATGGGCAAGTCAAACAGTGAATTTCGTACGAAGCGGCAAAAACGCGAGAAGTACACGTACCAAACCCTCTTGTAGTACTATAATTCATACGGGACTATAGAACCGTATTGCGCCAGTATACATGTTCTGCACCGCGATGAGACAATGGAAGAGATTGCACTGTCGATGGTTTTCCATGCACTGCCCCGTGACACCAAACATTCTGCCCGTGTTTCTTCCTTTTCGTTTTTGTATTCCTCAATAAGCTCGCACCAGAAAATCGACAGTGATGGCATGACTGTCAAAGGTTTGCCTCGATTTTGTGCAGCGACGTATTCTAAATAAATTGAACTGTTCTCGTGGTGTCTACGTGTACCAAGCGATATTTTCGTTAATGAGTTCACAGAAATTTGAGTTTAAAAAAGGTCCGTAAAATTGTACACTAGTTCTCTCGAGATATGTACTTTTTTTAGCCTAGAAGAAGTGTTTTCATTGTTCAAAGAAGGGATATTTCAAAAAGGAAATGTCAAAAACGGATGAAGGAGATCTAAGAGAGTAGTAAAGTTCGTTAAAAATAATTGCATTACTTTTATGGTACATCCTTTTAACTACAGCACGCGTATCGAAAACAGCTCTACAAAAACGAATAATGCTGTAACGAGCAATCATAAAGCACAGCGTGATTCTCAAAATATCGATGCGAATTGTACGAAAAAGAATAGTACTTTTCGATAAGCGATCTCCGTTTGAAAAATATGAAGGTTCTTCTTCTTTTAAAATTTAATTCCCGCTCTTAAGAACAGCTTTCTTCGAACCACCAATCTCAACGTTTTAAACATTCCCTGCTATCCGAGTAAATTGGTCGTGTACAGTCACCTTTTATTTTCGCAATCTCTCCGCCCTTACATCTGACAACACCCTTTCCTCCCATTATACATCTCCGCCACACTTCTTACTTTTACTTCCTTTCTTTTATCTTTCACACCCCTTTCCACTTACAACCTTTATTTTTCTTATCCAAGTCGCGTTCTCGTTTCCCTTATACCTTGTCACCGGGTATCGCGACATTTACGATCTCATATATATATATACACGCCGTACGCCCACGTAATTCCTACTCGGCACGAGGTTCCAATTAACACGCTCACGGCTCCTCGAGGCTGATCGCGATCGTCCTCCACGGGCGCATCCCGGATCGTTTGACGAAATGGGCCGGCCGCTGCCCGATTAAAATTCATTAAAGACGTCGAGATTAGTGCGGTCCTGGAAATGGACTGGAAAGACCACGCGACGCATATCAATCGGCCGTAGTCGTGCCAAAGGTACTGGCCAATGGGAAAGGGAAGTGAGGAAGGAAGAGTGCTGGTGTACCTAGAGGGAGGATGAGAGAGAGAAAGAGAGAAAGAAAGAGAGAGAGAGAAATAGAGAGAGAGAGGGAGGGAGAAAGAGAGAGAGAAAGAGAGAGACAGAGACGGAAAGAGAGTCCGGGCGAGTCGCTAATGAGAGCGACAATTCAGTGTGTCGAGCACAGGCCGCGTGGAATGCAGCCAGCCTCGGGTTCCAGCTTTCATAAATTTATACCCGCCGCCTTCTGCCAGCTTCGTTTTATCGCCTGACAATATGCCGCCGCGACCAGTTCAGAGCGCCGTGGTGTACGAACTTTCAAAACCGAGCCGCGGGAGCAGAGAGCCCAGCCGGAGCGATCCCGGTCTTGTACGACAACCGGTCGAGATCGGGAGATTGATTTTCCCTTTATGCCGGCCCGAGGCCGTGGAATTATTGTTGACGGTACCGTGAATACGGTCACGTTTCGATTCCTTTATCCCGGGATCTGCTCTTTTGGCCGACGCCGTGCCCGTTTGTCGCGATACCGGGAAGGAGCATTTATCGGAGCGTCACCCGGAGGACTCGTGATATTAACCCTTTGAACCCGGTAGCTTTTAAAACTCCCCACGGTTCAGATACAGAACTTCTGAGCACTATTGGTACATGCCGGTATATAGCGCGGAGGGATACCGAAGGCGATATTAAGTTAATAGTGGCGATATTAATAGAAGGCGATATTAAGAATAGTGGAAACGTTTTGCGAAAGTACTTGTATACTTGTGTCTCGATATATTCTCGGTAAGCATGGTTGAGTGATTAGTATTAGTATTTTGATGAAGAAAGGTAATTATTGTAACAGGGATAAGGCGGAGAGAATCGAAGGTGCGATTCGCTGATCCTCGATGCGAGACAAATGCACGATTATGTCGCTTCTAGGATAAGACACTTTCTATCTTTCCTCGGTAGTCCGATCAGAGAATTAAGCCTTCGCGTTATACATTGAAGTACACGCCGAGCAACCGACAGAGGTCCGTTTAAAAACCCATTCCCGATGGGCGCCGGTCGAAAAGCAGCCGAGACTTTATCGACTCGCGTGCACGATCATTGAAGTGCGTCGATAGGAAAGAACAGCATGTTGGCCGAAACGCGACACAAGACCGCAAAGGGGTTAACATTTTTCCGCCCGTGTGAATCGAGCTACCGACCATACCGCGGATTTACGAGCGGCGGAGGTCGCGCGAGCGGGCCCAGTCGCGATTCTGGGTAATCTCGGGGATAACAGCTGCCACGTGTACCGCGTTGTTGCCGATAAATCGCCTCTTATCATCCCACCGCGGGGAGGGCACGCCGCCTGGAGGGGGCGGAGGGCCGAAATCTGGTAGCCATTCGCGTGACTTAACTCGAGTTTTACGAACGGCTTTGGGTAAGACAATGGCGGGACTCAGGTTTACATTATTTAATGCCCCGTACCGCCGGCGGTCGGGGCGTTAATTAGGCGGCGCTCATATGCTAATACGAGGGGACTAAGCTCCGCTTATTCGCGTAGTAGCTGCCATGAGCCACGTACAAGCATACTGCGCTTACTCGGTTACTTGGTTATAGTACACGAAGGTTCGTGCTAGCCCTACGTGCCGCGCCAATCCCCGAACTAACACGTCCTTCCTCGTTCACGGGCGCCTTGCTGGAGACGTACGCGCGGGACACACCTACGTACGCGCACACGCGAAACCGCGTGCTCGCACCAGGCCTGCCGAGCTATTTGTCTCGCTAATATCTTTGCCCCCCTCCGCCGAGCCCCTCGCCTTCGGTGCCTTCGCAGCCTCCACCTCGTGCTCCTCCTTCTCCTACGCTAGTAAGGTAACAAAGCTAGCCCCTCCCCCCTCCTCCTGCCCCTCCCGCTCCTGGCCCCCGCGACCAAACGTGTAAGCACCTACGCGAACAAGCTATGGATACACCCCCGATTGCCTTTCCTCCCCGTATCGCGACCTGTCCCTTACGATTTTGCGATCGACCTGCTCCTGGTCGTGAGGATTAATCGAGGATTTAAGGTTAAAGAGAACGATGGAATATTTGTAATGCCAACTGTGTGACTTGATGGGCAGGGGGGGGGGTGTAGAGTGATTAATGAATGTGTGTTAATCATTTCAATGAGCAAATCTGGATACTAATTGTAAATACAAATATTCGTAGGAATGCAGGTTTGACGAATTAGGTTTGGAATTATGATTAAGGGTGAATGTACGAGCCACGTTGGAGATATGTTTAGGTGTAATAAGTAAAGAAAAAGGGGATGAACGAAAAATGTTGGTAGATTGATGTATTGATGTATAAAAATGGTGCAAGAAAATCATGGGAAATCTAAGATAATATCTCATCTCAAAGTTCTACAAGTTTTTAAAGAAATTACTGGCAAGCATTTTATTACTCAATACACGGTACTAGGTTTTAGTGTGTCTTTAGTTGATCTAAATATTTATTAAAAAATACCCACTGACGTAAAGTAGATAAGTTTTTAACGCGTTTCCAGTTTATTTCCCCTATGACGGCACGTATGTAAAATGCATATTGCTCGTTTTAGCAATGTGCAGATTTACAAGTCATTTTGTCCATTTTCGTACAGTATTGAACGGACAAGAATAAAACACTAACTGCCCGAAATTTTGCTTTTTTTTTTATCGTAGTGTTTGCAATATCAAATAGCGTTAAAGCAGATTGGAATTTATAGCAGTGTGAATTAAGGTACGAAGAGAACACTGAACATTTCTTTTTATTATTGATAATTTGAAAACTAAGGTACACTATCGTCATACACGTTCCTCTGCAATTTTTTACTTATATTAATCTAAAAATCAACCCTTTTCCTTCTAACGTATCCACGTGCGTTTATGAATCATGCAATATATACAAATTGATTTCAAAAAATAAATTTAATCCGCAGGGGTTTAAATTTTCATATATACGAGTATTACATCTGCTGGCAATCCTTTGTGTGATTTTTAATATCATCCTATTTGCACTAGCCAAAGTTAACAATGTCCGCGATACGGTATTAAATATTATTAATCACCGTTCACCTAACAACCGAGATTTGTCATGGTAAAGAAACAGATTAAGACTGCCCAGACGTTTCCTTCATAACTTATAGGGTCGCGAACAGAAAGATGGACAGGAATTAAGCCTGGCTTGCAAATAAACGAGATAGCGTGCGCGGTAAACGTGTAGACGTGTAAATATTTGTAAGCGCGAAAATGTCACCCTCCGTAAGGTGATTTAAGATGTCGCATGGAAATACATAACATCGAAGCGTCGGTAGTTTCGAAAGTTATCGTTAAAGCGATATATTTTTGTGTCCCACACCGGGCGTATATTTACAGTTTGTCGCGATCGTGTAGATACCAGCTACCCGTCATCGAGACAGATAATTTATCCAACGGCGGTAAAACATTTCGGGCACGTTAATAATTGTCGGTTTTGCGGAATGCGCGTATGCTGCATTTTAAGATCGGCTCCGATCTGCATTTAAACCGCGAGAATGTCTGGTTAAAGTTATTTTTACGAAATCCCGGGTAAACTCGGGCCATCGATGTATTAACGAGCCGGGAACGAGCCAAGTGTTATTGCACTCCGCTAATGCCGAGGCATTAAACCACCGGTAGTTTACGCTTACTAGAAGCTTATATTTGGCCGCTCTCATTCAGGCTCATTTGCCAGAATCGCCCCCTCCCCCTCTCACTCTCTCTCTCTCTTTCCGTATCCACAATAAGAAATTTATAACACCGCATCCGTGCTCGCAGCGCCGTGATATCTGAAATTGCTGCAATTTGGTGGACGAGCTTGTATCTTCCGCGATAGGGTATTAAGCCGGAAAACTGGTGGTCGCTTGATGTGTAGATATACCGACATATCAGGAGTGTAAAAGATGTTATTGTTTTTTACAATAAATTTTGTTATGGATGATCGAATATATAAAATATCCGCTTGTGGAACGTGCAATATTTACCTTTATAAATTCCTACTATCATGTAATTCGTCATAAAATTCTGTGGTTAAAAGAATCATAATAATAAATTGTTATAAAATTTGAACACATGTTGAAATGTTTGTTGCTTTAAAATGTCATTGGATTTATGCAAAAAAGCAATAATCTAATAATGAAAGAATCAATGTGCAATCTTTCTGCTAATTACGTATATACTTTTAAAGCGTTCGAGGGAATATTGCGTTATAAGAAGCGTCATAGAATTATTTGTGAGAAGGGCGAGAGTAGCTATAGGATAGGAAATAAGGCACAGTATTGAATAAAAAGACATTGGGCGGAACTTAGTTGATTTATTCTAAATCGCATTGCAAAGCCACACAGGTAAACGTCTACAAATAATCCATGATATAAATTAAAAACGCTACAATGTATGCATAGGCACTTCTAAGCTTACTGCTTCTAACACTGTTAAGACAACTTGCGCGAATTATATGTCACTGTCGAGCAGTCAATTCTCACACTTCTGAATTATTTTTAAATTCCCCATCTGGTTTTATTGACAGACAGAGTTTTTACCAAAAAGTCTCTAGCCACTAGTGCGTAATTCGGATAATTAAGATTATTAAATTTGAAGAGTTACATAAAATTGAGAATCATAAACACAAGGTGGATGAATCGAGCCATATCTTCAAAAAAGAGTCCCGGTCCAGTTATCCCAATGCCCAATTCTTTCCACGCTTTTTTTTCAAAGATATGGCTTAATTCACCAACTTACATTTATAATTCTCAATTTAATTTGACTCTTAAAATTGAATAACCTTAATTACCTGAGCCGCTCACTAGTGTCTAGAGACTTTCTCTCACACAATGTCGTTCTATCCAATAAAATTCTTATTCCAATAAAACCAGATGAGGAATTTAAGAATTCTAAAGATGTGTCAAAATCAACTACTCGTCACTGACCAATCCCACAAGTTGTCATAAAAAACACTACCTATACAAGCCATTTAGTAATAACCGTGAAATAAAGGCTTGGACATATACTCCTATAACAATGAACCCCATTGTATAGAACGATGTGAAAAGTTCGAGGGGCAAGGGCCAAATCGTTTCTATTCCTTGTCTATTATATTCGCAGAGGGGATACTCACGGGTCGAGAAATGACCCGGTCTACCAGCCGTATCTAAACTTTGCCGAGCGCGGGAGACGTTCGATTTCACGGTGGTCCCGACTTGGAATTAGGCGAACAATTCAGCGGGGCTACACGGTTCGCGCTTCTTTGGCGTCAGACCGGATAAATTAAACCGGGCGCGGACAGGGAAGTTCGAATCCTCGCCCCGACTTCTATCGGGACCGACCGTTGTGTTAGAATGACGGATCCTTTCGAAGGGCCGTTTAGTCTACAGATACCGATCTCGACGGGGCCTAAGGTTTCTCTCATACTATCGGTGGAATCTTCGGCGTGGAGAGCCTTTGCACAGACTGCTGAACTTCTTCGAGGCGTCAGATGGTCACCGCTAGATCGGATGCCAACGGCCCTGGGAGGATCTACGCCGTGCGATCTGTCGCAAAGGACTACCGAAAAGGATCGGCGCCGATGGAAGTAGAAATTGCGCATAGTTGCGTGCAAACTTGGACGAATGTCTAATATTGCATTTGGCATATTGAATGGTAATGTTGGTTTTTTTCATATTGTACTGTATGAAAAATTAAATTATAGTTTATATATTAGATCATTTTTTCGCATCAGTTTTATTATTAAATATTAGATTAGATAAATACATATTAGATTCATTTTTTATATATTAGTTTTATTATTGAAAATAAAGTCGTGGTCTTGACGAGCAATAACCTGGTTTGAGCACGACTTCATTTTTAATACAATTCACGGAACAAGAAGAATAAGAGCAATATGTCACATTAGATTGTATTGGATATGTTTACTCTTAGTTCGTACTGATTTCTGTATACTTTTATTAATATCGGTGCTTCTCTGATGCGGTCATGTACATTTATGTTTTGTTACGGAGAATTTTTTAATATTTAAATGGCGATGATTGAGATTAACCCATTCATTGGCAACTATTCAAAGTTTTCGTTTCGGAGATTAGTTAGTTGTTTTATTTTTAATCACATTTTAATAAAACAAACGCTATTAGATAACTAAAACATCCCTTTAGATATTTCTGGAATAACAATAATTTATGGACGAAGATACTCGGTCCATAGCAGCGAAAGGGTTAAAAATACATAGGCATTCAAGGTCCAAGGAACCAGCATATCGATTACTGTTAGAATTTTTTTATCGGTATTGTATGCCTACAAGATGAACACTGATCGGGAAATAACATGAATATTAGAGGCCACAATATAAAAACCATAGTACATGATAGTGTAAAATAGACAACTATTAAACCGTACAATTATTATCGATACACCTTATTGTATAATACCAGAATAGCAAAAAAAATCGATTGTTTTGTCTAAAGTCTTAATTCCGCACAGTTCCTCTTGAATTTTGGATTGCAAATTAAGTAACCGCAACGCGGAATGTCGGATATTAAATAAGTGAAGGAAAAAGCACCGAATCCTTAATGTCTCCCTCACAAATCCAATCATCTATTCACCACGACATCATAACCTTTCTTTCTCTTCGCTCTCTTTTTTTTTTAAAGTTCTATACAGTGCTCTGGATATGTCCCGCGAGTGGCCGTCAGTTCTAGCGTTAACTCGTAGCTTCACGGAGAGCATTCGGAATTTTTATCGAACACCTCAATTTCGCAGTCCCCTTGCAATGGCGATTTCCCCGATCCTTTCTGTACAAGGCGGCACGAAAAGGAATTCCGCGCCACCCGCGAGTCGTATGTCTTTCCCATAAGCGGCGTATGTGCTAGGATACCATTAGAAGCTAATAAATAGTGACTGGCTAACCGTAACCAACGGTTGTACCTGAACGCTCTCGTGTTTGCGGCCGAGTGACTTACTACCGCGGTACGGTCCGGGCCTAATACATCTAATGAGCTTAATCTATTTTTGTCCGTCGTGTAAGGGTACAGCGACAAGATGCGATGCGGCCGATCAATCAGTAACCTCCGCGGCCATTATGTCCGCCCGCTGAATAACGCAGACGATCGTGCTCTCTTCTGACGTAATGAATTCAGCATACCGGTCGCAGTAGCGACCCGCGTCCGGTCCTCCTCACCCTCCCCCACCTCCTCGCTCCTCGCCTCTTCCGCGCGATACACCCGCCGGAGAAATATTAAATCATGCAAATTAACCTCTTAATCGTGTAACTCTCGCCGGTGTAAGCGTACCTAACCGTTAATTGCCGGCGACTTAATTATGACCGGGTTGCAAGACGACGGAACGACTACCGGGGAATCGATATTTAATGCCGCGCGATCTATCGGTACAGGGGAGTGGACTGTTGGGAAATTTGATTTATCGCGGAGGTCCACTGCGTGTACGGAGTGCGATATATGAAAGCGCGAATCGATGCGTCATGGTAGTGATTCAGATGTGTGTGAAGGAAATTCGATGGTGGAGGGAACGTGTGTGTAAACGCGAATATTTGTTGCGTAAGGTAAAGGTAAGATATTTGTGTTTTGAGATTATTTTTGATTCGATTTTGTTTTAGTTTTTCTGTGAGAACTCTTAGGTACGATTGATTTAGCAGTTATTTCGTATATTATTTGATTGGAAAACGCGTGATCGATGTCGAATGAAGAGTCTGAGATAGAAGAGGAATAGATTACGTACGGATTCTTCTAAAATATATGAATAGTAAGATAATTTGTTGTTTAATCCATACATTACTTATGTCGTATTCTGAGCTAAATTTGATAGCAGTAAAAAAAACAAATACTTCATAGTTATTTAGGAAAGTATATCTTTTACACCGTTATATCGGCTTAATGCATAAGAGCCCGTACTTAAATATAGACTTTACTTCAATAAAAACGTATCTTTAATAGAAACGAATCGAGCTCAAATCTCATCTATTGCTTATCAATTTTGTTATATTATACGTGTACTACGGTTTTGTAGATATGCAACAATGTACGACACGTAACGAGTTTTGATACGACAGATCTCTTTTATTACGTTTATATACTATTTATACATCAGATATAATATATTAAGGGCCAAACAATCTTGGTAATCGGTACTGGAAAATGAATCACACGGTTCAAATGTCGAATTACACGTCATGTAGGTTCATCAAAAAGTTGAGCAATCCTTACGGATTCCTGCCAGACACTCATATGTATATATCTTTTTATAAAGCCTCCTCAAGCAGCCAGAACGCGAATTAGCATCGCGTATTGGCTATGCGAACAACCGCGCGCGCGTCCAAACCCAGAAACGGCCTCTCGCGCCGCGACATGTCCTCGTAAGAATTGACGCGGCGCCGATCAAAGAGTCCACGACCCCCGACACCTGTCCTAGACACACCTGATCCTCTCTCTTCGCCGGTGAGCATCTTTGAAGGGACGAATATGCGCGTATCGCGGTACCTTATTGGACTTCCCTCGGCTGTCGAGTAGGTGTACACTTTCGTAGAGGCCCATTGTCAACCCGACGGCGCGTCCTGGCTACAGCTCACGCTCCGGCGGATACGAGCGGGCAGACTCCATCCCCTTCGTTCTCCCTCGGTGCGGAGGCTCGAAGAGGCGAGAGGCCGGAGGTGGGCTAGATAGGTAGAGAAAGGAAGGGTAGGCCGATGGGAGACGCGGAATCGAGAGGCCAAGCTCGAAACTACTGCTATACACAGCCGTCCTAACCCAATACAGGCTATTAGGAGGAATAACCTGGCCTATGGCGAGTCGGTAACCCTATATCCTGGTGGCGGTGCCTTTTGATGCACCGCGCTTCCCTCCACCTCCGCCTTGGTGCTCACCCACCGCCGTGGTCCCCGTGGTCCATCCACGTTGGACAGGCTACAAGAGTCTCGAATACCTCTCCGGATACTCCCGGTGTCCGATCACCGCGAGTGCCAGAAGGGGAAGGTGTATCCACTTGCCGAGTGGATATATCCACGCTGCTACGTGTATTGGAGGACCCCCGTCACTCCCATGACTCCATGCGAACGAACCTCGGCCTAATTCCTTTGGATCCTCGCCCATCGACGTCCACGGTGAACTGGTGCTCGTTGAATTTGTCGCTCTTCGGGACCAATTATGTCCGCTTTTCATATGTCGATGTGGAAAAGGATGATTGCTGCACGGGGCCTGAGCATAATATTTGAATGTAGAGAAATGTGATCTTTAGGATGTTGTCGATGTACAAACTGTTCATGCTGTATTATACTATTTTTTTTATTATATATAATATAATTTTTTAGATTATATTCGATTTACGAGGAGTTATATTACGCTTATGAAGAAGATATGTTTCGTCTCACTGTTTGGCTTATCATTGATTAATATATAAAGTTTATTAATTCCATGTCATGTTTTTATTTATTAAAGAAATACCAATGCAGACCACTGTGTATGTATATATATATATATGTATATATGTATATATATGTATATATATAGCACTGAATTAATTGAATTGGCACATTCGATGCTTTGATTTCCATCTATGTTAAAACGCCGAGTGATTTTTACTGATCGACAGAGAGAAACCTCGTAATTCTCAGAAAATTGCTTCGTCTCTATCTCCATAAGGGATCGAACGGAGGCAGTTCTAATGTGAATAGAAATTTCGTCGAATATCTCGATTACTTGATTTTATCCCCATAGAAATTAAACCCAAGATCGAATGCACAACGCGAATTTCTGGTGAGGTTTGTCCAAAAATTGTTATTCTTTACGACCCACAATGGTCGAAGAGGGAGGAAGAGGAAAAGGCGGGGAATTAAAGAAGACTCTTCCGTGGAATTTCGCGGGACAAGGAGAAATCGAAAGATTAGTCGAAGGAGGCGAGGCGGCGGGCGAAAGAGCGTCTGCGTTATCGAGCGACGCGCGTGGGCGTCGAAACGAAACAGTGCCGCGACGCTTCGAGGTTCAACTAAGATTTACGGGTGAAAGCCACCCTCCGTGACCACCTCTCGCGATACCACCCAAGAACATTCGGTAACCTTTCGCGGAAGCTCCACCTCGAAGCATCTCATTACCCGCTCCTCGATCAATAACCAAAACCGACCTGGCTCTCCCAACCCTCGAAATCGAACACTGGCTCGAACATCCAAGCTCGATGTTCCGAGAAAAATGTCGGAAGTTGCTCTTATCGAAAATCAAAATAAATACGAAAACTCCTTCCCCGTCTTGGGAACGATATAAACCGACTTCGATGATAACACGGATAAAACTTCGATGCTTTATTCGTGCGGATACAAGGTACAACGGGTTTCTTATAAACGTCTCGATATACCCGCACGTGGGACAATAAAATCCTTGATCCTTCTAAACAGTTTACCAAAATCGCTCTTAGTTTCGCGGATAATCGATAATAGAATAATCAGTCGTTCCTTTAAAAAATCATGGCGCTTTATAACGAAGTATTCTCTACCATTTTCCACGATTCCCATGCAGTATTTATATCAGTATATATTAATTCATTCAAACTTCCTTTTGTCCCCTTTCCTTTAAACACATATTATATATTCTGTATCAAATACGTCCCAAAAGTGACCAACAATTTTACTATCAAATACATCCGAAACCTAGTCGGTACCACCAGTATCAAGGTGCGTTCCAAAAATAAAGCAAACCTAGTTAAAGCCTAAAAAAACACTAGGAACACGCGCTTCATTGTCGAACAGTCGAGGTTTCCAGCAGGAACGATACAGGATCTCAACGTCCACCGAGGCTACCCGGGTAATCGTCTTTGATTCGAGTAAAAAAGAAAGCCAGCCACTCTGGCGGAGAAACTCCCGGCTGCTCACGTAGTTCGGCGCAGGTTGGACGGTGAAAACCGCTTAATACCGGGGAAGGCCAAGCAAGTTAGACGGGTGCTTCGCCACGGTCTCTCTGATGCCTCGTCGTACCGTACGGCCGTTCTGCAAGCGACAGTCCATTGTTTCCCGGATAAGCCGTTTTTATTAAACCGGATGATTATTCCGACGTCGAGCATCGGCGATGGACAGGGCCGAAAATCGATCGGCGCCTCGAGCACCGTCATTAAAGCACCGGCCTTACGTTACCTCGTACTTATATAAGAATGGCCGCACAACATCGCCGATTTTCACGCGGAGCTTCGTTTCGAAAGCCGAGAAATCCTGGATCTGAATCTAGACTTTTTGCTAATAAATGCCCACCGCAAATTAATCATCGGTGACTCGACTTGACGAATTTGATATTCCCGAATCGAAAGCCAATTTGAAACGAGACATGGTCTCTACTTCCGACGATAAATCCTCGTATCCTTGGTAAAGCTCGCACAATTCTCCCTGAAATCGTCCACGAGCAAACTTCGAGGAATATACAAGGAGGATGTAAGACCAATGCAAGTTCGAGGAACCTGCGGAGAGGTGCGCTCCGTGCACAATTATCCTGGGGATGAATTAAGGGGATAAAAATGGGCACAGGGAAAGGTGGAAGTCGAGGAAGGAGGAGAGCAAAGGTTGGAGCTCAGCCGCCCCGAGGAAGGGGAAAAGAGAAAAATCAGGGGCCGATGGAAGGGCGAAAGGGATCTGCCAGTTCGCAGGAGGGACTCGTAGGTGCACCTGCGTAAGATCCTCCTCGTAATTCCACAAAGAAAAACGCGGCGCGGAAAGGAGGGCCGACGTAAAATCGCGCGGGGCGAAAGACAGGCGGATGGGGGGATGCAAAAAGGAAGGGGCCGAGAGGGAGGAGGACACCTGCGCAGCGGGGAGGGCGTGCGGAGGGGGCGGGTGTCAAAAGGTCGGGCGCAAAGCCGAGGAAGGAGGAGAAGCGGATTCCAAGGTAGGGAGGAACCAGCGAGACGAGGAAGCGGTTGGGAGGATGGAGGAAATAAGGCGGAGAGAGCGAGGCTTCTAAGAAAGGGGGAGCGAGAGGCAAAAAGAGAGGGAAAGGGAGGGAATAAATGGGGAGGAAAAAGAGAATGAGCTAGTGAGAGTGCGCGAATGAGTGAGACAGCGATACGACGAGAGAATAAACGAAGAAAAAAATGAGAGAGGAAGAGAGAGACGGACAAAATAAAATAAAACGAGAGAGGGTAAAACAACGAGAGAACAAACGAGAAGAAACGAGAGAGAGAGAGAGAGAGAGACAGTGAGGGAGAAGGAATAAAATAAAACGAGAGAAGGTAAAACAGCGAAAGAGAGAGAGAAAGCTAAAGGAGAGAGAATATATAAGAAAGAAAAAGACAATGAGCTAGTGAGAGTGAGTGAACGAGTAAGACAGCGATAGAACGAGAGAATAAAATAAAACGAGAGAGGGTAAAACAACGAGAGAATAAACGAGAAAATATGAGAGAGAGAGAGAGAGTGAAGTGAACTAAAAAAAAAAAAAGAGCGAGCGAGCGAGACGGTGATAGAATAAACGATAAGAACTCAGAGAACGAGAAAGAGAGAGAGGAAGAGAGAATGAAATAAAACGAAAGAAGGTAAAAGAATAAGATAAGTAAGAGGAGACGAGGGAGAAACTGGAGCGGAAGGAAGGTATAGAAAGAGAGGAGGAGAAGGAAGAGGGAGTCGTCGAAAGGAGAAAGAAGATATAGGAGGCCAGGATAGGCGAGGGCAGGGAAGGCAGCCCTGCGGGCAGCCAATCAAATAAAGTAGTCCGAGGTTGCTTTGCCGGATGCAAATTCAGCCCCCGTGGGCTTTCTGTTTTCCTTCTCTCCCGGAATGACCGGCCCCCTTCCTCTCCCCCGTCCCCAGAGCTTCCGGGACACACGAAATCCCTCCTCCTTCTGGCACCGACCGATACCAACTCTAGGTGTTGGCCCGTCCCCATTGTTCGGCCTAGCCTCTTCCAATCTCGTCTGACGGAAAGCCGATCTTGGGCTCTGCATCCCGAGAATGCAGCCGAATTAAGTGGAATCCCCCCTTCGATATAGCCAAGGGTGCCGGTGGTTACAGGGAAAAACCAGGGAATTTCCACAAGGAAATGCCCAACGAAATTCGAGGAAGCCCGAATCGGTCGATGGAAACTGAATTATATCGGAGGAATGCGTAGGATTGGAAAAGGTTATGAGAAAAGGCGATTCGAGGTACGGAGTATGTTTCGTTGGTTGCATTTCAGGTGTGGAGGGAAATGTATAGATCATATCAATGATTTCTGTTTAAGAAATCTGTTTAATTTGTGATTTGAAGAGATTGTGAAAAGATTTCTGTTTGATTTGTGTCGAATGAAGAATCTCTTTCTCGAGAGAGAGAGAGAGAGAGAGAGAAAGAGAGGAGAGTTATTCATCGCCTAGTGCTTTTGTAATGTATGACAAGCGAGAGGATTGGGTAGAGATTCAGCGATAAATGTGATGAATGTATCATCGAAATTAGAGAGATGTGAGATTCGAGTTGTGTTACTGGCTATTTGATTTTTCTTCTTTGGCAACTCAGGTTGGGAATTTAATTACGGTTATTGTGCTCGCGAGTTAAAAGAACGCGACGTCGATGAAACTATGCGGATCGCGTCGTTCACGGTTTATCGCTAATGCACGCGAGCGTGTAGCGACGTAATAAAATATCCATATGATGGAATGCTAACTATCGCTTAACCATGATGTTCGGCTGCCCACCGCATTGCATCGTGCCAAAGCTATCCGTAACTTTTGATATCGAAACCCTGTCGGGTCGAGCTGCAGGTAAAACATTCAAATATTCATACCTTTCGGCACTAGTAATATCAGATCGTCCTTTTAATGACGGAGAATGAAATTTAGTAAAATCGCTCGCGCAAATAGCCACACCGTTGCTACGTACGTATATCGTCCTGTATTATATCTCGTTACTTTTGATAATTATACTTTATTCTCCCTGTTGCACGATACTTTGTAGATAAATATTATGTGCCAACGGAATAAATGTCGAGTTCGATTCGACTTAACCGTAGAATACGATATAGAGAACAGCCTCGTCAAATCGAGGAGCAACTTTTCTTCAAAGACAACGAGAAACAAATAAGAAATATTAACAGACTAAGATGAATATCTACATGCAGAAATAAAGTCGTACTCTACAAAGTTATAGAAGTTTTCTAAAAAAAATTATGGAGTACTCGTTATCTATACTCAATTAAAACTGATATCAGAACGTTTCGAAATATTTCGGAGGATCGACAAATTTCGAACATTTCTCAGAGTTAAATCCTCGATACCCCGGAAGGATAACGCATCGTCCTTTGTACCAACACGAAAGCGAATCTCACCGTCGAAACCCACAGTCCCTTTCCTAATTATCCCCCTAATGAGAATAAATCGTTACATCTGTACGGGCGCCCAGTGTCTCCTTCCACCCAGAAATTCGTCCTCTTCTTCGCGCTCCACGCCACCTGTTTGATTCTCTCGAAGGCGCGCCCGCTTCTATTTGTCTATTTCGGCGTCTCCGCCTTCCTTACCAAACTCCCCGTTGGACGATCAATCCCAATTCCCGTAGAATCTCCTTTAAATCTTGCACTCTCCGCGTCTCACCTGATCCCCGCCACGTGGACGGACTCAAAGTCAGAGACGTGGCCCGCGAGAACTCCTTATTTCCTTCGTAGCAGGCGTTCTTAAAGGACTTCGATAAAACTTCAAAATGGAGGATGCCATTAAAATGGAGGATCCACTTAAATTTGATTTGGCGGGATAATCGAAAGCGACGCGAGGAAGATTACTGCATTCGGAAATTTCGATTCGGACATGAAAATAGTAAATTGTTAAACACTTGGGATATTCTGAGTTATTTGTAATATTTGATGGTTACTCAAAAATCGGTTGCTATGATACCAGAGAAATTGGAATGGTTTACCAAGGGTTATTTAAAACCAAGTATCGTCTCTAAAATCTAGAAATTGTACAGCTTTACAGGAGTAGCTGTGAGGATACGATATATGTGCTTATATCGAGCAAAAAATCATTCTTAAGTTCGGTCGTCCAAAGTTAATCATTTTTGCTGTGCTTCGTAAAAATATGAGTTTACAAGATACTTACCGATGAGTCCAAGGAGACGTCGTCGTGCGTTTGTAAAGGTAAGTATAAACAATGCGAGGGTTCGAGGGGCCATAAGGAGAACGTGTGATAAGAGGCTTGCATTTATTTATAATCTATCGACAATAGCAGAGACAATATAATAGAAAGAGTAATAATGCAATATAACATAGCGCAATATAATATTATGTACACCAAAGAAGTAATCCTTACGACATATAGAGTGGAGAAAATATGTTACACGGGCGCTTAGGCCCATCGTACCTAATGACCACCAAATTTCGTTACCTCCTCTTAACCCTTTGACTCCAATCCAAAATCGATCGATCATCAAAACACATATACAGGATATTTCACAACACGTGGACGCACTTCGAAAGCAAACCTCATTTATTTCAAAGCTACCTTTACGTTATACCAATAAACGACAGCTTATCTACGCAAAATGTGCCCAAAATCATAATTTCGAGGATCATCCATGAAGATCAACCGTCGCGGATTACTGTAACTCAAAAGCGAAACTTCCTCATTAATCTCGAGTCTTCTGTTCGCACCTAAAATAGGACCCACGTGACAGCGTATATACACGCCTTTCGTGAGTCCAAGGGTTAAGAGTTGAAGCGTCCAAGCAGGATCGTCACCGTCACCCGACTCGTGCCATAAGAAAAACAACGCCCCTTCCATCATCTCGTAGCACGCAACTCTTACTCACTAGTTATCTCACTGCATACCTTTTGTACAAGCGACTATCATAACGAACAACGTATACAAATACTCGGCCCCTTTACCAAAACGACGCAAATAAAATCGCCAGTGAGATTCTTAACCGATCTTTCACTTACACGAACAACGATTAAGTACGAATTAAAAGCAGTTCCTTAGGATTTATTAAGCAACCCCCCCCCTCCCCTTCCTCCCACCTCCGCTCGTTTTATTTTCTTCTACCACAATTTGAGCCTCTGTATCAAAAGTATAACACCTGCAATGGAATCGTGCCGGGTAATTATAGGGTTTAACCTCGCTTCTTTTGTCTCCCCCCCCCCCCATGCAATTATTCATGGGAATATAAAAAAGGTATTTCGATTTTCGCGAAACACGATGAAACCCCAAGAGTCAGGATCGATGGTTCGCGGCAACACCGTTGGGCGTATCGCGTTGCCGGCTGAAATTTTTCACCGTGAAATGGAAGAAGCTTGGCCGTCAAACGGTTAAAAATCTCCGTCCGGCGGTTTTTATTTATGTCGCCATTAATAGCGTCGATATATCCACCAACGGCCGCCAGTTTTACGCCCCAGTTCGCGCGCGAGTACAGCACGCCGATGATAAACAATAAATATATGTGCAGTAAGTAATTCTCAACAACGAATGCCATCGTTCGACTATCCTATCGGAGCGTCTCCTGAGATCTGCCTCGTTAACCTCGAAGATTCCTCAACACCGAAACTACCAATCGCAATCTCGACGCGCCTGGATGCACCGTTGATTCACGTAGTGCGAGAGCAAAAGGAAAACGTAGATACGTCTGTTTAATCGTTCACGCGCAACGCTAAAATAATGGAAGTCTCGTTCGAGGATGCAGCGTCGGGAATGTGGACGATTTTTTTCTAGGAGAAATTAGGAAGCCGTCGTTTCGAACGATTTGGTAGTTCCAGTGTTGAGCCATACGTAATGCCTTCCGACTGTCGACGCGTGTTCTCGCGATATCTCTCTTTCGATTCGAAATTAGCTTGGGAGAAAAGAGAAGAGTCCTCATAGCAGTTGGCCAAAGCTAGATTCGCGAATACGATTGATCACGAATCTTTTCGATACAAGGCGCGATTCAAGAGGAAACTCGAATCTGGGATACTGAATTTGTTATTAGACGTTTATTTAAATCGTGCGAGGGGGAAGGCGCCAATCTCAAATTCGATTTGCACGAAGAATTATCCCGCGAGATTCGCTCGATAATTGATGATTGTAAATCGGAAAAATCGTTCGACGACTGCTGCTCAAGCATTCGATTACTTCTGCGCGAGGGCAACTGCGATGAAACGAAATTTATTTCTCTCTTCGGACAAACTCTAATTTCGATCTCGCCTTCCAATGGACGCGTCGAAGCGCGAGCGCAAAGACTTATCGCTAACAAAGCGAGCGGACTGAACGATCTAGAGGGAAATATACGCAAAACGAGATTTGACACCAAACTTTATCGTATAACCGCTATAGATCCGGCAGCTCCTTCCCCAGAATCGCGAATCAACGTCCCCCTCCCTCCGAGGTTCGAGCATTAAAATACACGGAGGGTGGGGTGAAAACATTTGCACCGTCAGGATCGTTCACCCACAATCGCCCTATCCCTCTCCAAGGCAGGCAGCAGCCACGCAGAAACCTCAGGCGGCGCGACGCGCTATCGTCCTCCTCCTCGCGGAACAAACTTCGCGAAAAAGATCTCTCATCCCCGCCAAGCTTCGCGGGGAAGCTTCGAACACATCGCCCAATCCGTACTCCATGATCCAATGTAAATCTCCATTCCTTCCCCCCCCCCCCTTCGTCGAGGGATCCAAGCGATCAAAGGGGTTCAAATTCCAATACCTTCATGGTAGTTCGCCCCATTCAACAGCCCGATTCGTACCTGACAGCGGTCCCGGAAACGTCGAGAAACGTCCATTCGTTCTTACCAGGTGTCGCGAAACGTTGACTCACGAGTCGCCCTTTGCGATCCTCCAGGATTCGGCACCCATCCTGGCACTTCCAAGATGTCCAGCGCGTCTCTCGTCGCTCGAGCGCCACTACTGCTCTTCCTGACGAGGCGCCTGTTCCTTCCGCGTCGCGTCGGTCACCTCGATCACCTCGAAACCCTCGGAAGTCGGCGTGTCGCTGCTCGATCCAGCTTCCTTCACATCGGGACTGGAGGCGCCGACACTGGAGCTGCTGTCCGACGGAGCTGGATCGGAGCTCGCGGCTGAATACAAGAAATTGTTGCTTTGAATGCGTTGCTGGAATGCAATTGTCGTATTCTTCCTCGATTGGGTTTCGACTGCTACTAAGGTTATTTGGCCCAGGAGGTATGGTTTAAGGTGGATTTGGAAGGGGATTAGAAATTAGGAAGGAACCGGGCGAGATTGGAGGTTGAATCGTGGAAAGAGGATCGAGCTTTTTGCTCGCTGGAGGGATTTAGAGTAACGTGTTTGGAGTGATGTTGATTAAATTGATATTGAATAAACGTAAGATCGATCTGGATGAATGGTTTATGATTTAAGTATTATTGGTAGGTTTAGTACAAGATGCTTTATGACTCGAGTTTTTTCTCTAGATTCATCGTGGAATTCAAAGCGAGATTAACTTCGGTAAAAACTATATGGTACAAATGTTTTATATCCCTCAAGATCAGCCTCGATTGACAAACTCTACGCGAATAAATAAACCAATTTATCCGGACGTAAGAAAAAAGCGATACTTCCTTCCGAACCTCGGAAAATCACAAGATAAACCACAGCTCCAATATACATACGTGCAGTAAAGAAAAGAAAAGAAAGGAAAAACAACACAAATCCACGACTGTTATCCAACGGACGGTAGTCGAATCGATAAAAAAAAAAAAAAAAAAGACTCCACAAATGCAATACAAAGCGACCCACGACTTTCGCAGTGGGATAAATCACGAGGCAGGCTTAGAGGATCATAGGAGCGATGGAAAATTTCGGAAAATCGGCCATTTGATCGGTGCCAAAGGCCCCCTATGGCATATCCGTGACGCTCGTTAAAGCGAGTATCGATCGACCGGGTCGCGGTACAGTGAGGGGGGAGTGAGCGAGAGAGAAGGAGAGAGAAGGAGAGAGAGAGAGAGAGTGAGAGAGGGGGGAGAGGGAGTTGAGGGTGAGAGGGAGGGAGTGGCCAAAATTAAAAGTCCGGAAAACAATCGTGTCCAGGTTGGGCAGGCCGAATCGCGTAACGCGATCCTGGGGTATCGTGTGCCAAACCGGGCTCCAGAATGACGAGTGTCAGTGACACAGGATCTACAAAGTGCTCATTCAAAACTCTAAATTTCGCGGCCCGCTGTAATAATAGAACCGCCGATTAAAAGGTGACGCGGGGCGATTTCGATGACGGCAAAAACGCGATCGTGTTCGCAGCGCTGCCCTTTTCGAGGGTACGGACGCAAAGACCTCGAGGGCCATTAAATAAAATTCGGGGCTCGTTAGCGCGCCATGGCTGCGGCCGACGGAGCGCGTCTGTGCCGTTCGACGGAGCGTACGAAGATCGCGCGTGCTTTTTAAAGGGCCGAATGAGGGAAGAGGCGGTTATATCGAGATAGTGATCTCAAGCTCGATAAGTCGAAGCTAACTGGAACTCTGCGTCACGCTGTCTACATTGAACCACCTCTCTTTGCAGTGGTATTAGCAAGTACCGGTTTTAAACCAATATTCGTAAGGGGAAAACCTACTTTCGAAGGATAAATAATACAAAAATTTTCAATGGACATGGGGAAAGTATATTCCCAAGCAAGTCCATCATCGATTCCTATCCCAAAAGCGTGTAATACTCACCAAACAAAAATGTACACCATATAGAAATACATGTTTCAAACAGCACCTACCAAAAACTCCTTATTCACTCCGCCAAAACCTCTACAATTATTTTGTTGTACTAAGAAAAATCTCCAATCTAAGTTACTAAACTTATCTTCGCGAGATACAAATTGTAAACTACCCCTTTAAAAAAATACACAATTGTTAGAAATACATATTTCAAACGGCACCTACCAAAGACTCCTCATTTACTCCACCAAAACCTCTATAATCTCTTTATAATGCTAAAAAAAAATCTCCAATGTACATTAACAAACCACTTGGTTCCTTACCATACACCTATAGCAAAGTACCATTTCCAACCGATACTCATACTCCAGGCACTTGCCTGATCGAACCCTCCCCCCCCCCTCCAGGCCCCTTTTTCTCCAGCCCCCTGGCGAGAAGAACGAGCGATCGGCTCGTGTCACAGCTTACCCTCGCTGTTCCGCTGAGCAGAATCCGGCGGGGCGCTCGAGGGCTGCTCGACGGGGTTGCTCGGCTCCGGATCGAGCTGCGACAGCTCGCTGATGTAATTCTGTTGGGTCTGCTCCGTCGTCGGCGTCGATCGGCTAGAGCTAGGCGAGGGTGTCGTCGTGGGCGCCGGGTCAGGGCTAATCTGCGCCGAGCTGAGCGCGGCAGCCAGCACCGACTGGGGGTTACGGCGAAACACTATCTGCTGGACCTGCGCCTGCTGCAGGATCATAGGTAGCTCGTAGTGGTGGAAGAAGTACAGCATCGAGTGCTGAAACCGAAAGGGGTGGAACCGGCACGTACATTCATCCGTCTGGTAACAGGACCGTAAGGTATCGTCCCCACGGTGCACGATGATCGCGTTAGTGTCGGGTGTCGAAGAAAGCCAACCTGGTCATTTTTCGCGCCGGCCTTCGCCGGGAAAAGAGCGTCCTCTTTGTTAACGTGTTCGCCGAAGGCTTGCCAAAGGCGCAGGATCGAGTCCTGGGTTATTTAACACGCGTGGTTATAGATACATTTTTTGTCGATTTCTTCGATGCTTTTTCAATGCTTCTTTCACGCTTTTTGAGTTTTAATCGCAGCTTGTTCTTTTTTATTTCTAGGTGGAGGTTTTTTTAAGGGGCTTTGTTTTTTTTAGGGACTCTATTTTTAGGGGTTATATGGATATCGTGAAATTAAGGAAATTATGGGTAAATATCTGTTGGGCGGAAAAATCGGTATAAAATTCCTATGCAAGGTAGAGAAGGATATGGGTTGCATTAAATTCGACAAGTAGGTTCAACACCGAAATGAAATATACTCATCGAGCCGTTCATTCGCCACGATATCCAATGTAATTAAAAGTATCGCGGTCAATTTGCAGGCCGGTAGCGCCCTGGGATTGCCCTGAATCGAGACACGCTCGCACACATGGTGTTCCATGATGCCGCTTGTTTCTAGACGCCCCACGCGTCGATCGTGGCCGGCAAATTTATATGGAAATTCGCCAAATTCGTTCTATACCGCGGCTCTCTTTCTGCGCGTCCCCTTCGAAGCCAGCAACCCATCCCTTTCGATCGTGCCACCGATCGAAATACTCTTTCGACGCTCTGACGCTCAAAGCGCGCACCGAGCACGCGTTAAAATTAAAATACACCAGGAGGGAATTTTATTTTCCGCAAATCTCCGTAAAGATGACTACGCGCAAAAAAAGAAATTACGTATCTTATCGGGAAACTGGGAGATCATTTGCGTACACTGCGAATGTACAAAGGTTTTTCCAGACTTTAAACGGAGACATCAAATCGAGGGTTGATATAGATATTGTTGAATATATAGTGACCGTCCCTTTACCTCCTAATACCTCCATCAAACTCAACCAAAATCATACAATCCCTAACCACGAAAAAACGAAAAAAAAAACACGATGTTCACGATGAAAATATAAATAATCTGACTTTAAAGTCACCCACTGATATATCGATACTTCCTTGAATAACTAAATCGTCCACCACAAAGTATCATATACATCATATCGTACAACGCCCCTTCGACGACCAATAAAATTCTTCGCCATCGATATCAACTGCCGCTAATAATATTATAAGTAAAATATCATAAATCGTATATCGCAAATGCCTCTTCGCGTAGTCCGCGAACAGAAGCTACAGCCTCGTGCACAAATTCGGCCTATAGACGATCAAGAAGAATGGAGACGCGAGTCACGAGGATCCAGTAAGCGTTCCCCTCGCGATCGTCGTGCCGAGAGTCGAGTCGACAGCCGTTCACGGACAGACTACAATCGGCTGCTCCTCCTCCGGGGGCGAGTCCGGCGGTAAAACCGAGGAGAGAGGTCGGAAAAAGTAACGAAAACGAGGCTGAGGGAGAGCGGAATATGGAAAATAGATATCTCGAGACCGGGCAGCTGTCTACGACGTGAAGGAAATGGTATCCCGAACGATTCAGAGTCGTTTGAGAGAAAAAGAGGGACGGGGCCACCGGATGGGAGATGCGCGGCCACGTTGGAGGAAGGTGGAAAAAGGAGGCCGCTGGTGGGTGGGGCAGCCCCAGGATGGGTTTACCGAGGAAATCGGATTTTCGTTTGCCGGATAATCGACGCCGATGACACCGATATCGGCCGTCATATAATCACGCCGCGGGGCTAATCGGTCGAACTCACCGCCGACTGGCCCGCGGCAACCTCTGCCAGCCGGGAAATCAAAACCGGAATTTCTCCGTCCGCTATAAGCGCATCGTCCGCGGTGCTCGTGAAATACGTAGGAAAATTTCCTTGGTACACCAAGTTATCCCTCTATAGACCGAATTTCCTTCCTAAGGTGAACGCTATAGCCTCCGTTTTATAATAGAAGCATTTGCCGCGTTGCGTTAGGTTAGAGTCGATGGCCGTAAACAAGAGTATTACTGGTTACCATGGCAACGATATATAACAAGATGTATACACAAGTTTAAAATAAGAAAATTAATTCTGGAGCGAACTGGCCCGCGGCAACCCCTGCCAGCCGGGAAATCAAAATCGGAATTTCTCCGTCCGTTATAAGTTTCGGCCGCGTTGCTCGTGAAGTACGTAGGAAAATTTCCTTGATACGGGATGTTAACCCTCTATAGACCGAATTTTCTTCGTAACAGGGCTATTATTGCGTTTGTCTGCAAGAGTATCTGCTTCATTATTTTAGGTTATGGTAGGCAATCGTAACCAAGACTGTTACTGGTTACCATGGAGACGTTATATAAGAGAGTGTATATACCACTTCAAAATTAAAAAATCAATTATTTGACCAGACATCGATGTAATAACATGTGACAAGCCCTCGTAAAAAGAAATATTACTTAATTATTTATGCGACATATACAACACACTGTACTAAGTGGAGAAGCCTTAAATAAACGTCGGTTGTTTCTGAATCATTTATATTTTATACGTTTTGTAATTTTGACCTACGTTGACCGAGTCTTTTCCACTCAGGAGAGTGTGTTCTACGTACCATATAAATGTTGAATAATTTCCTTGGCACACCCGGTATATGTAAAACAGCCTTGTCGCCCTGCCCTCGAGCTTTTAGAAATTCTCCCCTGATGCGCGATATTTGTGAAGTCGCTGCGGCGAAATAATCGCGAGTTTGGTTAACGAGATACGTCCAGAATGTTGTCGTTAAAGAGGACTAAGTTGATTCTCGGGGCCTCGGTCAGCTACAAATTTTCCTGATGCGATTTTTCCTCAGCCGAGCGCGATAATCGGCCCGCATTAAACTCATAACACGCAACCTACCAACCACATTTCGTAGATATTTAGGTATACCGCATATATTTTCAATCCATCAATCATATACCATGCGTATTCTCCTCGAGAACAACTAACACCTTGTTTCTTTTTTTTAATATTCTAGTATAACACATCGCAATACAAAAAAGAATGCTGTTTTTTCACAACCAACTAATCAAAGTATCACTAAACAGGAATTATTAAATCCTCACATCCAAAATTCTGGCAGAGCATAAAGTAAGTTATTAAACTCTTATAAAAAAAAAAAGCACGCTACACCGGGAGGAAAAAGAAAGGGAAAAAGAACAAGAAAGACCACGACTTTTTCCAGCAATGTCGCGTAACGGATTTGAATCTTCATAAAGCGTGTAAAAGACGATTATACTTTGAATAGGGACAGCGAAGGGTCAGGAAGAACATTTTAACCCAAATCTCCGGATGACCCTCGGACGACTGCATTCCGGGCATAAAAGTTTTATGGAACCGGGGGAGGGTATTCTCACAGGTGTCTCGCGTCCCTCGTAAATTCCACGGGCTTTCGGCGTGGCGCGCACAGGATAAAATCGCGGTACTTTTACGCGCGCATAACCGTCCGATATATTATTCGTTTACATCTTTCATCGAGTAATTAGCCGGGCCATTACCCTTTAATGGTATTCAATTTTTCCACGCAAAATGCATACAGAGCGGATATCGAGCGTAATTATGAGCGCGTCGGGTGCCTATTGTAACGCCATTATAATACTACCAGTTAGTACCGGCCATCGCGATGATCTAATTACAAATTATCGGGTTATCAAAGTACGCTCTCGAATCAGATTACCGAACGTATTATTCGCATATCGGGAAATACATTTTTGCCTCTCGGATTCCGATAGATCGAAATTCGCTGCTACCATTAGCATACGTATACTGATCTCTGCCGCGTAATCCTGATCAAATGCTAATGGACGTAGAGGGGAAAGATAGGAAATATTCGACGCGTGTCGGTAACGAAGCGCGATCTTTCCTATTTCTAACGCCGAAAATCATGGATACTTTTGTGGACTATCTTATTACGATCGGGGAGCGATATTAAAATTTTTAATTTACGAAAACCTAAGATAACAGCACTCGAGTGATTTCCACTAATTATTGCACGATTAAAAATACGAGAATAATCGTTCTTTGTAAAGTAAGAAAGAAGAAGAAAATATATAACTAACCTTTTAGTGAACACGATGAAAACAACAAGGATAAGTTCGCGGACGAAATAAATGCTCGAAAAATTGCTACTCGCTTACATAAATATTATTACAAACAAAGTAGAAAAATCAATTACAGGTCATCGTCTACAGCGCTCCATCCACTACATCGACAGCGATCGCATTTTCTTACACGACTTTCGGAGCAAAGGATTTATAAAAAAAAATCAAAATTTCCACGTATCGAGTAAGAATGCATCCTGGCCTTTCTTGCGCCTTTTCCAAGAAAACTCTTTCGAAAACGCCGAGAGAAAGCGTGGGGGGAAAATACGGACAAAATCGCGAGTAGGCATTAAATAATTCTCATCGATCGAGATGTCAGGAGCATTGTCCTGTTTGCGTTTACGTAACTTAAGTTTGAGCGATGGTGGCCTTAGGCAGTGCCGCATTGGCTGCTCTGTCAATCGCAGCGCTCTATTAGCCCAATGGGATCCACGATAAAGTATCCGTCTTCCGCGGGACTTTCAGGCCTCCCTCTATACGCGGTTTATTAATGTGCCGCCGACTGACGGAACTGTCTTGTGTAATAACAACCACGGATTATCGGGACACGAGCGCATTAGCTTGCAGGACAGCTGCGGCCAATCGAAACGAATGAATCGGCGGAAAAATCTCGGTGGAAAGTAATTTTCCAAGCAGTCGTGCGCGTTAAAATTTTATGCAAGGGTTCCTCTTGGATTTTTGGGGTAATTCTAATTTTTGGGTGAGTTTTACTGATCGACGATGGAACTGATCGAAATGACTGATCAGTCGATTTCTCGAAAAATTAGATGAATACCGCGTAACGGAGCTTATCATTTTTGTACATAAATCTTTATTTTATAAGAAATCTCGTTCTGTAGAAATTAAATCTTTGTAAAAATTGTAGAAAATACTTCTTATATTTTGTAGACCACGATATCGATCCTGAATATTTCTCCTTGATCCTCTGTCTCTTAAGCATACGTGAAATATGCCTGAACATATCCAAAAAGTATCCAGCGGTTTCAACATTAAAAAGACAGATTCTCCAAGCTCGTAGCGACGATCGTCAAACTTCAGACACAGATCTCCCCCTCGAAGCATCCTACACAGTAATTACGATACTCCTCGAGGTAAAGGACGTTCTAGGACTGAAAATAAATCACTTCTCTTTCGATCTTTGTTACGTCAGCCACGACGCGATGAGCGCCGACGCTTTCTGGCGAGCTTAATACCCATAAACCGGAACAGCTTGGGGGGAGGTGGGTATTAATCGATTTTACGTCGAACGAAAATCGCGAGCCCGTAATATCCGGGAAGTCGTCCCCGTTTTCCTCGCGGCCAAAAGGACCCAGGAGTGTTCCACGGCCCTGGCATTGTTATCGCGCCGATAATCGTATCGATTCGCGGGGGAGAAAAAAGAAGGGGGGGGGGATATTTTTGCCGACGGAAGGAGGAAGCCGTGATCGTACAATTTCAAAGGTAAACACACACGCGCGAGGAGAGAAGGCGAGGAATTCCTGGCGATGGACGTCGCGGATGATCGATCCTCGTGCATAACTCAAAGAGGGTGAAAAAAGAGAGGGGGTGGGGGAGGGGTGCGTACTCCTGGCACAATTTTCCTCCACGCTGTTTGACAATGGCGGCCACATTTCTCGCGTACGTCGGACCGCCTGACCGTTGGAACTTGTTGCGGCGAATCAAATACGACTATGGTTCATACTTAGCGCGCTGGACGTGCGAAGCGAGGCTCGTGGAAAATTTGCACGCCTTTGTGGACCTGAATTTTCCACGATTTCCCATGCCTTTGTTCCGGGACGCTTTGTACAACCTTCGTATATCCGTAATGCGCTACGCCACGATGCGCTCCTGCTCGATTTATTGACCTACTGATCTATCGACATCTACCTTCTCTCCTCTTGAATGTATGGACAGTGTTTTAACGCTATTCCTACCAGCCATTTTCCAGATATATTTAGATGTACTAAGTACATCGTTAAAGAAAAAGGGGAGGAAGGAAAAATACCGATAGATGAATTTATCGATTCGTACGCTGCAAGAAAATCATGAAAATTCCCAGAAACGAGCGCGTCTCCAAGTTCCGCGGTTTTTCAAGGAAATCATTGACCTGTCGTGGTAGAAATAGTGTTAAATACGCTCGACAAGTGGAAAGTTCTAGTGGTGTAATATAATGTTCGTTACTATCCTCAGTCGCGAGTAGTATTATCTTTATAATTTGGTTACGAATCGTCCGAATGTTGAAATTCGGATTTTCACGCGTCCGCACGCGATGCGTAATTGTATATGGATGTTAAACCCCTTTGGTTTCTACCAGCTTATGATGTTTGCCTCGGAACTTTGCCCGCAACGTGTTTATCCTCGATCGAAGTATTAACAAGTAGCTCGTAAATTAGCAAGCAGCTCGCGGTTTATTACTACTTCTCTTGAACGCGGAAGAACGATTGTTCTGTGGGAGGAAAAAGCCAGATATATTCGCATTCCCCATTCCACCCCCAGCGAGAGATTTCTCCCAGGGCTATTATTTCACCATCCGTGATGCTTACTACCGACTTTATACGAAGGCATATCACTCACCTTGATTTTCTCGCGGCCGAAGTTTTGTTGGGCTTGAAAATGGGCGCCCTCGAATATCGCCGCGGTTAATCGAGATTTTCTATACTCCTTTCAACAAGGTCATTACGAATATCGCGAAAAAACGTTCATTAATTCGCAATTACTTTGAATTTTCCATTCCTCTCTTTTCTCTTTGCGGAAATTGTAATGCGTGCATATTAATGGTGTGATGCTTTTATTTTGGAAATAAGTTCGTTTTAGATCAGATAATATTGCGATTATCTATGTTAGATCATTAGCGAGATTTAATCACCTTACTATTATCTTTGTTGAATAATATTAAGCGATGGCAATATATAAGAGAATGTGGCCCAATATTGTTATCCCAGTGAACAAAATTGCTCCAAGACTTGAATTTATTCGGCGTTTTCCCGATCTCTAATAAATCCGATTATACAACAAGCTTTGCGCCAGTGAAATAATCAGGTTTGCCGGTAAATATCTTGATAATAGTTCCTCCAAGCAGGAATCCCAGGTTTGCCAACGAAAATAAGCATATCGAGGCAAGACTCACCTGGATGAAAAGCCAAGACATCAAAAGAGCCAGACTGGTGTACTGTCCGTTGAATCGATAGTGATACGCGTAGAAGAAGAAGTGGTAGAGGTAAAAGAATCTGAAACAGAGAGAATCTCGATAAAATCAAGAAGCTTCATGACCAGCCAAACCATCGTCTTGTGCATACAACAAACAATTTGCGCAAAAAAAAAAAAACATTCGACATAGAGCAAACAGGTGTATCGAAAGATACGCAAACATCGCTCTAGAGTTCAAAAACGTCAATCCCAATGGTACACGAACCTCGCGATACAAACCATCCTTTAAAAATATCATGAATCTCATTCTATAATGCAATAATTTAAAAACGGCAGTTGATACTTTATTTACAGAAAGATACCTCTTTCTTTATATTTATCATGAAAATTCTTTCTCGAAGTGAACTTCTATTCTCATAAAAACTTACATCGGAAAAGCACTTCTCGATAGCCCAAAGCAGGTTTAACGCGTTATATAACCTTCGTATATCCGCAATACGCGCAACGACGCGGTCCTGCTCCTATCGATCAGCTCGCATCGGGTTTCCAGCTATTGAAATATCGAGGCTGACGCGGACGCTCGCTATTATGCCCGAAAAAGTGCACGTAATACAAGCCCCGTTGTTTCTCATGACGTGCAAGAGCCCCCAACGCGTCGACCGGCGAAGAAAAAAGGCGACGCTGACGGCCACGAAGCGCGGAGAGTGCGGCGCAAAGATTTTAGGGGCTTGTCATACCTACGCTTACGCACCTAATGTATCAAAACAAGTTCCCAGCATAGCTTCCTTGAACTCCTAAAATCGCTCGATTAAACCTTCCAACATATACCAAAGTCTATGGTTTAATTAATGCTTAATAAGTCCGTTTAAATTGAAATTAATGAGTAAAAGAGTAAAGGACACGTGATTAAAATAAGTGGCATTCGAAAGTTTTTGGAGGAGGTTTTTTTTTAATATCATAAACACCTTTTACTCATTTTTGCTGACTCTTAATAATAATGGAGATGATTTAGAAGTTCCACCTGAGCGATATTCCTTGAGAATAATATAATGTCATGCATCAATGCCTTTACTAGATACTACTTTATGTTTATACTTATGTTTAATAGTTTATAATTATATATTATTACGACTTGGCGTGCTAGCTCACGAGACAGCGCTCAACGATGTATATTCGTACGAGCACGAAAATAAAGCTTATTTTCCAAAAGAAATAAGCTCCTCCCCGATGTCCTTTTCTCGGTGGTTTATCGTTCGAATCGAAACAAAGCGGTTTTAAAGGGGAAAATCGTCCGCCGAATATCGCGGTTACGTTCGTTGTCAACGTAGAGCCGAAGAGAGCAAGATTAAACGCGAGTCCTTCGAAGCGAACGTTTTATCGCTAAACCGTTTCCCGTTTTTCCCCCTCGTAATTAATTACGGTATTATTGCGCGTGCGATGCCTTCGGACGGTGATTAAATGTTTTTAAACCGACGAAACTTTCCGATCTCATATCCCGAAAAATCATAAAACTTCTCATCGCGCCGCGGGATTAATCCAGCGACTGCTTTATGGTAAATAAAACGGAGAAACACTTTATCTCTTAATCTCCGTCGAAACTTAATTATCGTTCGCGGTGTACCGCATCGTGATCTTGGATCCTTTCGACGTCTCGGCCCTTCCGTGCCTTCGCAAAACTTCCGAAGGAACGCTTACGCCCGCCTTGCTTTCGCAGAAACTCGAGTATCGTCTATCGTCGTTTCGCGCCTTGGACGAAAATTAACGTAAACTAAATGGCGACTGTGATCGATATGTGCACGTGCACACCTTGACTTCCTCGCTCGCTTGTTGGTATTACAGAAGTAATTCCTAATCGTCTTTTCAAGCTTCTGTATAATATCATAATATTCTCCACTTGCTGTGTGGAATGTGAAAAGATGTTATTCACCATTTGGTGTATGCTATCGCGCAGTAATTGAATGATTAAAAGAAGAAGAGAAGAAAAGTAAAAGTAAGAATAAGTCAAAGTATGTATGATCTTTTTTATATCAACTTAGTGCAACGATAAAAATAGGGTAGAAAAATCTTACGCTTTCAATCGAGTGTGATTATAGTACAAATGCCTTTGTTATAGATTACTTTATGGTTTATTATATATCACTTTATTGTGATTACAGATCGCAAGGCTTTGAGACGATTATTTTCCTGCATCGATATATACGCCTCAAGGAAATCGTCCTCAGAAGTGGCCGAGGTGCATTCTTTACGAGGATAGGATCCGGCCAGCCAATTGGCTCGGCTTCGATGTGTACAAAGAACGCTCGTAAAATGGGCCAATAAATTACATTAATTTCATGGGGAAACTGACGTGCCGGCGTATCGAGGCCTTGCACTTAGGAGAGCCTCGGCTAGGAGCCAGCAGAATGCCGCTCCAGGATCGGTCGGTGTATGTCAGAGGTTGCACCGACGTCGTGTATCGATTGCTATCGCGCAACAAGTACGCGCCTCGTTGCCAAAGTTAACGCGAGCACGGTTCGTTAAATACCCACTCGACTCCCTAGCATTTATCTACGAATTTGTAGAAACCCCTTTGGATCTTCTTACGAGAAAAAATATCCTTGACAAAATATCCTTGATAAACGATATTGTTTGTAAGTGTTCGTAGAGATAGGATTATCGTAGAGATGAGTCTGGTCGACGTATTGGCAGATTGATATTGAAGCGGCAGGTTTTTACAAGGGTATTTTAATAATGTATCAGAGCACATTGATTTTGAGGAAAAATCGTATAGGGATATCATCAGGTTTGTGGAATACAAGCTTCATGGTATCGTGCGTTTTAAATTAGAAGAAGACGAGCCGAAGTGCGGATGGCAAATGAGAATATTCATTACTGGATCGCTGATGCGCGACTAGGAAATGCTGAAAATTCACCATGTCTCGTTAATGATACGCAAAAATCCTGTACTTTACTGACGAACATCCTTTTGTTCCTACATACAAGGGCTCATCTACAATCCTGACCTATTTTCCAACGGGGAGTTTTCTGGCTCTCTATTTGATGAAACGAACGAACGAAAGGCTCGTGTTACCGTATTATCGTTGCAAGAAAGCAGAATGCATAAATCGTCGCGTTATTTGCGTTCTTTGGTTGAAAAATCGCAACGATTCTTCGCTACACCCGAGATACCCTGCCAAAATATCATGTTTGTACTGGATTCTACGCCTATGGCACTGCGAAACCTTCCTGTGATCGGATTAAACTTATCGAACAGCACAGGTGGCATGTAATTCATAAAAATGTCGCAATGATATTTAACGCTTTAATTTTCTTCAGGATAGAAAATTAATCATTTTCAGCCTGTAATCCGCGGAATTTTTAAACCAACGCAATCACTCTATACGTAACTCTTTCAATTATAACGAAACCGAACGAAACAAGTTCACGATGATACGTAATAGAGTATAATTCGCGCTCGATCCAATACAATTCCATCCCATCATATGAATCATTACACTGATCCATCCACACATCCCTTTTACCCTCTTCCTCTTCAACGATACATTAAACAATACATAACCATATATTCTACGCCTACATACAATCCATTTCGTCTTCAAGCGTTACAAGCCTAGCCTTAATTTCAGTCAGACAAATAATTTCTCGCATTTCCAACAACAGTCTTCCTCGAAGTCCATCTCGTGCCACTTAAAAAGAAAAAGCAAAAAAGAAAAAAAACATGCAGATGACGTTTGCAAAATGGCGGATGGATTTGAGGTTAAAAGCACCGAAAAAGGAGCGTGCATTCGCGAAGATGCTTTTGGCGGCCAACGTCGACTGCCTGGGCGACAAGGGAGGAGTTGTAATCAAGTGATTTTTACGATGAGCCGTCACGGGCCTGCCAATATTTGCGGATCAGGGTGGAGTTGAGACCTGGGCAGCACCCTCGGGCGAAGAAAGGCGAAAGGCGATCGGGGGCGTGGCCGCGAGTGCCCAGGGAAAATATCGGGTACTGTGTGTACGCACCATGACGATGACGACTAATTTTCTAAAGTATATTACTCGTGTTTCCATCGGCCCTAAGCGACTTGCGAGCGTGAACTTGGCTCGGAGTAACCACTCCGGTTATGACCCTCTGACCCAAATTTCGACGATCCCTAATGCCGCTCGTGTGCAAACGGAAGAGGAAGCATGATTGGAAGGGCTATATTTCGCACAGCTGACGCCGGAATTCACGTTTCAATGTCCTGGCGGTGAATAGGATGGACGCGTAACATTAATTGGGAATTTATCGAATGGGGTGTAACGCTTAAGGATGATCAAATACACCGAAACATCAGGATTTGGGAATAGTTGGAAAAATAGGAGTGTTTAAAATTGAAGAGTTTTTAGGATAACCCAAAAGTGCGAAGAGATGTACGACTCGAACGATTCGCGTATAGCGCCTAGAATAAATGAGATATCTGTAAAAAATCGCGAATTACGATGAATCCCTGTAAAATCTGTATATCCTGTTACAGTATAGGAGGTGCTTTCAAAAAGTAACGGGAATTGTGTAATTTGGTAAATTGTATTTTATTTGATGCGCACGATTTTTTCGTTGTTGGGTTGGTAAACATGTCTGAAAAGAATCTGCGCGTTATTAGCCATATCGGATGTTTGGTCCCTTGTTAGCTGTCAACGAGTTCTCATGTGTCTCGGTATTATCGGCGATTATTTCTATCAGCCACGTCCCATCGCATCAAGAACCAAAAAAAACGTGAGAAAAGCGGGAGAAAACAACACTGTAATTACACCTCAGCCTCCATATGACTTCTTTCACCTCTCGAAAATAAACATAACCTTAAAGAGCCATCGTTTCGCGAGCACACTTCACATTAAAAGCGCATTACTCACTGTTCTAAACGCTATCCCCAAATTCGAATCCCACAAGTGCCTCGAGAATTGCAAAGAACGCTGGAATACATATCTAATATCAAATCACGACTATCTCCAACGAGATAACCTTCATGTCATAGAAATAAATATGATCAATCAAACCAGAGACAAATAAATATACCAACATAAACGTAGACAAATAAATCAAATTAATTCCAAAAACCCTCTTATTCTTTCAACACACCTCGTACATCGAACGTGTTGAATCACTCGCTTTATATACGAGCACGAAAGATCGTTCAGCTAACGAAAGCGTATTGTTCGCAGTGTAAGGTTCACCGTCCTCTGGCACCTGCTAATGTTAGCTCAGTCAGCGGGGATTACGGAATCTTTAAATTTATGCGCAAACTCGCCGTCGGTTTACGAACGTTTTGCATTACGCTTTACGAGGGTGCCAGTCGTAAAATGCAGTTTAGGCGTCCCCGTCGCTGCGTGGCCCGTTTTCGGGGAGCTGCGAGGCGACGGCAGTAGATCCAGACGGTGGCTGATCGGACCGAGGATAGTTTCGGGAGTTTCGTGGCGATAAATCTGTTGCTTACAACCAGGCCGCTTACACGCGAAAGGAAGGATAGGGAACTTTATAGGGCAGTCGGAGCAGTCGGCAGGGAACATAAAGTACGGTGTAATATAAGTTTCAAAGGCAGATGCGAACTCGGCCAAACGTCTCGCAGTATTTGTGAAAGGAGTTGATTTTTTTCCTCCCCTTGGCGAAGCCCCTCGGGTCGGTTGGGGGTTCGATTTTTCTGCTGAACATCGAGGAAGCGTCTGGGAAAAGATCTGTGAATTGTCGAGGATATATAAGTGGATAAGTGGTATTTCTGGTTTATTTTGATACGAGGGTAGAGAGGGAAGGGAGGACGATTATAGTCGGTTTTAATCACTCGCAGAAATCGCATCGACGTTTGTGTTATTAGTTTACGTACGTGTCACTGGTTATGCAAAATGTACGCGATGTGATATAACGTTCGATAATTTAGGATGGCCGTGCATTGGTTATTCGCGCGTGTCACGTAGAAAATGGCGTGTTGATTAAATAAATAGTTGTGCAACGGGAGGATGGTAATAGTCCGCGATTTGAATAAGAGACCTCGCGGCCTCCTTTCGTATCGATATATAAAAATTCAATTTTAAATCGATCGTTTACGAGCGGCGATATGTTTTTTATACGTACCACTGTGCGTGCGCTCGTATCTAAGAAGCACCCAAAATCCAGGCGAGAAATAATTTCCATAGAAAACACAGGTCCTTAGTAAAAAATCATAAATTTTTCATCGATTCATACAGTACACAGTACAGGATTATATTCAGAATAGAATATCAGAAAAATGGCCTCCACAGCTTTGCAGACACATACGCACTCTTTTATCTCTCATCCTTGTAATTTCTAGAACATCCCTTGGATATAAGTCCTAAACTCAAAGCGCGGAAAAAAGTTCACGCCAATTGAAACTCTACCAACGATTACAAACTGTTATGCAGTAACTATAAAAAAAAAGAAAGTAATATGGAGCGCAAAGGGCTAAGCCGGTGTTGCGCAAGAACCGCGGGGGAAGAAACGACGATTCAATCCTGCGTATGGCATTCCTCGGTCACTCGCGCAGTCCTCGAAACAATAAATCCGGCCGGCTGCATAACGGAATAATTTGATTTTAACGTGAGTGCCGAAAAAGTCGAGAAAAAGTGGAAGCCGGGGCTGGGAGGGCGGGTCGAGAAAGAATGCGCCTTCGAAATCCGGCGTTACGTATTCCGGGGACATAGCCTCTAAAGTGTCCCACGCTCAGGGAACCGCGACCATCCGACGACGATTCATACGTCTTTTTCCTCGAGAGGGCAAAGAGGGGAGGCTCTCCAAACGCATTCTGAATTCATTGAATAGTGCCTCCCCCCCTCAGCCGCCCCCGCCGCTGGTATTCCGAGGGGGGTGAGTTACTTTCGGACTTTAAGCGGGATTTTAACAAGTTCCTAACTTCCGCGGCACGTCCCGCAATTTTTCCATATTACGGACGTTGCATCGGGAAATTCGTTTAGCCCCGACACTTCTCGGGGCCTTTTCTCACTGCCGTGCCTAATTCACCCCCGACTTTTGACGAGGGTCGGCCTGACGGGCCGCGATGATCCGAGATTAGCGTGGAGGAGGTGCGATGAAAAAGTCTGTTTTGCACCGGTAAGCAGTCCTGGCTCGATGCGTCCGTGCTTTGGGATTAGGAAGGTCGATGCTCCACTTTTGGAATTTCAAGCTGCGCCTATCGACTAAACGCTGGCGATTTTAGCGATGGAGAAAGGGTTGATGTGGATGCAATTTTCGATGCTTTAGCGAATATGGATGGTATAAAAAATGAAGCTCGAAGTGGGACAATAGAGTCGATCGAGGATGAAGAGCTTTGCGCGATTGGAAATAGAGTAAGGTCGTTTGGAAATGCGAGATCGACGATCGTGCGTTTGGGCAGGCTAAGTGTTCGTAGATTTGATGGACGTCGGTTCCAGAGGGTGGATCGACATACTTATGAGGGAGGAAAGATCAAATTTGGGACTTCGCGGGTGACTTTGGGCTAATAGATTTATGACGGGCTATGGAGAGCTCTAGGTGTACCAAATCACGCGAAATGGATTCACCGGGGTATACCTCGTCCTCCTTTCACCTCCGAAAGGGCACATTTCGCGATAGTCAGGCGAGACGTACTCGGATTTGCGATCTGGCGAACACTCGCGCATATTTTCCACGAAGCTCGAGCAATGATCGATACAACGCATATACGAAATATGCAAGTAAACTTGGATAAAAATCGACGACTTTCACCCTCAAAAATTGATCTTGCATCGGAATCTCTTGCAAAAAATCTATAAATTTTGAAGAAGATACCTCCTGAGCGTATGAAAATAAATATCAATTTACGCGATTATTTATTCCTGTAACGAACAAAGGTTAAAGGATACGTGTCAAAAGTGAGTTTATAAAAGCGGAGTACGCCTAGTATACGGAAGTAAAGGAATATCTCGTACTGTGACCGAGTTTTGCGTATCAAAGTGAAAAGAAAAGTTCCTACAAACGTGTGTATAGAAAAGCTCCTTTACCGCGCACAAGAATTTCGCAAGTTTCCAATGTGATAAGCTGGATACGATGAAAAGCTGCTCCGAGACGAGTCATAACGTTTCTTATATTTCCCGACAACGGTCGACGTTCGATGTTCGGACACAGATATGGTCGCACGGATGCCCTCAAAAGCAACTCCTTTAAAATCCGTTTGAAGGATACGTTTTACCTGTCGCTCGGATACTCCTAAGAATGCCAGAAAATATCCCAGCCGTTTTCTTAAACTTCGAACACACTTATGCGTACAAATATGACATGTCTGACTCTTAACCCTCCGCGACTTAACGATGAGACTCACTCAGAATTCTGTTCTATTAATCGTCAATAGTCCAAACTGATGTAATTGGTATCCATACAGAATTAATGGAACAAACATCGATAAGCATATTTCACGATCATCCTTCGAGTCCAATTTTTCGCTACAAAAAAAACCTTAGACTGTATCTACACGAAATAAAGACAAGAAAACACCAGGTCCTTCCCCTAAGCGAATATACCCAAATCGGCAAAACTGGAATAGGCAAATCCACCAACCGAACACTCGCATCCTCGATCGAAATCGTTCTCCACCCTGCATCCAGCGAGCGCATGCTAATACACCGTCGGAGAAAATTATTCCTCCGCCGGGCGAAAGGGAGAGAGAATCGAGCAAAACCTCCCGAAGAGCGGAAGGAGACAGAGCGCATATATCCACGAGAAAGACGGAGAACAAAAGGGTGACGGAGCGCGAAACGGAGACCGAGACGGAAACGGACGGACTTCCAAAAAGAAAGAGAGAGAGAGAGAGAGGGAGACAACGATAGAGACACAAACAAAGATACTGGAGCAAGGAAAAAGGACAGACGAATGCAGGAATACTAAGAAGGAGAGAAATGGAGCGCAAAGCGTAGAGTAAGACGGAGAGAAATAGACAGAGAGGGGGGAGAGGGAGGGGGTGGTGTTCGGTCCAGAAGAGCCGAAGGAAGGAGAGAGGTTAGTGTAGCCGTCTCCATAACTGTACGGTCCACTCGGCTAACGTAAGTATATTGTCAATCAATCCACGGTATAAAAGCAATCTGAGCTTCGGTCGACGGGGTGGCGGGGTCCCGTGGGGAGCAGGGCTGAACCGGGGATCCGTGGTAGGGGGGCGGAGAGTGCAAACAATCCCCTCTCGGTTCCGCAGAGGCGGCGGGAGGAGGGGAGGGGGGAGGAGGAGGAGGAGGAGGAGGAGAAGGGGGAGAAGGGGGAGGAGAGGGGAGTTTCCTACGGCCACTCGAAGGACCCCACGAAGGCGGACGGGATGAAACGAAACTCCTGGCCGGCACCTACACCCACGATTGTGTACCCGGTGTACCTTTCAGAAAGGCGTGTGAGTGCATGGTCAGGCCAGCGTGACCGGACGGATATGGTGGTAAGATATATCTGGAGGACTCCTCGAAGGGGCCGGATGTCCTGGAGGATCTGGCCTGTCCTGTTCGCAGGGCGCTAGGAGTGCTCGGAAAATATATCGAGCCGACCGTTGTAAGGGGCTGAATTCTCAGGGTGGCTCGACCACCGACTCGATCGTCGCCCTTTTTTCATCGACATCCGAGCGATTCGCCCCTCGAGCCGCTTTCGTTCGTCGTTATTAAGTCCTAATGGGCTGGAATGTTTGTGACCACTGCCAGGGCCGTGCGAGTCTATCGATGGTATATGTAGATCATCTCGAGAGCGAATAGCCAATGCGCGTTTGAATAATATTGCGCGCGAAAGATCGAAAGGGGAATTCAAAGTACCGTGCCTGATACTTTGATTTTTAAGCACCAGGACCGATTAGGGTAACTGATCATCCTTTAAATTTCCCAATCCAGCTCATTCCTTTAAAAAATCCTAGCGCTTTACGAGGATGCATTTTCATATATTTTCGACGATCTCCACGCAGTATTTAGATCGTTATATCGATTCATTAAACTTCCTTCTGCCCTTTCTTTTTCTTTTAAATACACACGCTCTTCCAAATACATCCCAAAAGTACTTAGTTCTAGTGTTAAATACACCAAGAGCAGCGAATCTTAAGAATAACCGATCGCTTAATTCTTATAAAACCCACCACACCTTTCCAATCTCGTATTCTCCACAATCCGCCACGACATCATCGCACATAGCCAATCACACACACACACACACATCCATCAACGTATCTCTCCTCTCATCTTCCTAAAAACACATCTTACGCGCCTAAACATATCCAATGATTCCACTGTTAAGAGGGTTAGAAGGACGCGCGGAATGCCTGGCATTTCCAGGCGAGGCGTTCGACCAACGAGGAACCCCAGGACGACGAGAAGGAGGGTTGGGTCCAGGCAGAGCAGCGAGGCAGGCCGACGTGGGAGGCTCCGACCATGCACCAGCAAATAAGGTTACGCGCCCATCGTGACCCGATATGCCCGGCCGGCAGCCCTTGGCGGGTCCCGTGGGTGGCCTGGACTGGCGGAAAATGAAATAATATCGGCGCAAACACGCGGGGCTGAACGCCAAAAAGGCCGTGGATAAATACGTAAGAGAGTTTACGAGAGCTGATATAGGGAAAGAGGGTGCCTGGCTGGCCGAGGGAGAGCCGGGTGAAAGGATACGCCGTGGGATCCCAACACGTGCCGCGGCTCCTTCGGTGCCCGCAGATTGCTCGACGGAGAGACGGATGGCAAATCTGGATAATGTATTTACGGGACTCTCTCTCTGTTTTTCCTCGCGGCCTCTCCTCGGGATATCCCCGCGATTCTCGCACCGGCCAAACGCGAAGAATCGAAGGTGCAATCGGCTTTGCGCATCGGAGATTGCTGGGAGCGCGAGCGAATGACCGCTGGAGAAGCGAAACTGTTATCGCGGAGGGTAACCGGGTTTTATTTTAAGGTATGTCGAATTATGGCTGATTATTGCGTGGTGTTGGTTGGTATTGCGATGCATCGTGGATAGTAATGCGGTTAGTCGAGGAAGGCGAAGGCGTATAAGAATAGGAATGTGAAGAAAGAGAAGCGAAGAGGTTGGGAAAGGATGATCCTGCTTTTCCTTGTCCATTTCAAAATGTATAATGTATAATGTGTATAACGTGTGTCGATCTATGAAACTACGCTTTTATATATTTCGATTGGATTAAAAAATTGGTTTTATAAATACCGATATTGTGTTCGATATCATTTTATAGACTACTATGTCCGTGTATTTGTGCGTGTCGATAAATATACGGTGAAAAATAGAACAGGTACGATATGTTATTTTCAGCAACGATTACGAGAGATCGGTAATTAGAAAGGAGATAAAGTTTCTATTCCCGTTGAGCGTTGATTTAAATGAAATGCAAGACGAAACTGCGCGTTAATTCAAATGACAAACGGTCTCAATATCCAGAATATTACGATAGTTGTCTTTCAATTGGACGTAATTACGTCTCGCAAAAAAAGAAGAGCAAGTGCCCAAGCACGCCGTTTATTTCGCAATAAATTCAAATGTCTACCCACGCGACGATACTTCTCGGCTTCCCTGATCTCATCCGCGGCATATTATTTGCATCTCATTCGTTGGTAAAATTCAGCTCACGCGCCACTCAGCCGGAACAAATAAGTATCACGCGTGAGTTGACATTCCTCAAGAGTTTCTCATCACCACGTCAAAGGAATAATCCATCTATTCTCCAATGAGATTATTACATCTGCGCATTTGCGCCAGCCGCGAGGAGAATCGTAAAACCACGATTTTCGATACCGCCCCCTCCACGTGTGTCCCAGCCATTCGAATTCCACCTTGGAAAAATCTGCGCCGTTATACATTTCGTCAAGATGGCTTTTGCCCTCGTATAATAAATCCGCATCAATTCGTGGATGAAGCTGCGGGATATTTTCACCTCTCCCAGCAGAATTCTACTCCTTGAATCAATATGACAGAATCAAACAAGTACATTTACCGTTTCGATAAAAATTCAAAAGTATCTCGAAGCGATTAACAAACACCTTAGATACGCTTCATTCATAAAAATCTCGATCGCGAGAAGTGCTCTAATCTCGAGTCAACCAGTAAATATTTTCTGTCTCAGTGTATCAATTCATCGTCGAAATGACTTAAATGGACCACACATTTATCGACAAGGCCTACGTCATCTCCCAAATCTAATTCGCCTTACAATTCATAACTCGATCCAAATTCACGTAATATCATTTTCCACCACAGGAGCATCGGTTAAGAATAAATAAATAAAAAGTAGAAATAAAGAAGAACACCCCGTTTTCTTGCAAATCCAGGACGGCCAATCGTGCAAGGGTAGGAAAAGGCTCGGGAAATTCATTCCCGGGTTCTCCAACCTTGAATCTCCCGCTAATGGTCCCCGCGTCATACGGCATGCACGGAGTCCCGGCATTGTCAGGGCTCTCCTCGCGAGTACAGGGCCGATATAACGGAGCATTCAGGCGCCATAGAGTACGATAATCCCGGACACTCTCGCGGAATAAGCAACGATTTTCGAGTTCTATTCCGTATTATTACGGCGCGGACCTTGTATATAACCTCTGGTAATGCAGTGGGGCGCATTAAAGGCCGGATAAACCTGCCAGCCGTACAATAACCGGGCACGAAGCTTTGGAAGGTTCCTCCTCCTCGCTCCCTCCTTGTTTATCCATCTCTTTCTCCTCCCTTCTTCGAGAGCCTCTCCGCTGTGCTGAGGGAGGAGGGGCGGCCCGCAGGTGGAATCGCATGATTAATGATCACCGACGCGCCTTACGCGGTCGACACACTCGTAAGATATCATTTTATCACGCTCAGCGGATTTCGAGGGTCTGGATGGAGTCTATTTTAACGATTCGCTCAGGATGTACCGTGGAACACGGCTGCGGACTTCCCCCCTTTTGTTTACGGCACCTTACTGCGCCCGACTACGAGGCAGTTAGGATCGTTTAATGGGATCCCGCGCGACGTTTACGCGGATATTTTACCGGTCGACGACAGGCGTTTAACGTACGAGGATACTTATTTAGGCCATTATCGCGTGCGATCGGTACCGAGATCATTTCTAATTAAGGCATATCGGTGAGACTTTTTGTAAAGTGCGGGATGTGATGTATGATGGTAATAGAATTTCGAGGATAACCGATTGACTCGCCATTTGGATCCAGTATTTGCGCAAAGTGATATTTTTTATTTCATTAATCGAGGATGCGTACTTGTATATTGTAAGGGTTGGGAAATATGGGATATAAGTGGGTAGAGGAGCAATGAGGGAAAACAACTAGATTTTTCGTAATATAAATGTACTTCTATGCCGGCTTAAACTCGACTCTTCAAAGTAGACCGTCCAAACTCAACTACTCCGCAGTGGCCAAGTCGCGCATTCTCCCACGCGCAGACACACTTTCATACTTTCAAACGTATGTTCTCGGAATGAACGATTTTTCGAATTTGAGCTTTCAATTCGATAACGAGGCACGCGAGATATATCGTCCGTGGCATCTCAAAATCGGAATCCCGTCGCGCGTTTACGCGTCTGTAGAACGCTATCATCATCGCGACATAACACTCCAATGAGAACAAGGTGGTTGAGACAGATCATCTCCATCCTACCCTCCGCATCTCCGATCCTCACTCTCGGGATATATATCCAAAAATTATTCCGAAACGTGCCAGCAAAGACGTCCAAGGACTACCGCGTCAAGATGATCTCCGTGGAAGGTTCCAAAGCCACGGGAGGACCAGCAGAGCCCGGCGAGTCGACGTAATCCTCCTCTAATTCGATCGATATCCGGCGGTCAGCCGAAACGTGGCCGGTCACGATACCGAAAACTTTGCTCTAAAACGGCGGGGTCGGTAATCGGCCCTCCCGCAGGATCGCCACGGCCGCTCCCAAGTGCATTCCCCCACTCCGCGAGGCAGCACGCGCGGATTCGGCGAGGGTTCGACGACATCCGATAACCGTCCGGTCGTATCGTTAATATTTCATCGCGGGCCCCGTCGACGAACTTTCCGCCACCGTGGCCGACACGTGAGCGAGCCGAGCAGCGACGAGCCGCGTGAGTCGCGCCCAGGGGAAAACTTAATTCCGCCAGGTCGATTAAATCCAAGGAGATGCGGATCGTGCAATTGAATAACGCGAGATGCACGGCGGTATGTTTGTTCCGGGAGAGAGCGACAGAGAGAGAGAGATTAGCGGTGCCTTCGTTGCGGGAGAAGCGCGCTGTATTTTCGATTTGGAATCTCGCGTGTATCTGGAAGGAGAGCGATAGACCTGGAATTAACCAGAAGGTACGAACTGAGAATTTCGTATTTGAATCTCGCTCGATTGGTCGAAGGGTGAGTGGATAACGTCGCTCGTTTTGGTCCTGCTCGTAGTATTTATAAACATGCGAAATTATGTATGTTATTTGATCGTGCAGGCTATGAATCGATGTTAACAACTAGAACTACGAGCCACTTTCTGGGCATATTTAAAACACCACATACACCCTTTAAAAAAAAGGGGGAATAAAAGGAAATTTGAGTAAATCAAAATGATGATCTAAATACTGCATGAAAATCATGGAAAATATAGAAAAATACATCGTTATAAAGTATTGCGATTTCTTAAAGAAATGACTGACCAGTCGTTTTGACTGGTTTGGTAGTTCTAGTGTTAAAGGGTATTTAACGAGGTCGATGTTATTATCCCTGTTTATTAATAATCATATCGAGTACTATATATCTGAGGAGAAAAATAGGTGTACACACCATACTTATATATATCCTACTCGAAATTGAGCGAAAGAGACGTTTTCCAAATTTTCTTAACTTTCTTCCGAGAAAGTCCAGTGCAACTAGCGTGTATCGTCCAGCAGGCTGCAACTTTTTATGCGCACGAGTGTCCGGTAGGAGGAGCGTTAAGGCCGATTCTCAGCCGCGAATCGATTTCGTTTTTGCCTCGGATCGAGGCAGCCGCCACCGAATAAAGGGGGAATTGCTTATTTTCCCTACGACGCTGACGATAAAAGGCGTCCTTCCAGGTGCCGTAGCCGGCACTTTGCGGGTGTGGCTGAATTAGAGTTTAAGAGATCGCCGCCTATTGGCAGGCCGCTCGTGCAAACCGCGAATGGCCTCAAACCGGACGCGTTTCCATGCACCCCCTGGAGGGTCTGTAAATACTTCCAAACTTCCGATCGAGTTTAATACGGCCGCCATTGGGGCAAGTGATATCGATCGCGGCTACCTTTCTTCGAGCCAAACTTCCAGATGTCCGTGGAAAATCAAAGAGGTGCGACCGGTCCTACGTCGGGACTCTCTCTTCGCCACGAAACAACATAATTGAATTGACCCTTTGGGCTCGAATCCTGCGTTACCAATGCACCGTGGTCCAGGTCGATTGCCTGGTTTTTTACTGGATATCCTGCGCGCTATGAGAAAATCGATGAGTTGTATTGGATACAAGTTTTACTGCAATGAATTGCAGTAAAATAATGCGTAGAAGTGTCTGTATGAAAATATCGTTGATCAAACCTTGTGCAAAGAAGTGAGGGGATTAATACTCGACGAAAATTCCATGGGTGTATCCATGGATTACAGAGTATTTTAAGCAATTTTACAGAGGAAAGGATTTTCAATGGGAGATTTCACGTTATTAATATATTGTGGTGTAATTATAATTGTACGGATGAGGAGAGAAATAAAATAATGTAGTAGACATCGGTGATCGGGGAACGAATAAACGGATAAAGACATAAGACCGTACCGCAGGAATACTCACATTGTGAACCCGTAATCTACGGCTGCTACCCGAGTTTATGATTTATGCTTCTCAAAAGCGTCATTGTTGCCGACTGAAATTCATTTGTTTCGCCCTCTGTTACACGTGTTACCGCGGGGGCAACGGAGTGAATGAGTATACTAAATCATGCTTTAGTCGTCAAAAAAGAGGATAACTTTAGACGTTCCTAAGGACGACTAATTATGTGCGATTAAACTCTGCATCGTTGTTTCACACAACGAAGAAATAAATGGAGGAAAATTAAAAACATTAGCAATATAGACGTGCTAGAAATATCCGTATTAGCTATGTAAATTTTGTGTATAAAACAAACTTTGATCGAATAAGGACTGCTTCGGAGAACGATTATCAGGGTAGAAGTCAAAAGCATTTAATGGATAATTCAACAAAGTACACCCTTATCCTTACATTGAAACCGATCTAACTCAGACGTCTACAACGAGTCGAAAAATGCCGATCAACGGGTGGCTGATGGAGCGACACAGACGGTGCCTTACTTTGCACCCCTGGACGTATCTAAAAGCATCGTCACACCCTAGCGTACAGAATCAATTTACCCCCTGCTAATGCAACATCTACTTTCCACGAGTCAGCTATTCTTCTCCTACTTCGATAATAAACTGTGCTCAAGTATTCCCAAATAAACTAATAATCGTATATCTTCTTCCCCACGATCAAAATGCAGAGAGTACATTCGAATTAATCGCTGATCCCCATTCGAGGAAAATACTAAACTGCGATCCGGTACGAAATCGGCGGTTGGACGATCGCCAAGCCGGCGGACCAATGAGCGCGCTCCTAAGGTGGATGGAAAAAATGCCGGCCGTGGCGCGGAGCAAAAGGTGCCATTTTCGCAAAAGCACGAGAGCGAGGAGAGACGCCGCGACGCGATACCACTCCGCTAATTAGGCATTAGCGCAACAAACAGCCCCGTGGCACCCGTGTATTTCGCTGCCACCCTTCGAGCCACCCCCAGAAACCTGCCCCCCGATCCCCACCTCCTGCCCGTGGCTCAAGTTACAAATTAACTTGCAGAGATCATCCGTTTCCACCTCGGCGCTCACCGACGCCCCCGTTTGCCTCTCCATGGCTGTCGTTCCGTCGAGAATTCAAGCGCGAGGGTAAAAAAAAACAAAGCTAAGGAAATTGGCTCCCGCGGGCAGAGAGAGAGAGAGAGAGAGAGAGGGAGAGAGAGCTCGAAGGGGCGAAAATGAGGAACGCCGAGTAAACAATTCCGCGGGTGCGAATAGGAAATCGCATCCGAGCTCTCGAACGGCTCGTTTGCTTGCCTGATTTTCGGCATCGACTACCAGTCGTACTTAGCTAGGGTCCTGATTTAAAACGCGCCTTGAGGAATCATAAGATACGTGGTGCGTGTTGTGGAAATTTGTCCTCGTGATACAGAATTGAACCGACATCTCCAACGCGGTATAATAAACGCGTAACTCCATATAGTTCGATAAGCTCCCATCTCCGCCATGATTAACAAACATAACCTAAAAAAGTACGAACAGCCACGTGGCTCTCTCGCCACTCCTTTCCACCTACAAATGAAAAATGCGTGCGAGCCAAGATATAATAAACCTGAGCCTAAGTAGTGCGCGAGGAGGGGAATAAAGGCGAGCAGGAGGAAAAGTAGACTCGCATCCCCTCCTTTTCACGCAGAAGCGTCGTGCAAAGGCGGTCATTAGTCGCAAACGCCTCCGCGAAATGACGAATCAGCGAAGCGTCTCGATTACACGGGAAATCGAGAAAGTAACGAGGTCTTATCGTGATACGACTGCAGCCTCTCGGTCCCATGGTAACGCCACCTGAGGATCCGCAGCGACCAAGGGGAGATTCTGGCGGAGCCATAAGAGATCCGAGAAAGAGGAGGCGGGCGAGTCGAACGTTACCAATTATGAGGAATCACGCCTGATCGCTTTCAGGCCGTGAAATTGTGCCGTGTGCCTTCGCACCGATAAGGGCCTAGGAGCCTCGCGATGCCAGGGGGAGAAAGAAGGCCCCCGATTTAGTCCCCGGCGTGTTGCCTTTTCCTCTGTACACGCTGCACGAAATCTGGACGAAAAGTACGAAAGGAAGCTCTGGTTGAGCTTTTCTGCGGAGTCTCGGGAGTGAGTTTTCTCATCGAAATTTTCCTGATACTTTCGAAGCCCTCTAATACGCGTTCAGGTGTGTGTATATGTCTATGTATGTAAATGTGTGTGTGTGTATATATATGTATGTGAATATGTGTATATATGTATATGTATATGTATATGTATGTATATAATATTATTTACGATATATTTTTGTACGATCTCTCATGGATTGATATACTTGTAGAGGATTGACCGATTTCTGGAAAATAAGCGAGTTTCGGTGATCGAAGCGCAGAAGGAAGTAATTCTACGGTGAAAAAAAGAAAACTTTCGGAGGGAAAAAGTTTTTACTCGTTGGAGGTAAGAAATACGGGGAAACCACCTCTGCGCCTTGCCGATATTTAAATGAGATTTAGAGTCAGGGACCCGTAACATTTTTAATTCGGAGAAGATCGAAAAAACAGTACGTGTCGGATGGCTTCGAAAAATATGTCTGTATAGAAATATTATCTATATAAAAAAATATATCTGTGCAGAAATATTATCCATGTAAACCGTATACCCTGTATATATATGAAGTGTTTTAAAACAAGCTGTAATTTGGAAAAGAATTACGCGCGAAACTTCTGAGACATCCTTGATATACGAATAACCTGAACAAGTATTGCTGGACATCAAACAAACCAATTGCTGCTGGTCCACGACGAATGCACACCGCGATACAAAATCCATGAAGTGGCATTGAAAGTAAAAGAGGCGAGCAGGAAGCCAGCGTTTCTCAGGAAGAATCGAAGAAACTTTGAAAAAATCGGCGATCTCCTATCGAGTATCAAGGATTATGTACCGCTCTCCTACTGCGCTGCCGTGAAAAGGAGGTACGAATTCCAACAGAATTAAAGGGCACGGCTCGACCGGATTCTTATAATTGGAGGAAGCTTCGACCCTTTGGGAGTGACGCTACCCTGGCAACCGGGCTTCCTGCCGCGGTACATAGTGAGATTGGAGAGGAGGGTAAGTTTAAAAAAAAACATAATAAAGAAATACACAGAAAGAGAAAGAGAGAGAGAGAGAGAGAGAAAGAGAGAGAGAAAGAAAAAGAGAGGCAGATAAAAAAGGACAGAGGGACAGAGAATAAGAGAAAAGAGATATAGATAAATAAACAGATGTACAGATAGATAGATACAGATATAAATAAGTAAATGGATTGATAGATAAAAATAGAGGAAGAGAGAGATGGAGAGCGAGAGAAGAAAGGGGACAAAAAGTAGAAGCCACTCTCTTCGTTTCCACAGAACCTCCCCATCTTCGCCAATCATCCCTTCGCAATTAACCTCTATTACGGGTGTTTTCTATCGGCCAGCCAACTAGAGAAGGAGAGAGAGAGAGAGAGGAGGAGGAGGAGGAGGAGGAGGGGAGAGGATGGACAGAGTCGCCAGTTTCCCCGGGTGGTATCGAGGATAGTTTATTATTCTTCTAATGGAAACCGACCGCCGCCATCTCTGGCCGTCGTCGTCCTCGTAATCGCCTGGCGCCCGCCTCGTTATAACCGACTTAAACCTCGGGGCGCATCTTCACGGATATCCGGGCCACGCATTCACGTTGAAACGCGAACGCGATAATTAGGATCGTGACGGATAATTGGAGCCAGCGAGCCGTTCGGCCCCTGGAAACCAGTCAAGGATACGCCGTTATCAACGAGATTTTAATTATCAGCGCGGCGGCTTTTCGAGGAGCAATTTATATAATCCGGCTGATTCGAAACGCGGGAAAGGACGCTTCCTCGGTGCCATGCCCGATGTTGTGCACACTTTGCGCGAAGCTTCTCCCAAGCCCGCGGGACGCCGTGGAGCGAGGCGAGGAATCGTGTTTTTCCGGCTAGGAATCCTCGAGACGCGTCCCTCGACGTCCCTCGGTTATACGGATGTCGCGTCATAAATGTCTATGGGTACGAAAAGTAAAGAAAGAAAGGAAAGCTGCCTCCGCGAGTATCCAGGTATTTATCTTCGAAAGGAATAACTTTCGACGATTTTCCCCGGGAATAATTTTCGATCGAGATTGGATAAAGGATTTCTATTTGCTTGTTGCGGCGTTCGAGCGGAAGATTTGAACGATTCGGGGGAGGGGGGGGGGGGGAATAAGGATGAAACGCCGTCACGGTCGATCGCTTCGAAAGAGTATCGGCCTTTGGCTCCCACTCATTAGCCCGTGAACGATCGCGCTAGGTGCGTCCTCAGCCCAGGACACGACTTTCTCGAAAGGGGGGCAATTATCCGCGGATCGATAGGGCCGCCTACGCGATTTGGCGCGTACGAGTAATTCCCAGGAACCGTTCGCCATCGAGATATCAGAATTAAATCCTAACGTCGGCGCAATTAGGAACGCCCCGATACACCTCCTACTTATCCGCGTTTGCGCTGCATTCGAATCGCTCTCCTCCGCAGTTGCCGGAACGTCCCGCATTATTAGTTAACTCCCTGACATTATTAATACGCCCGTTTGGATTTCAGGAAATCCACGACGAGATCTGGCGCGGCATCCGCCAGGCAGTGCGCTGCGGGCCAGCGCGCGCCCACCTTTGATAAACTAGTTAGAATTGCTTTCAATTGGGAAAATCCGATTACAAGAATACTTTGATCGGCACTTTGGCCGGCTTAGCCGCTGAGAATTCCACGGAATTATTTCGATAAACAGCTCACGTTCGTTAAGCGTGAGAGATCCGAGGAAGCCTCGACACGTCTGTTTTGCGCCACGAGCTCTTGTCCCCCGTAGGTACGATTATACTCGAGGGGAGGATACCTGAAATAGTCGAAGATCAAACCTACCGTATCTCATACCTCCTTGAATTATTTTATAAAAAAGAAATACACCCAAACGAAGAGCGACGACTATCTCTCGCTCTAAATAATAATAATAAAAAAACACGATTCCTTCCTCTAAATAATAATAATTAAAAAAACACAATTCCTCCCGCTAAATATTAATAATAAAAAAAATTTCTACAGACAAAAATCCCAAATTTCCAAAAAGAAAAGGCACCGAGTATTCCACAAAACTCGCCCCTGAAGCCTACCAAAAACTTATTTCCATCAACCCAATGCCAAAGCAGGGAGCGAGAGAGGACTTCCCTCGAATAATGAAAAGACAAATATGAAGCGCGTGAACGAGACTCCAGGAGGGGCCCACGAAATTCCTACAGGCGCGGCAGAGGTCCTTATCCTTTTCAGACGGACGCGGAAACGGTCCTCCGCATCGGTATTTACACGGCAAAAGGGTGGCGGCGCCATTACTATGCAAATGGATTCGGAGTGACACGACGAGAATGGGCTATACCCCGATGCACCTAACTGGCGCCCGTCAGGACACCGTTTAATAGTGTAGTTTCGCTCTGCACACGGCTCGGGTCACCCAATGTCGGCGATGAAATTGTCCATGCGCGAAACCCAGGAGCGAAACCAGAACGTTTGTTCGAGCGATCTGGAGGGATGGAGGGGGGAGGAATACGCCGGTTGCGTGCCTTTTGCACGGACGGCCAGATTCCCGAGGATTTGACGGGGTTACCGGTACGCAAATCAACGCGCAAGGACGGGTAATAGACGTGATCAAAAATAGAGGCGGAGGGGATCATCGTAGACGATGAAATAAACATAACGGTGATCCGCGCGTGTCGCGGTTTTCTTTTCATTTTTCATTTTTCCTTTTTTTTTTGTAGGATATATGAGACACGTGGGCCGATGGCGGGATGAGGGAAAAAATCGAGGCTCGAACGCGAGTAATAGACGTGATCGAGAATAGAGGCGGGGAGGATCATCGTAGACGATAAAATAAACATGACGGTGATGCGCGCGTGTCGCGGTATTCTTTCTATTCTTTTTCGTGGGTTGCTTTTTTGTATATCGATATGAGACGAGCAGACTGATGCCAGGATGAGTAAAATGGATTTCTAAGGCATCGATGCTCAAGCGCGAGTAATAGACGTGATGGAAGACAGAGGTGAAGGGGACTATCGTGGACGAAATAAGAGTAGCGGTGTTCCGCGCGTGTGACGGTTTCTGTTTTTTTTTTGTATGTATATCAATATTACAATAGAATGCTATTAGGATGAATGAAATATATTTCAAAAAAATTAACGAGTAAGATTTCTTTCCCTCTTTGAGTCTCTTGCACGAGTGACTGTTCGTTATTGCAAATAAACGTATGTATCACGCATAGACGCACAAACTCCATGCACACGCTACTGTTGCCATCAGAGCGAAGCGCATCTTATGTGCATTTTGAAGATGAAACGGCAGTCGTATCTCGGAGTAGAAATCCTCAAGAGCGGTTGGAGTGGTGGAAATGGTTCGAACCAAAACCACTGTTCTGTATAACATTTCGACTCCGCTGCAAGTCTCTTCGGGTATTTCGTTTCATTAAAACTCGCCACAAAAATTCACGATTGAAATCGAACTTCAAATCCGAAAAGTATTTCTTTAACTTCAACTTACTAAGGAAATTGTTGCGCGCTTGGCAGTATTTCCTTCGTAGGACATAATCCCGGAAGCTTGCGAACCTCCGCGACGGTGGGACGCCGTTTTGGTTTACACGCATCGCGTCCAAGTGGAAATTTCATCTTGACGATGCCATTAAACTGGCAACTCGCAACCAAATAGATCCCCAAGCGCTTTTAACGACGCACGAAATTAAATACCCGTTGCGCGAAGTCATTTTTACAGGAGGAAAATACGACGATGGCCGAAAATACGAACGGCACGAATTGCACGCGTTTCCCAGTGTCGATATTTATCGGCGGATCGGACGATTTGACTTAATTAAATGTTAAAGAGATATCCGGCCCGCAGAAAATTTCATAAAATCGACGCTGTATCGGACTACGAATTTATTCGGTTTCCCTTCTGAGTGTGTTATACGCTACCGGTATTTCATTTCCCCGATTTTGAACGATATTCCCCGATAAATGCTGTGCATTAATATTTCAACGTATTTCGGGGATAACGTTTTCAATTTATTCGCGACTGGGATAAACAGCCGCGTCAACCGAGATCTCATAAAGAATGAAACGGTCCAAAAAGCGATGGAAACTTTTGATCATCTTTGAATATAATCCATACGATAGAATCGCTTAAAGTCCAATAGTACGAAATTCGCTTTAAGTGGGAAACGTTACGATAAATAATTTCATCGTTTTCATCGACTCGCCGGATGATGAAAACGGTCAATGCGTCTCTGAATGAACAAGGATTTGCGAGGCCGCCAGGCATCGTTCCATCGATCGCGACGCGGTTTGATACAAATTCGTCATCGCTCGCCACGTTTTTCGTATTTTACTGCGCGGGCTTTAACGATATTTACATTTTACAACGATTTCAGCGGATCCTATTAACATTTTCATATTCCCCCACGCCGACATTCGTAATTTATTCCGAAAGGCAGGGCTATTTAATATGTCATCGCCAAAGAAAGAGTGCGATTATCAAATATACGGTGATGTAGACATTAACGTCGTTATCGAAGCAGTTAATTAATGAGGCATCGCTGTAAAATCTTTTGTAGATAACCAACAACGCATAAAGCAAAATAAACACCCGTACCAATAATCACATTCGTCCATCCTCCTGAACGCCGCTTTTAAATATAAAAAATTTATCAACAAATGGATCGAGGTGTAAAAAAAATCATGAGTCCAGCAAGGAATCACAATTGAAGTTACGACTAGGAAATCGATAATTTCTAGGCGTGCAGCATGTCGGTGTCTTATTCGCAAAACTGCGAAAACGTTCGACGCGCCGAGGCTCGGTCCTCGAAGCGCGGTTACTCGCGGGAGAAGGAAAAAAAGTCGAGGGTGGTCAAAGGACTGGCGAAAGGCGAGGGTGCTTAAAAGTACACGAGCAGCGGTCGAGAGCGCTCGAGGGCGGGCTGTAAGTGCGCGGAAGTTTCGAGGGTAATAAAATTACCGCGGTAAGCGTCTCCGGCGGCGACAGAATTTTCGAGCCGCCGACAAAGACGACGGACGCGGGATAAACGCGGATCCTCGGGTATCTCCTGACAACGGGACCAAATCCAGAGGAAACAAGCAGGGTTACTGGCAAGACGGCAAATTTGGGGGCAGCAAAACCGGAGGAAAGAGGAAATTGGACTGAACGAATACCGTTGTAAAATACCAGAGCTCTGATAATATAAAAAGAGACGGATCTAAATATGAAATACTATTCTTTAACGTGTACCGTTTTCTTTCGTAATATATGATACACAAAAATGTCGAAAACAGTTATCTTTACGACTCACATTCGCTAAGGCGTCTTCTTTTTCTAATGCTCAGAGTACAAAGGTTTCTACACACCGTATAAATATCGAATATTTCTTAACCCCTAATACAGGTACGAAAAACATACATATAAGCCGCAAATATCATTGTGCACAAAAGGACGGAGGGACACGTCAGAAGCAGCTCGACGAGTCACGTGACCCTGTGAGGTTATGTTTGTGAAAATCTATGAAAATATTTCTCGTAGCGGGGGGTGAATAAAAATTTTCAAAGTTTATCCCAGGTGCAATAATGGGCGCATAGCTTTTCATTTTCGATCGTGAGTCGGAGTTAAAACGCCACGGATCTATATTAAGCCCTGGCACCGCCGCCGGCAGGTTCGGGCCGATAACACGGAAGGAGATATCGCGGCGTGTAGATTACTGTCATCGTCGTTAATTCTCATTACCTTAATTTTATAAGCGTATCCCCGCGGCGGCCGAGATCGGGCATTTTCTCTTCGCCTCACTTTCCACGAGACGATGCCCTTACGCTCCACGATTATTCCTCGTCAATGTTAATTCCGCCATTTGCATTTACTATGTGCGCGAAGAAGATCGCCTTTCAGTGCGAAGGTTAGAATTAATTCCTTAGGCATACGTACGCGTGATAGAGATATTAAACTGGCGAGTGGTATAAAACCTGTTGCGGATACTTTGAAGAAATATATATTTCCAGCAGCACCGAAATAATTGCAATTAAATCCTTGGAAATTACACTAACGATAATTCATACTTAACCTTAAACCATCATTGTCGCTTCATATTATTCCGTTAGAATCTCAAAAACGAGCATCTTAAAGCATCGAATAGATCGAATAATTGCACGAATATCCAAGAATCCAACCAAACATCCAGTCCTAATCCCAGTATCATTTCTTCCCCTATAAGTTTAACAGCGACCTGCTTCTTTAAATCCCATTATAATCATCGCGATCGCGAATCAAATTTCAACCAATCAACCATGAGGTAACCGAGGAAGCTCGAGCGTTCCAAGCCGAAAGTTTCAACGAGAAGGAAGAAATCGCCTCTCCGTAGATCGAGCGCCGTCCAAAGGAGAGGTGGACCGGTGTCGAAGAAGTCGGTAACCGAAATGCAGTTTATCAAATGCGAGATCACGCCGAGGGACGGGATACGCGGCGAGTGGTCGATTTATTACCGGCGAAGGTGCAGACAGGCCTGGCCCGCGGGCTGAACACGTCCAGCCGCAAGATTGATGCTTCTTTGCTCCGCGATTTCTGCGAAGCACAAGCCAGGAAGCGACCCCATCGGTTAACCGTATCGTCGTATCAAAATACGATTAGCCCCTTTTCGAAAGGAAGAAGGAGACAGAGAGAGGGGGAAGTGGATGAAGAGAAAGAGAGAAAGGGAGAGAGAGCGAGAGCTCCATCTCCTTCGCACTCACGGTCATTCTCCGTTTCGCGGAACCCTTTTGCCCCCGACGTTTCCCTCGTTATCGATCAATTCGAGGCCGGCGAGAGGAAAAACGCGGGTGAAAAAGCTTCAAAGGCACCGGCGCTGGCGTAATTGGGGCTTTTCCCCCGGCCGACAAACGGGGAGGGGGGAGAGAGAAGGAATTCTAAAAAGGCCACAGAGGAATGCCGAAGTATCAAAGGCGGATGGTTATACATCTGGCGCGCGCCAAAATGACGGAAGCCCCATTGGTCGGTGCTCCTTGGGAAAATTAAAGCTATTGCCAGTCAATATTCAATTTCGCGGGATTTGTCTTTGAGACCCCCACCGCGGCGGCGGCTTTGGACGGCGCGATTCTTAATTTTTCTACGAGCAGCGCACGGTAACTTTAAACCGCCAAAGCGGATTTCAGCGTGATAAAGGAATGGCGGCGCCGCGAGTAATTAGCGGACGTTGGTGTGGGATACGAAATGTTGAATTTTTTGTAAATACGTGAAGGATTTTATATTGCATGGTTTAATGCTTGGAATATTGCCGCTGCTGTACTTTGTCCAATTATTTGTGTTGTAGCGGAGGAACGGCGGTAAATAAAATGAACTTGGATAAAGTAGATTATGAACCGCGTCTACGTGCATTTCGAAAAATACTACCAAGTATCGGACAGGTCAAAAAGTCGAGATCAATAATGAAGGAATTTCTACGCGAAAGGAACTAAACGTGCTCGATATGGCTATTGATATTTTCGTTCGACAAAACAAAGTCTGTGTAAGACTTGGTTCTTTACACCTTATAATAAACACTGATCTCTGAAATTGCGAAAACCATCGTAACTTGTACGGAGCGAGAGCCAAATATTCATGTATTTCGTGACGTAACTCTTGAACGCAATGTATTGTCGAGTAACAACGATTATTTAAAACGTGTCCATGGAAGTGCGACGCGTCCTCAAGGCCGTCCTGCATTTTGTAAAATCACACGAAGGGACGCAAGGGCGGCCGCCCTCGGGCGCTTCGAAAGGAACATTTTTTCTGGACACGACTGACAGTCTGTTTAGTATTCCAGGCTGTGTACCCTGGAGTCAAGACAATTAATTATGCCGGTTAATTATCCTGCGGGGACTAATTTTCTATCCTCTGTTTACGATTAATCATACGCCCTGCCATGCGGCAAATACCGCGCCACGGTTTTCCATTTGGTCAAAATACCGCGTTACGTGAGAGGTATGCGGAATCTTTAAAGGGCGCGAATGATGGATTGGCCTCTGCTGTTAAGTAATATATACATAAATATATACATATATTATTTACATATATATTTATATATATATATATATATATTTATATACACGCTTCGAAATTGATAATCCACTAGCAAATATTAAACGTCGAAATATGCAGCGCCGGGAAGCAGATGAAGGATGACAGAGATTCGATAACCTTCGCGTAATATGTGTGCATAGCAAATTTAATTCATACATCGATTTGCAGGTGCTGTAGTGCTATAGTGCCGTAGTTGAAGCTGTATACAACTGTACATATATATACATGCGCCACTTATTTTTAAAATACCGACCTATCCGACGAAACACAAAAGATAAAAATTAACACAATAATAGACATTCCGACACATCAGTTTAGAATATACGCGTAGTGCGTGAAAATTTCCCGTCCAGCACCATTTTCAATAACGCGAATTCTTACGGCTTATAACGCACTGACCCTTTGCACGTGTCGAGTTGCACTCGACATAGAGAATTTAAGGAAAAAAGTGTAGCTATGTAGCAATATGGTATCTTTATGAAAAAAAGAATATAGAGTGCAAAGGGTTTAAGTAGAGTATATCGTTAAAGTTTTATACGATATTTTGTATCGTACTGCGGGCGCAAAGGGTTAACCGTGCTATGCGGGCGTCTGCTATATTCGATATTATGGAAGACGCGTAAAAATCGTCTTTTCGAGGATGAGGCCCGTCCAGGCCTATCGATCTTCTTCGTACGTTAAAACTCGCCGCTTCCTGCAGCGAAAGAGTCCGCAGCCTCCCGCGGTGGATGTTTTTCGGCACCCTGTCGCGCGGACAAAAGCGTTGACCGATCGCGCGCATTGGCGGTACGCGAAAAGGCGATCCGTGGAAAATGAAGTCGGCCCTGTAGGTGCCGACGGGCGTCGGTTCGGCCGGCGCCTGTCTGACGCCCACCCCCGCCCCCTGCCGCCACCCATGTCGCCCTCTGTTCGAGATACCCGAGACGAGCGCGACACCCTGATTAAAACGCCAACTCCCGGAGTATCGAGCTACGCTATTTCCCTCTTTTTTCCCCCCCTTCTCCTTCTTCTTCGTCTCCTGCTTCTTCTTCGCACCGGCCTCGAACCATCGTTCTGGGCGGCTACGGTGCAAATATAAGAGCCCCGTGAAAGTAATTATACTTCTTTTTTTTCGCGGGAGACCAGCCGCGGATTGGCCAGAGCTGCTTCGTGATTTTATCCACGGAGGATTTCCATGTCGAGGATAGGTGCGATTTGCAGAGCCCTGATTGGCTGGACAGGATCGATGACTTTCCGAACGATCATTCGAATTTTCCGAGGACTGCGGTACTACGTGGATCAGTATGCGTACTTCCAAAAAGTGATACGAAATGTATAGGATGTAATTGTTAATGTTGCTTCAGTATTAATCTGTTTGCTAACGTATTGTACCTCTTATTAACGAGAATTGTATATTTGATACGTGTGAAGTGCGTTTTATTAAGAATGCAACTGGCAAAATGGCGTGTTTTAGTTCAATAAATTCGTAGCGTGCCTAACTTGTAGGCGTTCGGGGTTCGCAAAAGCGTGTAACGTAAGAAAAATCGTCGAGTGGCCGGATTTCGAAATTGTAAGACAATTATACATCGGCCGTGTGCGTAATTCGAGGCACGTGCGCGCGAGAGGCCTGAAAACAACCGAGCGGCGTTAACACCGCTCGAAACCGCACGCAATTCGCAAACCGACGGTACGAACAATAATAATTATTTATCGGTGGCGCGCACCGGGCCGAGCTGGCTGAACCGCAGTAATGAAATTTCACGGTGTTCAGGATTTTCCTGTGACAATTGGAGATCATCGTGTTGTCACAGGACTCCGTGCAATCATTATCGTAAAATTTCCATCGAGTTTTATACTCTCCCCCCTGGCGAGTTTAACGTAACGCTTAAACGCCAATTATTCTCGACCATTTCCATGGAAACGTAAAGAACATTTGAGCTTATGCGTATATTTCACGTTCTACTCAAATATTCAGCGAATTAATTTAAGAATAAAAGCACCGTTCGGAAATTACATTAAAAGAAGCCATGTTTTTATTCACGAAACTTCTGCTGGATCCTAAAATCTGTACAGTAGATTTTTAAGATTTGCTACCATGACAATTTTCCTCAGACTTTACGACTTGTAACAATAAATACACAGGTTTACCTGATAGGTATTTTTCGATACACGAAAAAAATATAGACAACAAAAAACACAGCAGAGCCATAGATACAAACAAAAATTATACAAAATACACAACTCCGAAGAAGACAGATCAATATTATTTTTCCAAAAAATACCTAGATCATAGCAAAAGTGCAGAAGAAGCGCGTCATTCTCTTCGCCCAACCCTAATGCCTCCAACATCATTTCCCAACCGTACAACGAAAAACACTCAAAGATTCAGCGCATCAAGATTCAAACCAACTTCTCAAGAGGTGCGCAACAATGAAAAATAAAATACGAGCCCCAGAATCATCCGTGCTTTCAGCCTTGTAACGAAAATTAATCAAGGATCAGCATTCGAAATGACTTCTCGGCGGGCGCGCGACGATTCCCTATATATAGAAAGGAGGTCGTGCCGAGGGGATGGATCGTGGTGGGCATTTCGAGATCATCGGCCCCACCTAACGCCGTTGTGTCCCCGACTAACGGTATATAGGTACGGGTTATGTTTGCACTGCAATTTTCCACCCAACTCGCCGACTCCCCTCCCCTCAGTAACGCTGAAATAACACCCCGGGCGACCGTGGCGTACTCGTGGTATGTGTTTACGGGCCACCCTCGCAGCCCCCCCCCCCCCAACCACCGCCCCTCGGCCGGCCTCTGGTCGGTCCGTCGATGCGCCAGGAGCCCCGCGCGTTATTTATATAATTGCTCAATAGCCTCAATTACGGGCCTTATTCAATCATAATCATCCTACGGCGTTATTTGCGGACAAGCCCACCTGATTGTAAGCACTCGGCGCGCCACTTGCGATACGCCGTCGCCCGATCGTGGCGACACATCCGAAACGCGCACGTTCGCACGGACTCAGTGGATGGTAAGAATACGTTGTGCTCGTACCGCAGGAAAAGCTGGAGCCACGATAAATGTCCACGCTCGATGCATAGGCTTATCCGAGATTTTTGTCATTCTACAGGGTAGATGGATAAACGCTTGGTAATATTTTCGAGTTTATTATTACGCTTACCGAATCGTGTGTCGAATATTGAATCGAGTATTGATAGTGCGTCGATCGGCTGATTGAAGGTTATGTTTGATGGTGAAACGTTCAGGGCTTCTTATGCAAATCTTACCTGTTTCTATCAAAACTTGCAGGATTATAATACGTTTTTGTGAAAGATCGATAGGATAGACTCATTATGCACGTCAGTCAAAATAAAATGAATGATAAGAAGCTTTACAGAATTCATTATTTAAATGGACATATCGCAAGGTAAGAGGTGAAGAAATATTTTCCATAATTTCCATTCAGAGTTTGACATTTACCGCTGCATTCGTCGATGCACTTAGATCGAGCGATCAGACCTCTCGCGAGACGTCGTTGACTTCCTCGAAAACAATTTCGGATTAACTTCGGTCTCTAATTCGCACCGGGGTAGATCCGAGTGTCACTATTTGCACCGGAAATCGAGCTTAGGCGCGCGTGTCGGTAGCCTTGCGCGCCGCCAGATAAGTCAGCCAGGCAGAATGCCGAAGGGCGAGGCGGCCCTTCGAAAGGCGGCCGTACGTGCGCTATCTCCCAAGCGAAGGGAATCCAGAGCCGCGTTACGGATCTAAAGTAAAGTGTACGCCCCAACTGGTGACCCACGGCGTATCGTGTAAAGCAAAACAACCGGATTTTCGGACCCTTTTTTCCCTCAACACGTTCGCGGACAGTAAAGATCTGATCGATAACAAAGTGATAATACGCGATAAACTAATCTGCGATTACACTGAGGCGCATAACGGTTTGGAAAAATCAACGCTATATAGAATCGAATGCTGATTACGTGGTTTACGTAGATTGTCCCAAAATTGGCGCACGTCGACAAATTCACGCGAGTCATTTGTATAGGAAACAGAAGTTTTTAATTAAAATTTATACATTATTCATTGATTCACAGAGGATAGAGTATAGAGTGTATATGGAACAGTATAAAGAGTAAATGGCCTCCACGGTTTGCTGGGATACACGCACTTTTTTATTGAAATTTTCAAATCTTGCGTGAATTTTGGGATACCCGACAGAGTCATGGACTCATAATGACTATTGACTTGGAATAAATAAATTTATAATCTCGGCGATGTAACATCTTTACAGCCTGTTCTTTTAATCCTCAAATCTGTCTAAATACCACTCGTATTGCAAACTGAAAAGTGATCTGGTTAACCGGCATGATCCTTAACATCGTTCATTTTTCGCCGCGAAGCACGTCGTACGAACTTGCGTAAGTGACGTACAAAAATTGCAATGGACAAATCCCCAGGCGCCAGAATTGTAGCGCGGCTAAAATTCAGAATGTATCCGAATTCCAGCATCCGCAAATGGAATATGCAAAGCAATTACTATTTCGGCGGCAAAGCTCGAAACGGTGGAAATGTTCCGCCGAATTGCGCCGCTGCTGTGCAACAGCACGAAGGTTTCGCTCCTGCCATCTTGAAAGGCTAATCCCACGTCGCGTTCCTGTTGCGTTGGGATTTAATATACTAAGTGTTTTATTCCTCTAACTAGAAACGTTTTAAAATAAATTAGCGTGAGCGAAGGGCGGCCATGGATAATGTAATGGAAACGTGCGTGGCCACCTCCTTGCGCACGCCTTTCGCGATCATTGGGCTCTTCAAAGGTCGCCTTTTCGAGAAAAAAAAAAAAAGAAAAAAAGAACCCTTTGGAAGGGCAACAATTTGCTTAAAGGACGAAGCTGGCCAAATATTTGCGTCGTTCCATCGCTCGTGGAAATGTTTCGCTCTTGGGTAACGCGAGACAATACACGCCCTAACATCGATCATACTCCGCCTACGCCATTTCTTTCGAACACTAGCAAGGAGCACAATGCGAAATAAGCGATACACAAAGTAAATTACTCCTTCGACGTGAATATCTCCTAAAACGCGCGTGACATCGAATAATTATCGTATCGTTTGAAAAACAGGAACGCGCAATAAATCATTTGGATGTTGCGCGTTAATGCGATGAAGTTTTAGCGTCGAATAAACGTTAAAGTCTCGCGTTAAAGCGTAAAGTATTCGTTCGACAGCGCGCGACATTTTAAATAATTCCCCGGCGAATCCTATCTCACGAGCGCGAAGTTAATAAAAATAATATACACTCGGCTGTCCACGAAATATTTCCGATCGAATTACCAAGCCTCGGATGAAGATGTAAATTCAAGCTCGAGGAAAATATTCTCCGCGTGATCGTCGAGCGACGCAATACTCGATGGAGAAGTTTCGAACCGCCGATAACGACGAGCCATCTCTCCTTAATGAAGAAGAAAAACGATACGATGATTAACTCGATTACGCGTACGTTCGATGCAAATGGAAACAACTCGGGGTCGCTGTATCTTATTTGATCATCGGAAGCACACGGTCCTTTGCGTGGGAAAACAAGCGGGAAAAATGGCCGGGAGAATCATCCTGGTGAAAGATAATACGAAAGATCTCCGGTTGGGTTAAATTAAAAATACACTTCTACCTCGTACGAAGCGCGGCTCCGACATAAAGACGCGATAATGCGCCCGTAAATTCATCTTTACGCTGGATTATAACCTCCGAGCGCGTCTCGAAACGATGTCGAAGTAAATCTGATTCCTGCTGGCGAATCGCGAATTATAATTCGCATCGAGATGAAAACCACGTTGATATCTTGTATTTAAGCAGAGATTAACTCGAAACCACGTGACTACCAATGAGACTTATCGCTCGTAATTCAAAGCCAAGAAAAGTCGTGATGTCCATTAACCTTGTAACCTAACAAGCATCTAAGAGCCACTCACGATACATGAAAATTACTTCGTATACGCAATTTCTTAGTGCGATTATTTCATAACGAATAGCACGGAGATTCTAACGTGCTTCTGATGCCAAAATGGAGTCCAGCAGATCTTTCCTTGGACGAGAATCTAAGAAAATCGTGTCGAAGAATGCGACACTTAAAACAAGGAGAGTTTGGAATTTCGCGGAGAATCGAGGACGGGCAGAAGTTTATTATTCTCTGAAAATTGGTCGATTCAACGGCGCTGGGTCAAGTATCGCCTTCCACGGCTTCAAAGAACCTGGAAAGAGGAGGAGATATTATTCGGCAACGCGGCTGCTATCGGTGGCCCGACAAAGCACTTTTCTAATTGTTTTCGAGGACTCGCGGCGCACACCCACGTGCATCGACGGACGAGGCGTGGATAGCGACCCTTTTAAATCGTCGAACAAATGGATGAAACTCTTACCGCTGGGTTGAGGTTTTAACCCGGCGAGCCTGCGAAACCAATTGCTTGATTGCATTTATCCACGGGTCTTTAAAGGAAATAAAATCGTATTGCGGATTGCACCCTATGATGGTCTTGCCGAATTAAAAACCAGGCTGAGCCGCCAAAGGTTGTAGCCAATTAAATTAAATGTCGCGGCTCCGCCTTGCTTTTTCCCGGAAATTCCCTTCAACGCGAAATCCTACGAGGACAGTTCCATCAAAGATCACGTTGTCTTAATTTTACGAAACGAAGCTCGAGTCCGAAATTTCGTCTTTTCAAAAATTTGGAAAACTTCCTCGAGTAACTGCAAATCCGTCATTTTCGGGGCTTCGAGAATTTTCGTGTTAACGAGTTTAGTCAGCGGTGCTAAAAATGAGAGAGGTGATAATGAGAGTATATCGAAGGTTAAAAACACACGCGGTTCCTGAGATGAGAATGCGGGTCGATGAAATCTTAGTCGAAGCGAGGTTATGTTGGAATATCGGTGTACATCTTGTCCGAGATATACATTTATAGATCTTATACATCTATACATCTTATTCGAGGAGGTTACACAGCACGTCATCGGCTCGTTGGCGCGAAGTGGAAACCGAAATACGGTTAGAGGCATGTGTAAATAGCGCGGGTCAGGCGTGAGACAAGCCCCTCTAACTACAAGTGAATTTCGATACTGCGGTCCGGATGATTGACGCGATTGTTTTCCTCCCATTTCCATGTGGAGATAAAAAGCGAAATTGACAAATCTGAGTTTGACGCGAACAACGCACGAAATGTCGCGCATAAAATAATCAAGGTCGTTGTTCTCCCGTATTCAAAAATAAGCGTGAGAGATTTGGGTCTGAAGCGATATCGAGCGAGTTTATTAATATAAAGTTTCAAAATAAGTGACGCAACGGAACAAAGGATGCGACAGGTTAGGTATACGTACGTGCACGAAAACAAGATGGCGCGTTTGTATGAAATATCTGTGCATCGAATCATCGATAATCAGCATCGTAGATACTCAGGGTATCGCGTATGATGAGTATCGAGCGATTGATAAATACGAGTTACGATCGTTTCTCGTCGGAGAGCAAGCGAAATGGAAGTATACGCTTTTGAGACGCATAAAAGGAGTATCATCGCACCAGGATTGGGAATGAGGAAGTGTGGAAAAGAAAACGGGAGTTCGCATCTCAGTTATTCGAGAGGGGCGAGAAACAATATGCGGAAGCGTGTAACTTTGCATCGAACTGATATCGCAGGGAACAATCATTGAACTTTCAGTGCTATTTGCTCCCTCGGCAATGTCTATGTCCGTGCAGGCTGCCCTTCCTCCCGCCCCTCCTCCCTTTCTACCTCTCTGTATATGGAAACGAAAAGGTTACTACCCCTGTACGACACTGGTTTTACTTCCAGAGTTTCGTTTCAACGAAAATGTGCGCCAAGATAAGTCTGACTCGAAGAAGATTTTATACTATAAGCCATATGAATACGTATATCGATGATAAAAAAGGACGATCAATGTCCGACGATGATGAGGGAGCTAATCAGCTTGAAATCAGAGGTCTGCCATCATAATTCCAAAGAGCATGGAGTATCTTTCCAATAAACAATCCAAGGCCTCGCTTATATCCTCGCAATGAATAAGTATTGAAAATATTCAGATCACATGGAGCATCAAAAACTAATCGCATAAATATAAAATAAAATATGCTGTAAAATATAAGAATAAAAATAAAAAAATATAAAAAATATTAAGAGACTTTCTTGACAAAGTGACGCGGCACGTTCAAATTTAGAATTCATCCTGACCACGCGCAAATTAAGTCTCTTGCCACCTTAACGCTAATGACATCTGTATACCGAGTGCGAAAAAAGTGTGTGTACAAACTGTCTTCCCCAGCGCCATCGGCGACGGAGTAAATCACGCGACGTTCTTTTTCTATAATAAAACTGGCGGGGCAACCTTTATTTCACGTATCGCACCTTTCGCAAAATTATCGTACCAAGGTACATATGTACGTACATATATACATGCGCGCACATAAACATATATATATATATATATATATATATATATATATATGTATATATGTATATATACGTATACATAACCTCTTCTCAGTGCAGCAACCAGTGTGTCTACCTCTTTCATCTCCGTCTTCCTCGAGAGGCTTTGGATTACGAACAACCGGAGAACAGGGATAGGAACTAAATACGGAGTATCGGATAAACCGCGTGTAAACGGAAGTCGGGCTTCTAATTAAAACCGGATGACCCGTGGAAATAGTCCGTCGGCGGCGTTCGACGTTGGGTGCATACCTAGCCGTAAGCCAGAGGCAGGCGGCAAGAACCTCAGGAACCGACGATCGCGGGGCGGTAAATTAAGCCGGGCTTACGTCTAATGTGAAATGCTTCAACCGGAAAACGTCGTGGCATGAGGCTCTGGACCCTCCGTACGCGATTTTGAGCGATACGCGTTATTTCACGAGTTGCGCGGGCTGTCATTTTTCGTGGAACGACGAATGAATTTTTGTCGCTAAAAGGAATTTCTCACCATGAGTTTCATCGTCGATATTCACTATTGTCAATACGCTGTGTTAGTGGTTAATTCGTCTTATGAATTTCATTTGAACCGCTCGAAATATTCCACGACAATTTCATTTATACACTCATGTAACTTTCTGACGCAATCTGTAAGAGCTTTAGTAAATATAGCAAGATAAGGCCCGCCCTAGAGCCGAAAGGTCGTACGAACAGCTATTGTCCTTCGATTTACCAAGAACCCAGCCTTACCTCGGAACATCTGCTCGTTAAGTCCACTAACACAGAGTATTAATTACGTCATATCGAGCAAGAAAATAGTCAGGAGTAACCGTGTCATATTTTACTGTTTTTGCACGCTTGAAAAGAATACCGGCCCGTGGCTTTGCGACGAGAAATTAAATACTGGGCTAGGCGAAAAAAACAAAAATCCGATATTCCGTGGAAAATGAATACGTAACCACTGTTTACAAATGAAATATGTTTAAATATCGGAGTACTGTACACTTTTTAGCAATGAGAAAATAATGAAAATTGAGATAAAGCGTACCTAAATGGATTATCAAATGACCTTCTATCGATTTAATGGCCGTCTAACCATTAGGGGAACTATACTAATATCGCATACAGGGCATTAGTCGTCATGCAGCTGTACTGTTATCCGTTTACACGCTTAAATTCGCGTCGTGAGGAGCAGTAATTTCGTCCAGCTCCGGAGGAACGGCGTAGTGTCTTCGTAAATCTGTTCCATTCGCTCGATTAAAATCGATCCTAATCACGAGCCGGTGTAAATCTCTTAATGGGTCACTATGTTTCGGTTCGGTGCCTGATGGCGAAACAGGCGCGGATGGCCATTACCGTCATCAGATCTGTTCGATTGAACCCTAACGTCAATTTTAATGCTCCGTTACCGAGCTCCTAGCCGCCCCGAGGAAATTCTCTGATCCTTTCGGTGCTTAGAGGGAATCGAGGTGTGGCATACCCCCGTAATCTAATAGATTAACGCGGAACGAAACTATGCGCGGCTCAAATTGCACGCCAATAACGATAACAGAAATTCAAGACGCGCAACCTAATTCGCCCGTTGTGCATGCTCTCGACTCCCTCGATCCTTTCACAGTCGCGCAAAATAGAAAATCCTTGGCATCGCCTCATGCCCGCTAAGTTATGAGCGCCATAAAGTATCGACGATAGTACTCGAAAGCATTTAACCTCGACTTATAGTCGACAAGGTCGCGAGATAGATACAAGATAAATATAAGAGATAAGAGCTACGATGGTGTAGTGGATAGAAGCTCAGACCTGAACGCGGGTTCAAATTCCGCGCATCACTAATGGTTTTTCCACGTGATACTGTAGCTCTGATAATGCAACCCACCTCAAACAACAGCTCCTAAACCGAATAACCTTCAACAGTCGATACTGAAAATTAATTAAAAAAAAAAAGGGATGCGATTACAGGGTTATATTTATATTCAACAAAGAACTCGCGTGCCTTTAAGATCGATTTACGAGCGACGCATGAATGAGTAATACGTCGAATAATATCAGGATATTTGAGGCACACCATGTTTCGAGCGTGTAAGATTCTAAGCGGCCAGGAATACTCGAAATTTCCGCTCTGGCAATGTCCGTTGGGTCGCCAAACGTTTCCCTCGTCCATTGACCGCAGGAAGGAAGAGGGCATCTCCGACGGCGGTTTTATTTAGTCCCCGCCTAATGCCCCTAATGTCCCCGTTCTAAACCTGTAGCTTCGAGGGAATGGCCGTAGAACGTTAGCCGCTAAAGGCACATCGAGCGTAAATGTAGATCTCCGTCGCGAAAGGTCCAGATCCTGACGCAGCTTTGGCGTACGCTGACGATTAACCGGACTGTTGCGCCCAAGCTAGTCGCCGATCTGTGTGCATTTGCCAATGGCGAATATCCCTAGTGACGGATAAACGGTTCGAGCACGCAGGGCCAATGAAGGTCTAGTTACAACTTTGATTGTATCACCGACACTGAGCAATGCGTATAGACACATCTGGAAACTGTGGGGGCTTATTAACCTATCAGTGACTATCTTTGATCTCTCCCTCTCTCTCTGTCTATGTCTATGTCTATGTCTCTGTCTCTGTCCCTCCTCGCGTATCTTCCCTCTATTCTCTATTTCTCCCTCGAGCACTAACTATGAGAGCTTTTGGGGCGCCACTCGCCTTTGCGACGGTGGCACCTCTGGGGATTGGAATTACTTTCACGAGGACGAAATAAAACATTTTCCACGGGAATAAAATGAAGCCCCATAATATGCGACTCTGGGCGAAAGGATTTAAATAATCGCCGTACGGCCAAACGATTTGATTAAAGAATTCCGTTGCATTTGGACGTGTAATTAAAATCCCCGAGGCGGGAGGCCGAGATACGGGCAAATGAATTTCGCATTAACGTGCTCTATCCATTTATATTTATCGTTAATAAACTTGAATCGCATATTGAGCCGGTCAGGCGCGCGGTCTCCGAATGGCAAGGAGCGTTTATGAGAACCAGCGTCGAGGACGCGCGTCCATGCAGCCTATTTTTTTGCAACGGTTCAAATCATCCCGCTATGGATCATTTTAAAAATTACATCGAGACGATGACGAGGATAGGTTTGTTACCAACAGCGCGTCAAAATATCCAACTCTCTGTCCATCGAATATATATATACACGATGGAGAAGAGGCAGTGCCAAATCGAGGGGAGGAAAATTCGCGTGTAGGAACGTACGAAACCTGGAGCACGGAAATATTCCTGCGAACAATGCGTTAAATCGACTTAACGCGAGAGCACGGTTTATATCCTGTCCTCCAATCTCACGTTTTTTCCCCCCTCCACAGTGTTTACGGCGAAGAACGAACTTTCTCCTTTCCGGCGTGCATCGCTTTTGTCGAAATCCTCCGCCGTGGAAGCAGGTGAGGCGTTTTATCGTCCGGGAGACAAAGTGAGTCGGAGACTTTGATCGTTTCAGTTTTAGCCGTGGGATAAAGGTAGAAAGAGAAAAGACAAGTCTGCGCACCGGAGCCTGCGACCGGCTCCCTGCTTAATACGGCTTAATCCTTTTTAATTAAATGCTCTCTCGATCATCTCTGTCCCGACCCCTAAAAGTACTGGGGAGTAAACGGCGAGGCAAGATTCCTGCGAGTCTGCTACGGAAAAACGATGCGCGATCTGGCCAGATTAATGGCCCGATATTCTTGCGGCTTTTTTTCTCCCCCTCTCGTGGCTCTACAGAGTTTTTCGCACGATACGTCGGTTCTGCATAATTACGCGCACTCTCCTTAAGGGATTTTACCGCATCGTCGGGGAGGGGGAGAAGAGAGAAGAACATCTCCGTGGAGTTTTAGCGAGAAAAAGGAATCGTTAGAAGGACCACGATAATCCATTCTGCTTAGCCTGCATCGAATCGATGTCCTTTCGTATGACTCGATGCAATTCACTGGTGTCGAGCCAGTTCGTTATCGTTATGCGAATGCTAATGATACTTTGCACTCGTGTCCTTCTCGTGATTCGATGGAGGCCAGAAAAGTGCAATTGGGTCACTCACCTCAACCAATATCTTTTCGTGGTGGGCGTATGGCAACAGATGGCATCGTACTGGTCCGCTATCCAGACTATTAATATGATGTAGAAAGCCGTGGTGGTGTCGTCGAAGAATTCGGACATGATAGCCTCCATTCCTGTAACGAGACGAAGGTGCAAGGTTGTAATTTAATGTGATTATATTATAATTCGAATCGTTAAACATAAACCGGAAAATTATAATAAACTAGATAAATGAGTATTATTCGTTAAACGGGGTTATATTTTATTAAGTATAAATTGGATTAATAAAATATAATTCTTATATAATCCCTTTATAAAGCTCCACATTTTTGAGGAGTAACAAATCCGCGATGAGGCACTTTCACGTGACTCCATTTTGATTTATTCAAAATGCCTCCTCCAATTCGATTATAAATCTATAAAAATGGCCTCTCATTTTCCACGGTAAGAGAACGTGTTTTACGATCTTTAGAGGTGGATGTAAGTAATATTCAGTATCGTATCCTCCAGCTCCGAGAAGGAGTACGAAGCAGCTTGTTTCCCGAAGAGCCGATAGTGACTAATGATACTAAGCTGTTAAGTTTATTTGATAGAAATTTCCCGCTCGCCCCTAAGCGCTACCAGGCCATAATCGGAAATTTATACATGAACTCGCATCTTCGCAGAGCAAATCGATACCGTGGACTCGAGACGTGGAGCAGGATTAATCCTGTTAAGGGGGAGTCGGTCGCGTGAGCACGTATCTCAAGATCCGGATGTAACCTGACGTTCTTTCGTGCACTCCTCGATGCAAACATGCCCCTAATTATACCGAGCACACGGCCCGCATTATTGTCCCACGGACTCTCGAATACGACTTAAAAAGTTCGATTCGCGAGTCCTCTTTCCTGAAGGACAAGGAGCGATTCGCTCGTAAGTCTACGATCATTTTCAACCTCGATAACAAAGTAGCTACATACGCGCTTTATCTGAACACATCTCTTAACACAAGATAAAAAAAATCCTGCACTCGTGATAAATACCAACCACATCGCCGGATCGATGCGCTCCTTTTGAATATTTCCATGCCAGCCGTGAATTTGAATACACCGCTTAATTATAATACACTCGCGCATGTAAACACGTACGAAATCGAGGTAAATTGAAATAATTCGGGCAACGACGAGGCGCCTGGTAAAATGGCGATGGGGGAATTTTGGCATCGCACGTTTGATAATTAAAGGCCGCCGATCGATCGAGCAAGCAGCGGCATTTAAGCTTAGGAGGGACAAAAACATCTCCGTAGTTGAATCGATACCGCCGATCGGCCATTAACTTGCTCACAGGCACGGCCTATTAATCGAATAGTTTCCGCACAATTAAAAGTCCGCGGCGCGGCCCACCGGGATACGTTCCATGTAAATTTAATACCTGCACACGGGCCATTATCCGGTTAAAACGATACGTTCGATACATCCGACCGGTCGTTTTTATTGTTTCGCAGCCGCTGAACGGTAAATCTCACTTATCCTGTGAAACGTTACCCGGGTTATTTCACTTGCGCGCAATACCGTGGAGGCTGAAAAGATTCCGATTGACCGCATCGCCATGGGGACACGCTTGACGAATTGAGAACGCATTGTAATATGTTCCCCGTGCAGACAAATGTACGCGAATATTTATAACGTGTATCAACGGAAATAACGATCATACAGATTACTATACTTATCACATACTCTTTATCGTATGCACACGATATACATATCGGTAATAATAACGCGATCTTCATGCACGATATATGAGAAACAGAGTTTCAGAATATCTTGTCTTTCTAACTGGTATTCATCGACTTCTAATTAACAATGAAAATACTAGTAATCGAATTACTGATTAGGACGAAATCTCAATATTCAAGAATGTAATCGACGTAAAAAACGAAGATAAAAGAAATATCATCGAAAGCTCTATAACCTACTTCCGGATTATCAAAGGTATCTGTACGAATAATGTAATCATCGAAGCTCAAGGACATTGAAGGTATCTATCTAAGCGAGGAGAGTAAAAGAACAGTTTTACATTCTTCACGTCGCGAGCATTCTAGGCAAGGACGATGCAAGTCGGGTCAGTGCGCAGGTACATTTGTCCAAAAGGAAGAAAGTGACCGATCGGAAAGAGTAGCGCGAGAAAAGCGCACTGCACGGAGCTCCGTTTTCGCTAGCGTGTTTCCTAATGAATTGTAACCACGTGAAAAACCCACGGGAGACCGGGAGGGATATAATAAAAGTGTCGCGAGGGCGTGCCGCGGCCAGGTCACGAAAGTGCAAAACGAGGAAGGCTGAAATACGCCCGGTTTCCGGGTGATTAATGACGCCACTGAAAGCTCCCCGCGAAAGAATCGACGCGATACATTCGCCATCCACTGTGCGTTTGCACGTAGCTGGGGAGGAGGATTAACGAATGCGGAATCCACCTCTGTGCCTTCCTCTTTAACCCCTTTCTCTATTGGTTAACCAGTATCGCAAGAAATGCCTTGTTCTACGTTCTACTGCTTTTTTCTAATTGATTATAATGCGTAGATGATTGTTAAGGTTAAACACTGAAGCTACTAAATACTTTGCGGCTATGCTTAGGAGTGCAGTATAGATATAAATCAAAGAAGGAGGAGGAAAAATGTCGAGGAATATAATCAAAATGTCGGATAATGTATCGCCACAAAGTTGGACAATTTTTTTTATGGAATAATCGACTGGTTATTTTGACTGATTCTGCAATTTATTGTTGAGGATCAATTTTCTTAGCAAAAGCTCAGGTGGCTATCGCATTTCTGAGCGCAAGTTGAGGAGGATGAAAGAATCGAAGGGAATGAAGTAGACATGGATAATGATGTCGTGATAAAAATTTGCTTATGAAACTCGAATTTCGAAGGTGTTTCGTCCGGGAAATGTAAAGCACGGTAACTTAAAGAAAATTGAAGACACTGAAATTCAGAAGATATTGGCTCCTTCAGTTTCACGGTATTACTTTGCGAAACCCATAAGTTTCTTCCAATAATCCTCTCCTAGAGCAGCTGGCGTGATGCAATCGGGACCAGACAAGTTAATTTATGTTCTACTTAAGGTTTCTACCTTTCCCTTCCTCATTAACTCTTCACGGATATTTTAAGGATTCTAACATTCAAACTTCTTCCCGTCTGTCTATTTTCAGGGTATATACGACGATGAAAATTCGTGCTCAATATTAACAGAAAACGATCCCCTAAATATCCAACCGTGTACTATAGAACATCGACCAATTAAATTTCCGTGAAAAATACGCTGAGTACAGTAATTCAAATCACGCATCAGACCCACAGATCACGACAAAAATAACCGTAGTACCAATATTAAACCTTGGATACTCAAACTTTTCCATTTCTACAATTTTCCTATCACGCAAAAAAATTCACGCATATCGTGCGCAAATAATTCAGTCAAAGCTCATCATTGCAATAATGAATAATCGATTCAACGGTTGCTCTCCCCAATGCTTCGATCCTACGGTTGCTGTCTCGAGATTCTACGTACAGTAGCTGCAAATCTGTGAGCATATAGTGGCGGTCTAAAAACCGAGGATGGCCTGGCGGGTAAAATATTATGGGAAGGCTACCGGCGGATGGCAGTGGTAGATGAAGGCACCTCCCGACACAGCAGGATGAATGGCCCGAGGACTAAGGGTGCGACGTTGGATAATTAGTTTCTTGATCGGACACAGCGCGTGAAAGCAGGAAGAAAACAACCGACGGAGAATGCTAATGAGCGTGCCCCAGTAGTTTGTAACCCGAATGCACGGGGACGGCGGTACAAATCGACGAGCATACGCCCTGGACAGGGGGGTAGAAATGACACCGTGAAGAATCGCTCGACGAGAACGAAAGACGAGGAAGAAATGCAGGAGGAACGTCCTGGCGTGAAGAGAAGGAGGGAGCAAAAACGAGGGACATTTTTTTTCATCTTCGACACCGACTGTGAATCCCTTGGTCCACGATCCACAGTTCGAACGTTAACCTTGTAATATCCATTATTAATCTTTTAACACGAGAAGTAGCTGGAACATTACTAACATGTGTGAGTGTGTCACGTATAGCTCAAAGAAAGAAGAGGATAAAGGATTGGTTTGAAGATTCTAGTGTTAACACAGAAATTAGAAATCGGAAACAAATATTTTCCACCATCTTTGTTATTCTTACTTGATGTATACGTAAAGTGAGGTTAGAAAATCTCGGGAAAACGGGTAAGATTTTTAAAATTTAAATCGATTCAAATTTTTCTACGAGGAAATGTCGACTGCGCTTTGTATACTTGATCAAGGTGAGTAAAAAAACTTGGGGAGCAAAAATATCGAATAGCAAAGGCAATGGCACACTAACAAATATCAGATGTCAAGTAATACGAATTGAGTATATTACTTTGTGAATATAACTCGATGCTATGAGTGTAAATATGTGACGGGCAACTAATCACCATCGGATCCGTATAAACGATCAAATGAAACGTGTCGAACATATTGGAATGTGGCGAATCGAAAAGTGGACGTTTAACGACCGTCAATCGGCGTGCTGTTGACTGATCGCAATCATCCCAATTAAACAAGTCAAAGGCATCGCAAATTCATTATATTCATGGATTCGTATTAAGGTCAAAATATTACTCGGGTATCACATTCAATAAATCTATCACCCTTACGCTTTTAACCGCAACTCAAAAGTCAAAATAAAAGACATTAGAACGTGACCTTGGAAGACAATCAAGTTTTTACTTTCGCGCCATATTCTCCGATCAACAGGACTGAGTATATACTCTACTACAGAACGATATTATCATATATACTCTATAGTGTGTTTTTATCCAATAATCAAACCAAAATTCCTAAAGTACGCGAAAAATTATTGTCGTTAGAAAATATCTGTAGCGGAAAAATATCAAAGAAATTCAGTATCAAACGCTTTATTCAATCTCTAAATAATTTCGATTGTCACGATCGAGATACAGTTATTGACACGTTTCTCGAAGGAGTGCCTTGTACGAACAAAAAATCCAAGATTCGAGCCGATGATCGAACCTTTTGACGTGAAAATTCGAGACACATGAATCAGCCGTGTACGGGCCCAGGCCGAAATGGTTTTAACCCAGGATAATGCACGGATAATGCACTCATTTAAATGCATACTGGCCGCACATAACCTTACACGGGTAAGCCCTCTTCCTAGGAGCGGCCGCGGCCGAGTGCTCACGGTGAGTAAGCCTCAACATTTTCTTCTTCCTCCTGACTTTTATAAAGACGTTAAAATTCCTCGGGCAACTCGACGAACGTTCGATAATCTCGCGGCCCGCTGAAATTGCATGGAGAACGTTCCAATTTATGTCGCCTGCGCATTCTTCCGCCTCGAAAGAGAGAGAGAGAGAGAGGAAAGAAAGAGGGATCCTCGTTAGTCCAGAAAAATGTCTCGATTTTTCAACCGACCGTCAATAATTAAACGTGTCGGCCAAAGAATTGCAAAATATTCGTGCCATCGAGAGGACGATGATTTTTTCACATTCGAACAAGACATCGTTTCAAATTTCACTTTTCGTACACGTCAATATGCTGTCTTTCGTTGTACATCTGTTCAAATGGAGAGACACTATTGAATATTTGGAAATCATTGGGAGCTCGAGCTTTTCAAGACCATAAGTAAGCAGTGCGCCGAAATTACGTTAAACGACCAACCATGATGCGTACAATGCGGTTTAATTCGTCCTCAAACCGTGACAAATATAGGTTACCCTAACCTCACCAATCGTTCACGAATGTATAAATACCGACGACGGTTAGACAGAGTAATGTATATAAACTGGACCAAACGGACTGTAACCGAAACCGCTTCAAACGATCGAAGATAAAATTCAGAGTGACATGCTGAATATTACGGGGACACGTTGAATCGGAATCAATGGACGAGCTGCGGCTATGATCTATACAAATCTCGTTGAAACCGACAGACCCATGATGATCCTTTAGGCGTAAAAGTGCGTATATGTTAATCATCTAATTCCCAACTCCGCCTCAAGGCGGACCACGCTTGATCGCATATAATCGCGTGTATTTTTTTTTAGCATAACTTCCCAAATGTTGCGTTACAAATGAATCAAGGGTAATACTAGAGGTTTCATCTTTTTTTTACCGCGTTTCGTGTACTTTATCGTACTGAATACAGAGCGTTCCTAAATAGTCCAAAACATGCCTAATATTCCTAAACGTTTATAAATATACCTAATGCAATGCAGAGAATAGATCACTCACGAACGAATTAAGAGCTGTGACGGACTCTTTTTATCTTGCACGTCTCTTGACAGTTAACAGCGATTGTGCAAGCTCGTATTCGATGCCACGATGGCGCTTCGATCATGCTCTGCCCAACGTCGATCAATGGCGGATTCACGGGTCATAACTAATTCGCGGTCGAGATTGACAAACTGCGTCCACGCTGGACAACGTGCGCGACACGTGCGTACTCGTGCATTGGTTTCACACGCGTCTGACCTTATGCTCGTGCGACGCGTCGATGATCAATCGATCGTGCATAAACATCAACCTATGGTTGATGCATCAATGCAACTGTGACCAGTGCAGGGAACAGTTGTCCAAATCGAATTTTTCATAATAACCGATGGTACGATATTAAACTGCAATAGCGCTACTGGCCACGACTAGTTAAGGGTTACACTGCAGGCTCAATTTAATTGTAGTGTGAATAATCACATAATTATTTATAATCATTTATAATCGTATAATTTATTTAATCTTTGGCATCGATTTCTCAAAATTAAGTATTCCACATAAACTGTGAATCGGCTGAAAATATAATGTATAATAGATCTGGAAGACATGACTGCGATTCGTCGGATAAAACGAAACCGGGGAAGACATTTTATTCGGCTACTCCAAGCTACTCGCTTCAGAAAAAATAAACTCTCGTACAAGATGCTTAGAATAAAAATAACTTTAGAATAAAAAAGAAGAATACACTGTCTTCATATTCCACTATTCTCGATTCCATTTAAAGTACGCCCGCTCTTTTGACGCAGGGAGAAAGTCAAAAGCCCGAGTTCGAGACGCTCGAGGTGATACGCGAAACTCGCAAACCTACGGGACAAAGCAGTCCGATCAAAAAGCGTCGCGCGGAATAGCGACGTCCCTTGGAGAAATCACGATTCGAATTTCATCCGTGCGCAACATGGGCTTTGTTATCCATCCGTGGGAAAGCGAGAGCGTTACCTCTCTATGCATCCTTCGTGACGGCCGAAACATTTCGTGCACGCCGCCGCCCAATGGAGTCGTATTTAATAGAACGCAGAATAGAGTTGCCGCACGGCCGTCTGCTTTCTGAAGGAACAACGGCTAATAATGTGGTCAATCAATGGTCAACTATGTATGGCCATCGCTCACGTGTCATCGGCATCGAGTAGAGCCAGGCCGGTTGCCAATTCCGCGCAGACCACGAGACGGGTGCAGCCTAATGGACATAATATTTCCTGCTGGCCGACCACGCTCCGCGCGTTTGAGCTTGATTGAACCCGAGATTGGACGTATTTGGCTCTAATCGAACTCCCGGAGATACAAGCGCGCTTGACTTTTAACATTTTCCACGGCGGCCAATCCGCCATGGCCACCGAAACCTTGATGTTTTTTCCCCCATTTTTCCCCCCCTCCTCCTCGGGAGCATTCGATTTTTCAAAACCCCCTACCTAATGCCTCTTTTGTATCCATCGCTCTCGGCCTCGAGGAGGTTTGATTGAAAAGGAGGACGGTGTATTCGTAGCTCGTGCATAAGGCGGCAGGTTAATTGCGATAAGAAAAGCGGAGAGCCTTTGGATAAGAACGATGTCGATCAGTGGTGCGACCCGGAGAATCAGAATGATCGATAAACCGAGGAGGATGAGAAGGATGACGCGAGCGGATCGTGCCTCCGCTTGCCCGAGAGATAAACGTGTTTATCCATATTACGAGATATGGGTAGAAAATTCGATGGATTCTCCGAAGCGTCGAATATCACGATCAACATGCCGGTAGCGAAGTGATGATTTGTTCGGAGGGAAGGAGATAGCCGTTTGATCAAATTTATTTAATGTTATTTCATTTAATCGTCGGAAAATGCGCGTAGGGGGTGCTGAAGGGTGGGTGCGATTTACACGCTACTCCGCAGGGGTTTCTCGCGCAGCAATGACGCAGAGATTAACGATACTCTGTATGTTGATATAACTATCCAGCCGAAACAACTCGGCCGGCAACTACCACCCGACAACTCCGAATTCCATTGCGTATTTCCCGCAGAAACAGGGAAACACGGTGCAACCCGAGTGCACAGTTGGCAAACGGATTTTCCTTAGCCTTTGCCAGGCCCGGTGTGATCCACGAAATTGTTGATGAGGGAATTACAGGCAAACTCGGGTTCCATGAATACGCGAAAGTCGAAACCTTCGTTGCACAGGAGCGACATATCGCCGATACGATTTCCTTCAAAAATATCCTGATCGAACAACATCGCTAACAAGAGATTATTAATACTCGCAATTCCCTTCTGAGAGGTAAATCAAAAAAAAGAGGCATTAGAAAACTGCAAAATATACCAGTAAAATAATGCAAAGTGGGACGATAAACAAAACGAAGTTAATCTCAGCTTTACTTCATAAAGTAACCAATCGGATAATAACGCTATAACTAATCTTCCACTGACTTAATACATTATTATAATACGGAGTAACGTTTAAACAATAGTGCAAGACACGTTTAAGGAAAGAACTCTAATGTTACGATGAAAAGGAAGAATGATACGATGATCTGCATAATACAACAAAATCAGGGACAAAGACGGATGGTTACACCATGGATGATGAGACTCTCCCAAGAAACGACTGACCCGTCAGCCTGACGGGCTCGATAGTTCCAGCGTTAATACGCAACGAGTTTCGTCGGTGAGACATAAGCAGATAAACGAAAATGCGTTCCGGTCTTCCCTGCAAAATGTGTTTACGGCATATTAGGCGGTCGATCAGGCGTCACTGATGCGCCCAGGCGCCGCCACCGACTCCGTTCTTTGACGTTCCATTATGCAAAATCGCCTTTCCCCCGAATGCCGAACGACGCGTGGACGATTTGACGTGAATCCACGCCGACGACGCCCGAGCAAGGGCCAACGGCCACGAGGAACGAGGCTGGGCCGGGAATTTTTAACCCGCTCCTTCGCAAAGACCACTGCAGCCACCCGTCATTGCTTTATCATATCTCCTACTATAATGTGGAGAGCGATATGGCACGGAGAATTCAGAATCCATTATCTCAAGAATAAAGATCGATTTCTATGTGATATGTATACCGTAGCTCTGGTGGTTCGGAATCCACCTTAAATAGTAGGTCCTAGGCCGTATGACCTTAGCAGTCGGTGCCGAAAAATGAATTAAAAAAAAAAAAAAAATAAAGATCGATAGTTTAGTTTTGGAAAGAAAAATAGTCACTTTTATGACGATGGATTTTTTGAGATTTTCCACGATTTCTCTGCAGCAAGGTGATCGCTGTATTTATCTATCGAGGTTTCCTCTCTATCCTACTTCTTGTGTTTAATGCACGTGTTATACTTAAGTGTGCCTAGGAAGGAAGCAGTTTTAATATTGAAATCTGTTAAAAGCGTGTATTAAAATCGCGCAATGGTTTATAACTTTGATCGAATATAGCGGCATTATTTACCTCGAGGCTTCTCTGACCATCCGTACTGTTTTATATCACAAGCTAATGAACCAGTCGGCTGATTATTAAAATGGTTATAGTAATATATTGGGTGAATCGAAGTATGACGGGAGATGCTAAGTAATTGATGCGGGCCCTAGAAATTTGTGTGCGGGACACAGAAGAGAGTTCTCGCTCGAGAAATGTCAAGAAGGAGGAAGAGACGGGAGTGCGTTATTTCGTAATAGAGCACGAGAACGGAAACTGTGTTGCATTTCATCGTATAATGATGATCAAAGTAATAATGTCCTTGGGAATTATGAATTGTAATGTAAGGCAAGGGGTGCACCTTCTTTCCTTAGAAAGACTTTCCATCAAAGTTTCGCGGAGGGAAGGATACCACGGCACGATATTAACGGAGAATAAGAGGTACGGGCTCCTCGGATCGGGTACAAAAGGTATGTCAAAACAAGGAACACGAAGAAACCGCGATAAGGCTTCGTTCCGTATTCGTTATTCCTGCTACGTTTCTCGTGCATTTCAACGGTACTGAATCTCCATCGGTGCTTATTATCGTGAAGAAACGGTCCGTCTACATCGACAAAAAAGACACGCCCATGCCCGACGGACCGAAAAATTGCATTTAAAAACAAATTCGCCAGGAACGACCATGACTAGGAAATAAGGGAAGTTTGAGCCACGTGGATGGCAAACAAACTCAATGAGAAAAGATCATGTGGTGCAGTACGTAATATTCGCGTAAATATACAAACGTAACGGAATATCCAATATTACAGCCATACGCATCTTCGTTCTTATCGTAACAACACACATCGATAATACCTAACGCGTCACTAATCAAACTGAAATGTCTCACAAATGAAAAAAATAAAGTCAACTCACCACGTTAATACTTATGACAAACGCCTAAAAGAAAAATCAGGCAATACTGCAGAAAAATAATTTTTAAAAGAACGAGTAGATAAGTCTATTGAAAATCAGACACAATTGTCGCGCGCGTATAACGAGCGACCACGACTGTGGGTTCGATTATCAAGCGATCGAGATCATCGAATCGAGGGCCCATCATCCATAATCGATCTTCGATAATCCCAGAATATATGTTTCCCTTAAAAAACCCTTAAAATCCAACATTCCATCGTCGACTGCATTTTCTTCCGGCGGCCAAGGGGGCGCATCTTTGATCGGGCCACGTTTCTCGAAGTCGATCGACGAGATATCGATGAGAACGCATGCAGGAGAGACGAGGAATTTACGCCTCTACAAAGTAGGCGGATAACGTTTAGATCGTTTCCCGTACGCGGTGCACGTCATCGATATTGGATTCCTTTCGATGCTTATTATCGCAAAGGGTATCATCCCTTTTCTCGCCCGACGGAGGGGGAAGGGGGGGGGGGGAATATATCGGTAGCGAAGGCAGTGAGAAGTGCAAGGGTTGCCTGAGGTACGGAGAGCTGGAGAAATCGCGGAGAGAGGGCCGTAGGATGACGGATGGAGGGCAGGAAGCGACACAGGAACCGGAACCCATTACTCCAGATAACAACTTCCCTAAGGCTTCCTTTCCTTCTCCTGCTTCTGCAGGAGCTAAACCGATACACACACATGTATATAGGTATATACATGCATACATACATACATACATATATATTTATATATATATATATATGTAGATATAGATATAGATATAGATATATATAGATATATAGATGTATACACAATATACACAGAAGATCCGAGGAAATCCGAGGAAGGAGAAGGCGGATCCGGAAATTTAACACTTCTGTTACCATTTTGGCCGATTACTGGCTGTGCAACTGGTGGCCCGCCGGTATGAGAGCTTAAACAAAGTTTCCTGGACCCGAGAACTCGGGAATATATCTATGGCAGGGGCTCTGACATTTCTTTTTATAATACAACTTTCGATATATCTACACATTCGTAACTTAATGTGACATTTACAAGTATCAGGAGTGGAGGAATTCGATAAATAGCGAGTTGCGTGAATTGCAATGATGTAAATGTAAATCTCCTGGTAAATGTATTCTTTGAACGTGTCAATGAATAATTATAATATTAAATAGTCGAAAAGAAAATGCAAAAAAATTCCACGAGCATTAACTCGAGGCACGTATTACGTGTGCGATAGACTCTTCCTTTTGCATTGAACGTCGAAGATAAAGTGAGCTCTAGGAAAATACACCTCGCACGTCATTGTTATCCGCTGGTGTCGCTTCAATTTTATACTCAGACCGTACCAATGAAATCGTATCTGCGTGCCGATAATAATCCTCGTTAAAACCAGAACGAAGGAAAAGCGCGTATTATGATAGCCATTATCAAAAAAAAAAAAAGGAGGGGGAAAAATGAAAAGATACTCTCGACGATCATTAAAGTTTCGAGTATTTTAAACTTACACAATGTAATAATCGGGGATTTAATGTGGCTCGCGGTACGGTTTCCAACGAGAGGAGACGCGAAAACGTTACCAAGAACGTTTCGACAGAGTGTCGAACTTTTAAGTATCTCAAATTTACTCAACTTATTTACCGTACTTTACTTGCACTTCAAAGTGCGCCAACGGCCGGATCGCGAATGAAAGCAATGGAGCAGCCGAAACGGAAAAAATGTAGTTGAGCGTACGAGCATTAAGCCGCGCAAATCGATGCAAAATTATTCGCGTGCCTTGAGTACAATTTACACTCTCATTAAACAGCGTAATTTCTCGTATATCTTCGTCCTATTTTCAATTTCACCAATTTCACCCAGTATGCCAACGAGCATCGCGTTCTTTCACGGTACGATCTGCGTTAGTAAAATTGACGGCCATACTTTCAAATTGTTAATTAAATATAAACTGTAAAAAATATAATAAATTTCCGCCGGCCTTCTGATATTTGATTAAAAACATTCCAAATGGCCAGCACTGGCGTACTTCATAAAAGGACGATCGACGAGTGACGAATACCCGTCAGAGGAAAACGATATCAAAAGCGCAAATTTACATTCAAAACAATTTTCCGGAGTAATGGACAATTGAACTCATACCCATACGGACAATTCAACGCACACGGACGTTCTAATTAACACTAAAACTGCGGTCCACTACCCCAACATACCTAGCAGTCCCCTAAAAATCTATAAAAAAAAAAAAAGAGGACGCAAGAGAGTGAAAATAAATAAATTCACCAAAATCGTTTGCGCGGTCAATGACCGAATACAGGGGAAAAAAAATACACCGACACAAACTCGAGGAATTTTTCTATCACATCGCGGATCCATCATATTCACTGCTTCGGCAGTCCTAGTCATTAAGGCCATTACGGGGCAACCGTTATCCATTGCGCCCCTACAATAAACCCTTTAAACCCCGTGGAATTTCCCTAGACCAGAGCCAGCGCATTCCTGGCCGAAGGAAGAAAAAAGGACGACGGGGAGTATTAAAGTCTCGCCGGGGGAATATTCGTAAATCCAATTTTATCAGTGTTTTCAGGGGCGTCGCGCAGGATGCCGTGGGATTAGCGATATCGCACTCTGTGCAGGTCAATTGGACGGCGCGCTGACGGACATGCGACGCGTGAAGAGGAGATTCGGGCCGAAATGGAAATGGGCGTCGCGGCGGCGGCGGCGGCGGCGGGGAAGCCACCGACGCCGCCACCGCTGCTAAATGGGCTCCGAGCGGGTTGCCCAACTGTTGCGCCTCCATCAGAAATTTATGCAGAATCCCAGGTTAACCGTCCCGGCCAATCAGCTTTGTAACCGAGCTAACGGCGTATCATGCCGCGCCGCGGGACCGAGAGAGGCCCTGATTTAGTAAAAAGCCCTTTAATATTTCACACCTTCGGCGCCACGGCGTGCCGACCCGATTTTCGGCGGATGCAACGTCGAAAATATCGTCCCCCGATCGTTGGATCCGGCGCAAAGCCATTTCTGCTGTATACCGCGGCTCTTGAATCGATCGAAGTGCATGGCGTAAAACGCGTTTTCGAAGCGTAGCAAGGAATTTGCGCGCGAGACCTTCGAGAAGCCGACGAAGACGATAAAGCGGATGTACGAGAGATTTTTTCTTCCCTTTGGAGATGGTACAAAAGAGGCGCGTATGTTCAACTGAAATTGGCGTTGACTCATTTTCTTTCTCCACAATGGGATTTTTTTATCTTTTTATCGTTGAACAGAGAAGACGTTGTAGATAATCGTTATGAAGGTATCTTATAACTGTAGTTTTTTTTTGTTGGTCTTTTTTATGGTATTTTGCAAATATCACGAGATTATCGGATGGCAAAGCGATGTTTGTGAAGGTAAGGATATCGAGAGTCCTGCGATCAGGATAGAAAAACTAATAATTGTAACGTCGATGAAGTGATTATATGAATTAAATGTCCGTGGAGATGGATGGAAGTGTACGTGAAGTTCGATAACGCGCAAAGTCGCAGGCTTGCGTGTGCATTAAATAGGAATTGCGTCTCGACCTCGACGACTGATGAATCTTAATGCAATTTACACGCATAGCAAAGGCTGTGTTTAACCTGGACACAGAATTCCGGGTAAGCGGATGATTCACGGAAGTGTGAAAAATACCTTCTTAAATCGACACCTGAACGTAGTAATTGATCCACGATAAAATCAGCGATACTATTCTCTATTAATTTAATGCTCGATAATAAAACATATCCGCGAGAGAAAAATAGGGATTAAGAACAGGATGATTTATCCTTATGGTAATCAACGATACCATATTGACGAGTCATCGTCTACAGGCATCGCGTTCCTTCAATTTTAAATATCTGCACGTAAACGCCTGGGTCTATCGCGACGCCCCATTTCGTTCCCATAATTAAGCAGGGACACTCGGCCAGTGCAAGGTACGAAGAATTTTCTAGCAGGTACATAATTTACGAAAGACATCTATTAATTATTCTTTATTCGTTTCGACTTCCTTTACCTAAAATTCTATATTATTCTTTTAACTAATTCGAATAAATTGAGCAAGTCGGTAGGTTTAAATTCGTGCATTTCTGGTTAAAAAAAAAAAAAGAGGAGGAGATTCGCCACGTTTGGTATGTTGTCGACTTACCGACTAGGGCCAAAATCACCGTCAAGAGGGAGGCAGCTGGAAACGCCACCGTTAAGTTAAACTCTAGCATGTGTAGTAGATCCACTGGAACAAAGAGATAAGGAAATATAGTCAATTGAGATCCTAGGTAGCAGGGGATCGGTGTCAGAAAATGATTCGCAAGATATCCCGCATAAGCTCTCGCATTTCCTCTTTTCCCCCTTAGTTTGCGCGCGTGTCGGGCGACCGACATCGAGATCTGCATGCGAAACAACGAGCGGTTTGAAGTTAATATTTATTAGACACTTGGTGGGAAAAAAGTTGACGCGCAAAAGGTTATTACGCAAGTTGTGGACCGTAAGTAAATCGCCTCGCGTTCGACGAGTCAGTTCAAAGCTCGATAAGAATTAATTTAAAAACTTCCTCGATCTCGATTTAAATTCCAACAAAGTTTCTATCGGAGCTTTAAGATGGGAGGCATCGTCGTGCTCTTTCTTGATAAACCTAATGTGTAAGCTCGGCTAATTTATTCCATTCGCCTCTTCGATCGCAAAACTTTTGCAAAATTATTATTAATTACCTGAGATACCGGGAAAAAAAATTTACATCCACCCTCGATCGATACATCCACCCGACGTCTGATAGAGTCAACGTAATTATACCATACGAATCATTTCTTCTAGCGCCAGTTTTCCATTAAAATTACCTCCCGTGATAACAGAGTATAGTGCATTAAACGTCTCGCGGCGGTTTATTTGAAGATTTAAGCATCGCTAAGATTTCGAGAAGAATAATTGAAACGCGAAATCGTGAAACGCAGCACAAATGAGATATCGAAGGGGAGATTGGGTTTAAAGCCTCTAACATTAATGGACATTAATTAGGTTTTTATGGCGTTTCTGCCAATATCGTTAGTCGCATCGAAAATGCTTTTAATCGAACGACGAACTTCGTAAGATCCGAGAGGGCGTTAAATATTCAGATGTGTGCCCAGGTAAGATGGCCGCCCGACAACGCGATTAAGTTAATACTACTCCCAGGTGACGATGCACGTCGTCCTGCGCAACCGTCTTCTTTATAAGCACCGCAGTATCGTCACTTACGAATTTCCAGGGCAGCCTTGGCGTTTCGATTTAATGAATTTTAGATTTCGAGTTATTGCCCACTACCTACCGGCCCAGCGGTTATTAAAACTCCGAGGGCAGAGTCGTCCCGCGCCGTATAATCTCGCCGCCACCCACCGCCAGGCGTCCCATACAATCATTCTTTCATGTTTACCTGTACTTTTTTCAGCCTCAATTTAACCAGGGTACAAAGAAAGTTTAACACGGGGAAGACCGCGGGTCGTGCTCGCGTAAAAAGCGAAAAATACGTCAAACAAAAGTGAAAGGGCCAAAGGTAACTTATAACTGAAAACATCGTGTTGTATCAAATCGAATGGAAGAATTATCGTCGATCGAAATATGATTCTTTGGGAAAAAAAGAAAAATAATAGCGATTTGTAATATTCACGATCAAACTTTGTTTGAAAAACTAAGGGTCAATTTCGATAATTCTGATAATACTCTAGAATTATACGAAATATTGCACAACGTAAAAATAAAATTCCACGTCAATAAATTCCACGTGAAAAATGATTTTTTTGATTATTAATTAAAATAATTCCACGTGTTTGATTAAATTTCAACGTCGATATTTGAATTCGTGTCGTCGGTTAATCAGGTTCGAACAGACGTGAATCGATGTACATTTCGAAAAAAAAGAGTTTGGTGCGCGATTTCAGAGAATCTTTACTTATTCACCGAAACGGGTAGTCAGATTACATAATTTCGAGACAGAAAAGGGAAGGGCGAGAACGCGGGGACGGAAACGCAAACGAGATGAAAAAGGAGGGGACGACAGGAAGAAGAGAGTCTGTGTAACGAAAGCAAACTGCCGGAGATAAACATGAGCGTAAAACTTCGCCGGGCCAGGATCTACCTGACGCAAAACACCCGAAACTCACAGATGGAAGAAGGAGATAGGCCACCCTCCGCTGTGTTTTTCTATGCAAATTTGTATTTCAAACGATTAGCTTGCGAAAACAGCCCCGCTCTACGAGCCTCTGTTTAAAATTTCCCCTTTCCTTCCACGCCCCCCTCCCTTTTTTCTCCGCGTAACTCCGGAATCTTCCAATGGGCGTGAAAGAAAAACCTTCGCCCCGACAAGCCGACATCCTTTTTATCGATTCTCGTCTAACCGCGAGCGGTTCTACGAAGCAAATTCGAGGCGAACGAGCCGAGTAAATTTTTGTCGCGCCAAAGACTCATTCTTATTAATCGTCGCAAAGAAAAATGACAAACAAACGCACCATTCAAGCTCTGTACCTCGAAGAACATAAATGAACAGTGAAATAGACAAACACGAGGAAGAACATAGTGTTGAAGCTGGATATCCTGTATTCTGATATCCTAAAGTTCGGATGAGGTGAAACATCACCCGTACATACTACGCTTTAAGGTTATGTAATTTATATCGGTATTACATTAATATTGTTGCAATGCAATAACTCAGCAATGCCGGGTCGTGAATTTGCGAGACGAACCAGGATTATCCGACTGCACAGATATAACGCGCTAAGTCGCGCATGAAAACCGTATTTATTGGCCATTCGATTTCCCGACCCTTTTTTTTCCACCGCGCAACGAGGAGAAAAGGGATCGCAAATGGAGAACGAGGCAAAGGTTGGGACCATTAATCGGCGGCAACGCAGTCACCGTGATGTCATAATCCGTCGAGGAAGAGGGGCAAGAATATTTCAAATCGAACGTATGCACGTGAACGAGAAAACGTTGTTCGGGCAAAAACAGAGGGGCGAAGAGGAAGAGGAAGGGAGGGAGGAAAAGAGCTGCTGGAGAAAAGCGGAGCTACGGACCTCGAGGGTGTTTGTCGACTGCACGGTTAAACCAGTCAAAGCAGCGCAGTACGGATTCTCGTGTAACCTGGGACAAACAAGACGGCCAGCAATGTTCAGATAATTTCTATCTATCGCCGCCCCCGGGCTGCGTACAGATCGCGACAGACGAAAAACAAACTGAAAAATGACGGACACTGTGATGGGAATGCGGAGTAAAAGCGAAGGGTTTTACATTTGGGTTTCGACTGGGATTGTAGTTGGTATATTGCGGAAAGTAATTTTACGAGGACGCGGTAATTTCATTATTCTGTTTGTCAAATATCGAAGACTTATACGATGGAGTTACTCATACATGTGTTCTTCGATTCAGTTTAGATTGCGCTGTTGATTATCGAATTATCATTGATCGAGTGTAACTTAAATACCGTGAACCAAAGAAATGTAATCGATCGACACTGAAAAAAAAAAATGCTGAGTTTGCAGAAAGTAATTGATGTTAATTAAATTGCCATGAAATAGAAAGATTGCAATTAATATAAAGCGAACAAGTGCGTAATTTGATAAGTATGAGTGTAATGTTCCAAAGAAAATTGATGATCTTCTGCAGAGCGCGACTGACGTAAAATAACATAATACTGAGATAATTCGCGCACTACTGGAAATGATGATATCGCGTATCTTCGAGCGCGGTAATTATAGCGGTAATCAGGTATCGCGTAAACAGTCTATTACGCGGCTTTACTTAGAAAAATGAAAAACAAAAAACAAAAAAAAAGCAACAAACGTGGTAATTATCATCATGAATACAGTGTAACAACACTGGAGCCTTGCGTAACAACCTCATGAATTAAATATAAATTTCGACAGACATAAAAAAAATAGAAGCAATGGACTTCTATTCGATATTCTTTTCGGCCATCACCAGTGATGCTTAATGGCTAATCAAGGATGACCTTCGACGGGTCCAGGAGAAAAAAAAAGTGTTTTATTTCGTTAATAATTTATTATTCGTACAAAAGGGGACTAATCAAATGCATTAGAGCCGAAAGGCCTTGAGTGCCTATCGGCAAAATACAGACGTCGAACGACGCAATTCACATTTGCCGCGATTAACTAGGCTACTGTCGGTCCGGAATTGAGTCATGCTTCACAATTAATGCCGTGTAACGTCCTTGCCACGATAGAACGCGCGATAGAACGAGAGGCATCTTGCTTGTTGACTTCTAACGCCTCCCAACGGACGCACCGACGACTGAACATCCTGGTATCAATTTTTGATCTGCTTAAAATCCACGCCACGGTTACGCTGGTACGTACCAGAGTGAGCAATCTTTCGAAAAATACGATACCCCCGGTAAAATTGCGATTGGAGAAATTTTATTGCACGCTATTTTATTTTGCACGGGTGCCTTAATCTACTGGGAGATTTAAAAACCGAGCACCCCACTCTGGATAAGGATAACGCGACGATAAATCGGCCGTGTATGTCGCACGCATTATCAGGCGATTCGAGATAATGTTTATATAAACTCCGGCCCGATATCAGTCTCTTACTTCACCACGATGCAAAATTGGTCGTATTATAATTATGACCTCCTTACTGGGCCGCTGAGAATATTCTGACGGTTGTTGATCTTTTAAACATTAATCGTCAAGCTCGTTGCCATAGTGACCTCGCTCACAAATTATTCCTACGCCCGATTTTTTGCGTGGGTTGCTATGGTTACGAAACGCATAACAAAGCCATTACCCAATCATCGTTGAAATGATTTGATTGGTTAGACCTGAATATCGATAAGCACGATTAATACTTCCTCGAGTCACCTAACTCCCAACAAATTGACCGTGAACTTAGCATTCGAAACATCGAGAGGAAATTTTGCACAGGGGATCGTCGCTGTATACCCACACTTCGAAATTCCTTCATTTCATGGTACAAAAGGGTACAAAAACCAATCACCACTGCGATGATCGAAACTCTTAAAAAATCTCTGAATTCGCCCGAAGAGTCTAATTTCTAAGATACACAAGTGTCACGACAACGTGCACTCCAAGAAATCGAGTAGCTAGGGCTTCCTTTTCTCCAGGCCCACCCAAAAACCGCCTTCTGCGCGCAAAGTGAAGGCACTTTTCGAAAACTGCGTCGGTAGTTTGGTTTTCTTCGTAGCCTTCAGCACAAATTTGTGCAGCAGGTGAACCAGCAAAATCTTCGTCTCCATGAGAGCAAAGCGATTTCCAATGCATTTGCGCGGTCCAAGGCCAAAGGGCATGTAAGTGTAGGGTAGGATATTGTCCTTGTTTTCTTCGCTGAAGCGCTCAGGAATGAATTTCTCCGGTTCAGGGAAATACTTGGGGTCGTGGTGCATCGCGTAAACTGGAAACCAAACGCTGACGTCCTTCTCGACCAAGCAGGTCTTGGCACCTGGCATGGTCGGAGGCAACTCGTACTCCTTGACGCAAACCCTGTCGATGAACACCACCGGCGGATACATCCTCAATGTCTCGTTTATCACCATGTCCATATACTCCATCTTGGACAGCGCCTCGTACGAGATCTGACCATTGCCCTCCTCCAAGTACCTATCCACTTCTTCCCGCAGCTTCTCCTGGACATCGGGATTCGCCACGAGCTCCTGAACCATGTAGCACATGAGGGTGGAGGACGTGTCAAAACCAGCCAAGAAGAATATAAAAGCCTGAGCAACTATGTCGTTAATGGTCACGTCGCCAGTCTCCTTGTCCTTCGCCTGGACCAGCAGGTGAATCATGTCAGGCCTGACGAAGCCGTGTTCCTCGCGCATCTTCACCGTCTCAGAGACGATCCTCTGGAAGAAGCTGAGCGTCGATTTGGACAGGAAGGTCAGGCCCGTCATCTTCGATATCTTCGGGCTCAGGCGGAATAATATGAACTTCAGGAGGCGCCAGACGCCGCCGAAGGAGGCGGCATCGCCTCCCTTCACGAAGAACTCGTTCTCACGATCCGTAAGGGAGTTGACGTCGATACCAAAGGCCACCGTGGCGATCACGTCGGTCGTGTATCTGGTAAAAGCGTCCTTGGTCTCCATCTCCGAGCTAAATTCCGGATGCTCCGCCAGATACTCGGCAAATTGGCGCGAACAGTTGGAGACGAGCTCGAACATGAAGCGCATCTTGCTCGCGGTGAAGGAAGGGCTGAGGGTGTTCCTCATTTCCCGCCAACGCTCGCCCCTCAGGGAGAATACGTTCTTCCCGATAATCGGATCGATGTCATCGTCCACGAAGCTACGGTGGTCGGTGAAGTGCTCGAAATTCTTCACGGTGATATCGCGGATCAAGTCCGGATCGCGTATCACCAGCAATGGCGTAGAAAAATCCATCAAGCCGACGTACTTGGCTTCCTTCTTTACATTGTACACCTGTATGCAATAGTCCGCGAAGGACATCCTGCGAAGCAACACTTTCCATCCCGAGCCAAATACCGGTGCGCTGCTCATTCGAGGAACGCCCCTGGTGATCCAGTACGTCTGCTGGATGTACAACAACGACAGGAGCTTGACGAGTATTATGGTGAGCAGGGCGCTCGTCAGCACCGCGAACGGTGACAAATAAAAGGAGGACGACTCCATCGTCGTCGAGACGGACGACGAATGACTCTGCCGATCGCCACGAAGTACATTATAAATGTGGACGTATACACGGTGAGTTTCATCGTTGCAACGAGATGTACTGAAGGCAGTAGGTGTCGGAGAGACAGAAACGGAGACAGAGAGAGAGAGAGAGAGAGAGAGAGAGAGAGAGAGAGAGACGTGGAGCGGGGAGGAGGGGGAGCTCTGTATCAGCCAAGTGAGCTCTATATAGCTGTTCCTTATTGAGAGATTCACAACGCATTCCTACGTCATTCACTCGGAATCGAGTTTTGAATCTGGTGGCGGGGACAGTGACCGTGCATTTTGGTGATAACGTGCGTTATGTTTGCAATTTTCTTTCCAGGAATTCACGGTTAAGGTCAAGACACTCTGGCCATTGCTCGGATTAATAGGATATTACCGATGAAGATAAGGTTTACTAAAAACTCGATAGATGTTTTTTAACGGATATAGTGTGCGAGGATCTGTTATGATCGGCTTTTCGTGGAATGAAATGGTTTGCGCGACGAGAAAAATGAAAGAGCGAACTTGTAAATAAAAGCATACCGAGAAATAAATTTTTTAGCTATTTTCTTATTGAAAAAAGGCAGAAATTTAAATCGAGCATTATTTTTGCGATTCATATTTTAGCCGTAAATAAAGTATAGAAGATATTTATGCATCAATTTTCAGCAGATATTATATATAAACATTTATTATAACCTGCTTATTTTTTTTAGAATACCATTAATTTGTCGACGCATGAGAGTATCGATGTATCGAAAACCACAATAATTAAAAGGTAGAAATCAACCCAGATTGTCGCAGATGACCAGAATGATTGTAGTACCGTTTTAAGGCCGGAGCAAGAAATACGATATTCTTCTATCTCCGTCGCAAAAGCAATCAAAACTGTTTGCACGACGGTGCGTTCTATCGCCCCAGCGGAAAAAGAAAGCCACAATTAATCAAAATCTTTGATACAAATGATCACTTACCGATAAACATGAAGATCTGATGATGTGAGTAACGCAGTAACGTGGAAATCGAGACCGTCTGAAACGATAAGAGATAAACGTTGATCAGCTTTGAGATTATGCCGACATAACAAGATTACTACACACTAGGGTACAAAGATCGTAGACTGATTACATCAAGAATTAAACGATCGATAATTTTCCAGCAACACTCAAATGCTCCCTTGGCTATTCGAGCCATCATTTACCCCCGAAACCCAAAAGCATATATGTCTAAATATAACGAGATACCGACTGGTAGTCCCGGTGCTAAATTCATCGTAATTTCGTCGATGAACCAAACAAGGCGGGCGATTCGATAGCATTTCAAATCTGTTTAAATTAAAGGATATATTAAGAAAAATTCCAATCGGAGTTAAAAATGGCGCAGCAAAAGAAAATGGAGGATTATTCGATTTTCCGTAATTCTCGCGATATCCCTTCGAAAATGTACGATCGGCGTACATCTTGGCCGACCAAACGTGTATTATTTTCCAGGCAGGGACTGCGACAGATCTGCAGCGCGAGATAAATTGCGAGTTGAGCGGTCACAGTCGGTTACCGGCTTGAGAGGAAATACTGCAATTGAATTGCGATCGGTTCAGATTGAACCGGCACCTGACACCCTCCGAAGATAATTCACTATTTGCAATAGGCAACTTTGCCGGCGGAGGGGGAAGAAGGAAACCGTTTAATCGTACCGTGCAACCGTCCCGGCGATGCTTTCGCGAAGAAATAATAGAAAATACGTACGGCGTGTAAATACTGCCCGTTGATTCGTAATAGGCGGAAATTAAAAGTTTAGGGCGCGTTAACCCCTGGTCTTTCGTTTTTTCTCAGCGTAATGGGAATCAGATTTGAGCACGCATTGCCGTAATAATAACCAGGCGATTGATTGTTTAAGAAATTACAGCCTAATAAATCTGTTCCTGATAAAGTGCGAGCAGACTTTGACCCCTCGTTAACCACTCACGCTTGTCCCTTTTTTTAAATTTGAATATGGTTCGGTTTACATATCGACACTTGTTTTTAAATTTGAATTACAGCATGCACGGGCATGACTGATCGTTACAAGGAATGGGATTAATTACCGTAAACCGCTCATTTTTGGATAGCAACACGGTTCTGCAAATAAACTGGATGTAGGGCTCCTTTATTATTTGATCAACTAGTTGCGCCATTTGGTCTGCAAAGCGAATAAATGTGCATCAATTTGTAGACTTTCAATACGCGGATGAACGACGATCAGCACGCTTGCAAGTTCGAAAGTAGTGCCCTTTGCATTTGGATATATTTGTAATGATCATTTATATTATCAAATACTTAGGATACATTGAGAAGAAGCGCTGATCATATATATAATAGGCATATATTGACAGGTATGATAGACAGGTGAGAGGACTGACAGAAGGCATTGATCAATAGGATCATTTACCTATTTTCTCGAATAGATATTCTATTTTTATCATTTTAGAATTACTTTGATCTCACAGAAGGAAGAAACGTTCCGGCATTTCTAAAAAATATTTTTGCTACCAGTACGTTGAAATTCAATCTTGCGACATTTATTGCGATTAATAACACACTAATGGGCAAAGATTGCTTAATTATAAAATATCGTATAGAACAGATATTGGATATAGAATATAACGAGATATTTTCGTCGCTTGGTCGCGAAGAGAAATTCTCAAATGGATCAGAGCTTCTCAAAACTCGTACTTCTGGATTTACCGGAGTATCTATATTCCTGCTTCGCGAGAATCTCACGGACGCATTGGAAGGAAATCGTGAAATTCGACGGACGAAAATCCGTCTCTGAGAAGCAGGCGGCCGATCTCCTAGACTCTCGTCTATATCGGACATAATCGTTCCTCCTTGCGGGAACGTTTCGCGGCAAAAATTGTTAATCTTCCCTTCATTAAACGAAACGTCACTCAGCCGACCGTTTCCCGCCCTCAAAATCTTATTAGCCGGCCGTAAATGAATCTTCGATCGCCACGGTTTATCGAACTCCTACCGACTTCATGGTCGCCGCCCCTAGAATTCGATACCCTCCCTCGAGATATGGAAGAACGAACTAGACAAATGCGCAATCAAATAGAAGTAAAACAAAGGGGGGAACGTGGTAGAGACAGAACGGCATTTCAGACTGGATCGCATTGTAATAGAGGACCGGATGTCGCGTGCACATGACAGAGGAAATACAGGGTAATACGTGCATGACGACAGTACCGTACACGTGACTCCACGATGTGCCAATGTGGGTGCAACCCAGATGGCGCAGGTACGAACGAGCCACCCCTACAGGATTCACGTGTTGCCGCACGGGCCGACGGCCGACCCTCTTCCCCCACTCCTCGCCCCGCCGCCCCCTCCCAACCGCTCCCCTCTCCGTCCCTCCGCCACAACCTCGCATCGACGCGTTTGCCACGGTATATAGGTCGCATTATGGCGAAGCTCAGGGAAAGAGTGCCACCGTGCTCGAAACTCACCCCCTTCGGTTGAACTCTAGGCATTCACTGGCCTCGGACGAACCTTTGCATAATCCTGATTTCAATCGAGAATTATTTAACACTGGTACTTCCGGGATTTGTCGCGATATATTTAGGTATACTGTAGATCTTGAAGAAAAAAAAAAAAAAGAAAAAAAAGGTTTAATCACCAGAGAAGAACGGTGAAAAATCGTAGAAAGTTCAGTTTTAGAATTGATCGTTGAAATTGGAGAAAGGCAGTTTTGTGACCGTTGTCTTGCAATCATGACCGAAAGCTCTGTGGTGTTTATCAGCGTTTGTAATGTTTAATATTCTTATCGTTTTCGAATAATGTCGATATACCATGATATGTTTCGTAATATGGTAATTCAATCGAATAACCGCTGTAATTACATAACGTTGCGAACGAAAGTATATGATACCTCGAATGTTTTAGCGTTATTTAACGAGCAGCAGGTCTATTTATTAAATTCACCCTCTCGTTCAGATAAAATAATGGATAATAAAAGATTTTTTCGTCGTAAAGCGTTCCTAAAGTGTAACAAGAAACTTCCTACGATACCAGAATTACAAAAATTTAAATGTATGACGAGTCGCACAGCAAAAATTCCAAGTATGCAAGATCAGCAAAATCCTTATTTAGATGTAAAATAGCCCAAGAATAACGAACGGTTTTAAAAGTCCATCAATGTAATGCATAGTTGATACATCTTATTTCTACAAAAAAAGAACTGCATTCACCTCACGTATTTTTACTCACGAACGCGTTCTCTTTCTTAAAAAATTCGAACTACTTTACTCCCGCAAAAGCTTTAATATATAAAAAAAAACGTCTTATTAATTAAACGTGAGAAAAATAACAGATTGAAGTATTAATTATCTTCAGATTTGGTTTATGAAGGCTTTTGAGACAATATCAAATAACACGATATACGAATCCTACGTATTCGTTATCCCGAAGCCATACGCTCTCGATAAACCCATCGAATTTCCATAAATAACCTAACAGCGGTGCATATTTGTGAGAACATCCTACTCGTTTCTTCCAGTCCACCTACTCGTGCATACGTAATTGGCTTTTCGTTAAAAGCACCGCCGGCACGCGGATATGAGTTAAATGCATACGCAGGCCCGTAGTACAGCACAATGCATTTGAATCACGGTTAGTACTACGCACTATCACCTATTTGTTGGCACGGCGTAAACCCATTAAACACGCGTGGATCTATTCGTTGGTCCGCATATGATCCAATCACCCCCTAACGCCCAGGGAATACGCCAAAATTTCGCGACCCATCTGGCATTCGTGCCAGCCGCTGTATCGCACCTAATAATACCTTGCTTATATAGCCGATCGTGGGAGGAAAAATCAATTTGACCAATATTATTATCCTTAATAAATACACTGCTCTTTTTCAGTGTAATATAAGTGCATTTTTGCAGCGAAAAAGATTTTTACCATTAACATCCCCTTGCCGTAATATCATAATTAATTACTCGAATCTCTTCACTTTTAAAAGAATCCCGAGGGACACGGAGGTATTTAAGCTGGTATTTGATCACGCGAAAACGCGTAATCCTCGCTAGATATTTTGATCTTCTTGTTGCGATCGAAAAGAAAAGAAATCTGTACAGTACGTATAGGTAAGGAACAATGGCTGAATGATTAATAATTCCTCGCTGATTGTAAATCGTAAGATTAAGTTTAAATGATAAAATATCTCCGGTTAAATGAAGCGTGTGGAGATTTTTATTTCGAGCGGACATTAGGCGAGAGCAATGGAGAAAAGTAGAACCGTGGAGCGACTTCGATTAATTGTAAAATTTCGTCCTTCCTTGATTTACGAGCTTCGAGAAAGGAAGGGAGAAAAAAGGTCGGCAATTAGACACCTCCGGCCGATCGAAAATTTCCGACAGCCAGCGTGATCTCAGGGGGTAGAATGCCACGATGTATTTCGCGACAATTTGATACAAAATTACCGGTCTGGGGCCACCACAACGAATATGATGCCCCTAATAACGTTGATTTATAACCGACGGTTCAACTCCAAAGGGAACGCGAGGAATGAGGACACCAGGGGTTGGAGGGTTATACGCGGGTTACCTCACCGGGTGGTTAGTTTGAATTGATTGCCGTATCCTTTTACACGCACCAGCCTCAGCGTGTACCTTCGCATGAAACCATCCCCGCGACAGGAGGGAATATATCCAGATCGAAGACACATACGCACGTCTCTAATTCTAACCTTCGGCTCCGCGACATCGAAATCCCCTACACTCTACGTTTGAATTTTTTGCTTCAAAAGCGGTATAAGTGCATTTTTTTAAATAATCTGAAAATTGTTGAAATTACAATAACCATCGAACACGATTGCAATTCCTTTTACAGATATATATGTATGCCTCTTTTTCAGACTCATACCACTTTCATACGTAACGTGTCATTGATATACTCGATACTTTAAGCACGTCTATTGCTCCATGAACTGCTAATTTTATGAGTTTGTTACTTATATTAAAACCATTAAAAGAGGCGTTGCAATGGGCACTTAAATTTAATTGGAATTAGCCATGAAAAGGCGTCTGACATAATTGAATTGTAGTGCTACTGGGTCAGTAAAAATATCTTTACAAGGGAGAATTGTTATAATAACATGTATACCGGCTCCGACATAATTTTAAGCTTCCGACAGCTCGTGTTACAGAATGAAAAATAACGAAATGATTATTTAATATCTGAGATGTTTACTTCGTAGCTTTCAAAGGATAGTGGTTTATTCGATTTGTTTCTTATTTTTGTATTGATTTCTAATGTTGTGTTGTTGTTCATAGTTATGTTGTAATGATTGTTGTGTACATCGTACTCTATAGATATGAGCATAATACACAACTATTGCTACTTCAAGACCATTGCTATTTTGTTACAATCTCTACTACTATATTATATTACAATTATGAATAGTGTATAAGAAAAATGTATACTTACAAATAGCAGCATGATGAAGAATGCAGTAAGGTACGAACTCTTAGCCATCCATGTGCTGACAAAACGGTAGTGCTCTCCTGTTATCACGTTCCTGTAAAGAACCCACCTTTTTCTTGACTTTAAAATAGTTTGTATATAACAAGTAAAAATTATCCATATACAAAAGTCCTAAAGTTTGTATGCGGATTAAATTATATATTTAAATTTCAGAATAGGCACTAGAATTACAATGAATTTTAAATATAATGGTTAAAAAATCTATTGTATTCTATGCATAATAAAATTGATAACAGAAATGCAATCGGGCGTACCTGAGAAACCCTTTATTGTCTTCATCCTCTGCCAAACTCTTGATGCTTGAAATTATCAAATCATCATAGCCTAGAACTTGATCAAGAATGAATCTTGAAAAGGCATCTCCGAAACACTTGTCTTTCAAAGGATCCAATGTAACAATTTTTACTGGAATGTGTAATCTTTCTCTTGCCTGACGGGATAGCCTCAAAAAACCATATTCCAAGGAATATTCAACGATGTACCCTTCATCTGTAATTTTTTCGTTAAAGAAAAATGATTGAAATATGATTCGAATGTTTGGAAGAAAGTATTTAAAATATTTTATATTCTATTCTTTTTTCAATGAATTCCTCACATATGCTTACCTGGCCTTATAATCCTCTCAGTTTCAGCTGTACGGTCATTAACTGCTTGAATAACGTTATCTTCAGAGGTATTCTTACCACCATTCTCTGTAATATTACCTTGCATAGTTTTCACCGGTAATGTCATTTCGTGCAATAACTGAAATAAAATTAAGTTTAGTAAGAAATGTACATACACTTTCTTTGTACTTTTCAAAGAAGAAAATATGATAAAAGTACCTCTTTTTTGTCTATGTTTAATTTATCCCAAGGTTTCGTAGATAAAGATGGACTTATAGTAGTATTACTCTCACTTAATCTTGAATGTTCCACTTTGCCAGGATCTGTAGCACCTCTTGTTATAATATCTTCTTCGGTTAATGAAAAATTTTCATGACTAAATTGATTCCCTGCATTGAGAACCTCTCGTTCCTCGTCGACAGCTGAGGGTTCAATATTTATAAATCTGTTGAAGTAAATAAACATGTCAATTATAATGAAATATGGAAAGAAAAAGAAAATATTTTCATGATAAAATTTTATCTGTTATGTTCTATTATATTCTTTATAAATTAACGTTCAATCTTACCCATCTCTTGTCAAAATTGCTGATGCATTAGTTAAATCGTCGACCTTCTCTAGCCGCCACTTCTCTTCCATTGCATAACTATTTTCTATACTGTAATTTCCAGCCCCATTCTTAACTATTTCTACTCTTAGAACACCATCCTTCGGCCATTCACCTCTTACGTGTTCTAAGCAATACGTTGGAGCACGAGAGAAGGCTATATGAACGTATGCCAGTAAAAAAAATGCTAATATCGCCTGAAAAGTGAAATTATGTTATCATCAGTTACTTTTATAACTTTCCCAAACTGTCCTTTACGTAATTTAGTATGTTCAAAATTACGTCAGTTATATGGATACGAGTAAGAGTAGCACTTGAAAGTATGGAAAGGTGTAAGAATACCTTTAATAATATTATGAATTCTATAAATCTCCTCATGGGCTTTGGAAATGTCCGTGCATACGCCAATGCCCATCTGATAAACAGTGTGTGAAACAATCTGTCTCGCACATCGAGTAATGCGATTTGGCGATTGTTGTTATTATTATTTCTAATAACATTCATGTTATTGTTGTTTAAACCTGGGCCAAAAAGGCTAGCAAGAATCTGAATATTGCGGGCTACCACAGAGTCTGGATTAGATACTGGTATAGCAACACCTTCTATTTGCGACATTTTGAATATTATGTAATGGCTCCTTACGATAAACAAGATTATAATGTATTACTAAGTCTTCTTTATAGTACAATCACGAATGCTGCCTTTTAACGTGTACTTGTATCTATCGTTTAACATTTCCAGTAGCCTATGATTATTTCCAAGGCAATCTACCCTAAAACACACAAAGATTTCTTTAAAACATTGTATTTTATGTAACACACATATTGTTAATACTACAGTTGCTTATTTCTCGTAACAGTGTGACTATATATAATATAATCTTCGTGTCAAAACACACATTGCCCAAGAGTTCCATATACTCATAAAATTCTTATACAATCAATGACAAAGTAATGTACATACTCATATTGCACATGCACTATTATATACTGCAGGTTCATAAATTCCCTTCTTTAAGAATATGCATGAGATGTTAATCATATAAAACAATGCAGTGATATGGCACATCTTATATTTACAAAAACAACGCTTACTCTAAGAATTGACATTACCAGCTTAGTTTAGAAACACTCAAATGCAAACACATTAAATTCAAAGAAACTATTTGTAGAGTTGCAGCAGATATATGAACCTAACCTGTATTGTATCCAGAAGAAAAATCATAACCTACTCAGTCTACATATCCTTTAATACAATAAGAAAAATAAGTTAAAGAGTAACATATATGCACGTTAGCGAAGATGTACATCAAAAATACTATTTTTAATTACATTCGATCGAAAATAATGCATGCTTATGGTAAAAGATAAAACTGTATAGCTGTAACAGCTTATGCTGATTTGTTACGTAATTAAAGAGTTGAGGAAAAGATTAATTCTACGCGACAAAAAAAACCCATTCAATATGCGTTTGTTCGGTACCGTAAAAAAATGCTACACTGTAAAAATCCTCACAAGTACCTGACACTTGATAGCTAGCTGAGTTAAACGCTGTTACGACCATTCGAAATAAACGGATAACGTCATACTTCGTGTAAAGATTTGTCCGTGGCTTTTATATTGTCTTTTCGCCAATGCTGCTCTCTCCTGTACATGTCAATACTTATTATTATAACTTTATGAAAGTATAGGTTGTCGAAATAATAAATACGATTCTCGTGAAATTGTCACTTCATCATCATATGTTTTGGTATTTGGCAAGTCGTGCAGGCTAATCCCTAAATACTTCATAATCGCCAACGTGAGAAGTCAGAAGACCAATAAACATCGTATCAAGAAATTCACTAGGGTCCATCGAAATTCATTGGTCCACGCTCGTATATAAAGTCGTATACAACGAAGTGTATCTTAAGTTAGCAGTTGCACCAAATAACTAGATTGCATCCAATAAAAATGAAACGTAATTCTCAACATGTAATACATTTGAATTTCAACAGCATGTGACATTTCGAAATGTAGCTGTCGGATAACGAACGTTTCCGGAAAGAAATCCAAGTTGATAAACAAATGTATCTCTTCCTGGAAGGAATGTACTTCCAACGCAACATACGATTGATTTTTACGCAGAGATATAATTGAGAAAGTATCCATTTATAATTACTTTTTTGTTATCATTATTTATTATATTGTGAATTATTTATTCATAATCGTAACATCTTCCATAAGTTTTAAATAATTTTATTAAAAAACATGAATTCACCTATGTCCCCACAAAGCACGCTCAGTACTGAACTGAGGAAAATTATTAATGATAGAAACATGCTAAGTATGCGCAGCCGTATGAAAGGTATATTTCATATTTTACACCTATATTAATTAATATGATTTCCTTGCTGGTTATTGGTGACAGTATATATATTTGTGTATTCAGTACTTCATACATTGGATGAAAAAAATCAAAAGTATTTACAGCAAAGAGAAAGGAACTTGAGAGCTAAGGCTATACAAGAGATTTTAACTACAGAAGTCACATATTTACGACAATTGGAAATAATGATGGAGGTATAGGAAAAAATACATGAAGAATATAATCCATAATCGATACAATGTTTCAGTTATGAATAATAATATCAAATTGTATTTTACAGTATTTTATACAGCCTATATCTGAAAGAAACCTGTTGAATCATGCATTAATATTTACTTTATCTGAAAATATAAAAACTTTGTATAACATTAGCGGTGAACTAGTGAACGGATTAAGGCACGATCCAGAAAACATAGCTGGTATTTTCCACAAGCTTGCACCATTTTTTAAATTATATTCTGTATATGCATATGATTATGAGCAAGTAATGTCCTTACTACAGGTAATAATGTTTAAATATTTATTATCATGTATATTCATTTTAAGAAGACATCATGAGTTAATTTCTTTTGGTATAGTTTGTTTAATTCTTTTGAAATTAATGTTAATCATGATAGTAAAATATGTATTTTCAGTCAACACAGGAGCAAGATCCTGCTTTCAGAAATTTTATTAAAAATCAAGAAACTAGGCCAGAAGTTGGCCAGAAAATGCAGTCATTATTAATTACGCCAATACAAAGAGTACCTAGGTATAAACTATTGCTAAAAGAAGTATTGCAGCATACAGAGAGTAAACACAGAGAATATAGTCTTTTACAAGGTATTTAGTCCGCAAACTGCAATTAAAGTACCGTAGTTACAGTGTTTTGTTTGTGAATACAATACAGAATTTTTTTTTAATGTACAGCATGTCTAGTTGAAATCGAAAAGGCAGCAAAGCACATAAATTCTTTGGTTGCTCAAAATGAAGAAACTCAGAAATTATTGAGACTTCAAAGATGCATTGTAAACCCTATTAATTTGGTGAAGCCTGGAAGAAAGTTAATTAAACAAGGAGCTCTGATGCGAGTTTCAAGACGCGGTAACTCTGCTTATAGAAGATATTTTATCCTTCTGAGCGATACCTTATTATATTGCAAAGGAGACCCGGAGAATTCTTTAACCGTGTGCTGTGTTTTGCCATTAAATAAATGCAAAGTCGAATGTGTATTAAGCGGAGGACTATTCCGTGTCACCTGTTTAGACGAGATATTGCTGCTTTATTCTGAAAAAAACGAGAGTAATTTGTGGATAGAATCAATACAGAATACTATTAAAAAAGTAATACGTTATCATCAGTTCTTTGATGACACATATAACAAATGATGAATTTCGCTTAGTGCTGACTATCATTATTGCTTCTAGTATACTGAATGTAGACAAACTCTGAGGAAAGATAGCAGTTCAAGAAAACCATTGAGGCATCGTAACATAAATGAGTTTCCATCAGAAAATTTACCTAAAGCATCAGGCAAAAGAAAGCGTTGTGAAGACTTGCCTGAAGAGGTATTCGATTTTAAAATGCACAAACTTACTTTCCATAATATTAATAATTTACTTCTGATTTTTAAGTGATATATCACAATACCAGAAGCTGATTATTACATTATGTACTTAAATAGGTTCCCCTAGATGCCTCCAGAATTATGTATCTTAAAAAAGATAATGAAGCAGACATCGATTCACCCAAAGAAAATAATTGCATACCTCTCTTTAAGAAATTAAAGAGTTTAAAAAGAATGGATAGTTTCAAAATTGTACAATCTCATAGAAAAAGTGTAAAATTTAGATTGCCTAGCACTGATAGAAGGACACCGGATACAGTTTCAGACAAACAGTGTATAGATGCCAAGAGTTTTACTGCGAATAAAATTGTAAGTTTTAGCTGTTATTTAATTTCAGCTTATTTCTATAAACTTACTATGTTTGAAATAGCTAGGTTTTCGAAAGATATCAACTCTACAATGCATGTTCTGCACGTATCTGCACATATTTTTTTTACAGGACACACCGAATACAGAAAAAGAAAATATCACTGCAATAGATTTTCATACTGTTCAATCAAAATCAGAACAAGAAACATCTTCAGCAATTAATGCGATTGGCGATTTCTTTTCGTACATCGGATCCTCATTAAAAGAACTTTTCAGATTAAGATAATATATAATACGTTATTTAAGATTTTTAAAAATGTATGGTACTTAAAAATAATATGATAAGATTGACGTAATATATAACAAATAACACTACAAGTTTAAAAAGTTTTCGACCTTATTGCATATTAAATTTGGGAAGCATTTAACAAGAATGCAGCCTTTGCTTATAAAATAAGAACATCAAAATTATTGTTCAAAATTACTTGAACGAATGTAATTCAATGTTTACCACTCTTTTAAGTTGGTAAAAAAAAACATGCAATGGCCGTACTTCTTTTTACTAAATTACCTAGTGACTTCTGGTCAATGATCTACGCCCACACCCTATTAGAAAAATTAAAATGTTAATTTAAAAGTGGATCTGAATCTTCACGATAATCTAATATTCAACTAGGGCTTACGTACATTATAAATTTGTTTTTGTACTTATCACAAGCGTGAAAGTATTTAAAAGTCCCTAGACCTTTATGAACGAAGTCATGACCAATACTTACATATGATAAGTGAATTGTATTTTTTATCATATAATTAGCGGTGTATCGTGTTGGACACAGGTATGATAGATCTTTAAGCACGACAAGACAGCATAAGAATGATAAGCTCGGCGCTTACGTAATGCAAATAACAAACACAAAGGAGGACAAAATGCGATCGGTGTTGAGATGCTTCTGTTGAAGAGATAAAAAAAAGAAAGAAAAAGAGCTCCGTGCGTTCAAGGAAAACTTGCCGACATCCATGAGACGTTACGATGTTAATGATGCATTAGAGATTTTTTTTCTATGAATTACTAAAATTCTCGCGGACAAGCAAATCGATTCGATTGAAATCCATTTCGATCAGGTTATGTTTATATTTACATGTTAATGAATGCGTTGATACTTTCCTTCTTTTTCACTATGCAATCCTCATATCTCCTCTTATATTCAATTTTACTCTTGAGCAATGTTTAAACAATGGTAGTCCAATTTTGTGTATGGATTTACAAGATTCTTTCTAATTCTCCAGAAAATTTATGACAGAGGATACCAGTGCTACACCCTTCAAAGCTTTTAGCATTTTGCATTCTTCCTTTTTTTTTTGGGATATCTCGTATTTTACTGAAAAAGAATTAATATACATTTACCGAAGATTCCTAAATAAAATAAGTCATTGCACCCTGCTATTAAATAATGCGTGAAATGGATTATTTTGCATATTTATTTGTTAATAATAAAAAATGTTTATTCTATAAAAAATATCAATTTTTAATTAAAAAAAAAAAATGAAGAATGTACTATTACTGTATCACAAACCAAATATAATGATTTGGGCTTTCCTTTGCATGATGCGCTTGGACTTTGCATTTCAGGAAATGTGAATCGTACAGATTAGGGGAACAGCCTTTTTCCTGTTGTTATACAACTGATACACACTTTGATATACATCACATTCGTGATGAAGCGCTTTAACATTTTTCTTATTTCACTTGCTCTGTCTCTGTATTCCACATGTCTTAACAATCCTTTTTTAAATGAAACAGTCAATTAGCATCTCTTATTCTATTGACAAACTGACGTATATATGTGCAGTGATTGCAGTACAAAAGTAATTCATTAATCATGAATGGAATAATTCCCGAAATGGAACAAATTATTAGCCAGCTAGAGAGAGGAACAGTAGTCACAAAATTCTTTCCAAAGAAAAAGCCAGAGAAAAAGACACTTATGATACGAAGGGAAACCAGACAAATAATATGGTCCAGAAGCGCAACGTATAGACCGATCGATGGTTCTGGTAAGGAACTTTGTACAGGTTGTGTTATAATACCAAAATTTCCTCAGATAAATGACAACATCTTACACAAATTTATGCATACTATCATTGTACCATAAAAACCATGTTAGGAAAAATCAAACAATTCTTTACATTCCACATCGTATAAAACAAGTATCAAAATTTTAGGAACACATTTTGCATGATAATGAAGGTATATCCACAGCAAAAATGGGCAAATTATTATCTGAGGATACTAGTTATAGGTCAAAATCCTGAAGGAAAGGTCCTTGTGAGTGTTGTGCATGGGTGAGTCGATAAAGAAGATACAATGTTGACAATCTATGTCAACTAATGGATCTCATCCAATAGTCCATCCACTTGTGTAGCATTAGCAGAATCTGAATATATGATTCCAATAAAAAATAAATAAACAAAAACACATTGAACTATTACATCATATTCTTAATGTCTCTAAAAGTTGACTGCTTAATACCTTTATTATAATTGATGTAGCATGACTTTCGTATATGCATAATGATACCACGTCAATGTGTTTCACACATTTTTTCCAACATATTTTGTATTTTGAAGTAAAATAATTATCTCATTGGACCTTATCCTTCATTTTTGGTTTACAAACAATCATGCCCATGGATACTGTTGATATATTGGATAAGACCTATTAGATGTCATAGGTATTAGTTTTTCATATAAACGTCTTATTTTCTACTTGACATCTTATTTATTTCATCACACATTAATGAACATTCTGTTTAAAACGCATGGTTTGTAGAAATTATATTTCATCACATAATATTTTTATATTATTTAATTCTAGTCAAAATAAGAGAAGTCAAAGAAGTTAGGATAGGAAAACATTCTAAAGATTTTGAGAAATGGCCGGAGGACGCTAAAAGAATGGAGAATTTAAGATGTTTTGTTGTATATTATGGTTCTGAATTTAGGCTCAAAACACTCTCAATATCAGGTAAATATTAACTATATTGATGTTACATATATGTGAATATTGTTACTGTTATCAAATGTATTTTTCATGTGTTTTAGCTCTAAGTGAAAAAGAATGCGAGCTATGGGTAAAGGGCTTACGACATTTAGTGCAAGATACTGTAAATGCACCTTATCCTTTGCAAGTTGAAAGATGGTTAAGAAAAGAATTTTACGTAATGGAAAACTCGCGGGAAATGTAACTATTAATCATGTCGATAATGCTATTGTCCACATAGACAAGAAAAACTCATAACTTAAATTTTCAGGGTTACATTAAAGGAGGTCAAAGCCTTTTTACCTAAAGTTAATTGTAAAATCTCTACGAATAGACTCAGAGAACTCTTTCAAGAGGTAGATACTCGATGTAAAAGTGAGCTTGGATTTGACGATTTCGTTATTCTCTATCACAAACTTATGTTTGATCAAAATGTAAGTGATGTAAATAATTACTGGGAATAATAGTTTTTGTATGGTCATTATACTTATTTTTGCAGAACTTAACAGACTGGACTAAATTGCTAAGTTATTCAAAGACAGGACAGACGGTTACACTGCAGGATTTTCAGAATTTTTTAATGTCTGAGCAACAAGATCCATTAGGCAACAATGAGCAAGAAATATCACACTTCATGAGAGATTATCTGCAGGATGCACAGCGAGACATACAAGAACCGTACTTCACTTTTTCCGAATTTATAGATTTTTTATTTTCCAAGCAAAATGACATTTGGGATTCCAAGAATAACCAAGTATCCCAAGACATGACGAGACCGCTTGCACATTATTGGATAGCATCTTCACACAATACGTAAGCTACTCTTTTTTAATAAAAAAAGCAGTTGTGTGCTACGGGTAAACTAAATGATTTGAGTTTTTAGATATCTAATGGGTGATCAGTTTAGTAGTGAAAGTAGTTGTCAAGCTTATGTGCGTGCACTAAGAGCCGGATGTCGCTGCATTGAACTTGATTGTTGGGACGGACCAGATGGAATGCCATTCATCTTTCATGGTCATACACTAACTACAAAGATAAAGTTTTTCGATGTTATAAAAACTATCAAAGAGCATGCATTTGCCACATCTGAGTAAGTCTAAGAATTATGTATTATTGATCTTGTAGTATTAGGAGGAATGGTGAAATGAAAGCAATTTTATTATAGGTACCCTGTCATATTATCTATCGAGGATAATTGCACCTTACCACAGCAACGCAAAATGGCCATCACGATGCAGGAAATATTCGGTGACATGTTACTGATCCAGCCTGTGGATAAGAATGAAACTAGCTTACCATCTCCACAAGTGTTACGAAAAAAGATTTTGCTAAAACACAAGAAATTGCCCGATGATGTCGACGAATCGTCTTTTCTTGTTAAAAACGATGACAGCAAGCAAGAAATGGATCTCAGAAATACAGTGAAAAATGGCATTCTCTATCTTGAAGATCCAGTCGACAGAGAATGGAATCCACATTTTTTTGTGTTAACACAGCAAAAGCTATTTTATACCGATACGTTTTCCAGAACTCAAGAAACTGAGCACGATGACGATGAAGAAGGAGTTGTACGAAGGCCAACAGACGTAAGTAGAAAGGCAACATTTAGCCTTATTATTGTGGCCTGCTTCTGCTATCGCTTCTCTTAAATTAAGGGCGTGCCAAACAACGAGCTGCACTTTGAAGAGAAATGGTTTCATGGAAAATTAGCAAGGGGAAGGGAAGAAGCGGAGGAGTTGTTACGTCGTTATTCTCATCTAGGCGACGGTACTTTCCTAGTTCGTCAGTGCGTCACATTTATAGGGGACTATTGTCTTTCCTTTTGGCGTAAAGGGAAAGTCAACCACTGTCGTATAAAACTTAAGCAAGAAATGGGCCAGACACAGTATTACCTCATTGATTCAAAATGTTTTGATAGCTTATATAGTTTAATTACGCACTATCGTAATCATCCGCTCAGAAGTCAGGTGAGTAGCGGATAGATGCGCCACGGATGTTAACGCATGATAATGCTGCTATACCTTAATACAAACCCAAGCTCTCATGGGGTACGAAATGTGCGTTTGTTGACAGGAATTTGTCATTACTCTCCAAGAGCCAGTACCGCAGCCAAATAAACATGAAGAAAAGGAATGGTGGCACGCAGAATGCACACGTACTCTTGCGGAAGAGATGCTGAAGCGGATTCCATCTGATGGTGCATTTTTAGTACGACCCAGTGAAAAGGAAAGTAATTCCTATGCAATTTCGTTTCGGTAAGTCCACTCATCAAATCTATTGTACTCTGGCCAAATTGAAAAGTTTTTATTTTAATATCACAAAGTGATTGATGTTATATTTTAATATAGAGCTGAGAAGAAAATCAAGCACTGCAGGATAAAGCTTGAAGGACGCTTGTACACAATCGGAACTACACAGTTTGAAAGTTTGGTGGAGTTAGTGAATTACTACGAAAGGCATCCATTATATAAAAAAATTAAATTAAGTCACCCCGTTAATCAAGACATCATCAGACGGATAGGACTGGTAGATTTAATTTTTTTTATGAATTTGTAATAACTGTTCGTAAGATTTAAGTAAAAATGACTGATCTCCTATTGAATTGCCCTGAATTATGTAGGATGTAGATGATGGGTCGGTTTACGGTATTCCTGGTTACATGGATCCTACAAGTTTTATCTCAAAGGTAATATTTTCGTACAGCATGATACACATTCGGCATTACCATTATTATTTTAACGTTTCATGTCCCTCGTAGGTAACGGTGAAAGCCATATATGATTACAAAGCAAGAATGGACGATGAATTAACATTAGTGAAACACGCCATAATCACTAATGTCAATCGTCAAAGTGGTGGCTGGTGGCAGGGTGACTATGGCGGTAAAAAGCAGCACTGGTTCCCTGCTAATTATGTGGAGGAAATAGATCACCAAGATAATCAAACTGATGTAAGTTTAATCCTACAAAATACGATGTTACATCTCTACATCATTTTATTTACTCGCAGTCCGCGGATTCTATGATGCTCGGTAGTTTGCAAAAGGGATCATTGGACATCATGGGTGCTGTCGTGGAATTAACTGTTGGACAAAGATCTGGATTGGAATGGGTACTGAGGATCCAGAATCCTAGCATGTGTTCAGTATTTGAGGTGGCAACGCCATCAAAGGAAACCGCACTGGAGTGGATGTCTAGTATCAAAGAAACTGCACAGAATGCTAGCGTTAGGGTAATTATCTGAAACCACTTTATTTAAGGCTATATGATTTTATAGTACCTTCATGGGAAATATATATTTTCTTGCAGGAAAATCAGCATAAGAAAATGGAAAGATCTTGCAGAATAGCAAAGGAAATGTCCAATCTCATAGTATATTGTAGGTCGGTTACGTTTAGTGCGGAAAGAATCAAGAACAAAGGTTTTGTGTTTAATGAAATGAGCAGTTTCCCCGAGACCAAGGCAGAGAAACTGATGTGCCAGCAGGAAAATAAATTTTTTTTGAAATATCACCAGGTAAATTGTAAGAAAAAATATTAAATATTGATATAATAATCAGTAATTTAATTAAGCAATGACTTCCCACTGGCAGATACAATTTAGTAGAGTGTATCCAAAGGGCCAAAGAATCGATTCCTCGAATTATAATCCTGTACCTATGTGGAATTCAGGTTGCCAGATGGTGGCTTTGAATTATCAAACTGGCGATAAATCAATGCAGTTAAATCAGGCAAAGTTTAAAGAAAATGGGAATTGCGGTTACATACTGAAACCTGAATTTATGTTCAAAGATGACTTTAACCCGTACGACAAAAATTGTTTATATGGAGTGGAATCTCTCAAGATTAATTTAAAAATCATTGGTGCACGACACTTAGTCAAAGCGGGGAGAGGTACGGCCAGTCCATTCGTCGAAGTTGAAATTGTTGGCGCAGACTACGATTCTGGAACAAAGTTGACGACAAAGACTATTAGTAAGTGTTATCGTTATAAATGTTATTATGTGTATAAATACTGAAATAAAATAATATGAAAATAAAATTCATTAAAATAAAAAGCAATACTAAAAAACATAAATTACCATCGACATTGAATTTGCAGCGGATAATGGATTTAATCCAATGTGGAACGAGAACTGTGAATTGGAAATTTTAAATCCGTATTTTGCGCTTATACGATTTGTCGTACAAGATGAAGATATGTTCGGTGACAGCAACTTTATAGGACAAGCTACTTATCCCGTATGTATTCAATAATTGTTTGAGATTGAATATCCTTAAAAATATTCAATATATTTAATCAATAATATTTCATTAACCGTGTTCCTGGTTTTGCTTTAAGGTCCGCTGTTTGAGAACAGGCTATAGGAGCGTTCCATTAAAGAATATTTTTAGCGAAGATATTGAACTAGCCTCCTTATTAGTACATGTTCAAATTACAAAATCATATGTAAGTATTTCACATTCATTTGTACTAATAACCATGCCCATTGTGTCTTGTAAATAATAATGTGTCTTGTAAATTGTACAGATGGATTTGCATAACGCATAAAACAACTATTTCGAAATTCTAAAACTACACATATCGATTTAGGAAAGGAAAAAGTGAAGCTCTTGACACACTGTACGTTTACAGAATTGTGTTATTAAATGAATTACATTATCATAGAGAATCGTTTCAGGTAATCAAAGATCATATTAGTAGACAATATTTTAACAACAATCTTAGATAAAGCACACGTATAAAAGACTGTGTTCATTTATGTTACAAATTTTTTGATCTAAGATTGTTGGACACAAAAGGTAATATAAGTGTCTCTGTGATCAGGTAATACGTGCGGACTATTTAGGAAAATTAAGAAATAGAACAAGTAGATTAAGGATAGCCCAATATTTGAGAAAATGACAATATACACGTATGAAATTTAGCGAAGATTAATGGTTTATAAATATTGTTAAATACGTGAATAATCAAAAGGTATTTTTTTGGCAGATCTAATTATTCTTGCAAACAATACCATAGACAATTGATAAGAAAAGTGGTGCCATCTAAGGCAATCGTGCTTTAAAATTTCTTGTTAAATCCACATATCGTAAAATGATGTAACATAGCAACGATTTTTTCTGAAATCAATATAAAAGATATAAAATAGCTTTAGATTTTTTAAGCTCTATTATAATTCGTTGTAGACTGATATAAATAGCACGCAAGACATGCTGCATCTTTTTACACAATATATTTTAAAATGCTGTTTTTATAATACGGAAAATATTTATTTATTGATACATAGAAAAGCAGTGCTAGTACTAAATGTTAATATGTTTACATACAATTTAACTGCATATATAATATTATACCGGATATGTAATGTATATTCATATATGCTATACATATGCCTATTCAGCATTTTTAATAATTCAAAGCCAGTAAGATTTTAATACAGGGCTGTTTATGAAAAATATATTTTTCTCTTTTTTTAATTAAAAAAAAATTGCTTTAACTTGCATTTTAGAAAAATGTATACATTTCTATGTCAGATATTCTTCTTATCTGTTGCCCAGGTTTAAATCAGATATACATATTATACTCTCTCTGAGTTTGGCCATTGTTGATAATAAAAAATATGTGTTGTATGATTTTATATTTTGTTAGGCACATTACTTATTAATCGTATATTTATTGATTATATTAGCTAATTTAGATTGTTTTCATGACTTTTCCTTATACTAAATTCCAATGTCCTCTCTTCCAATATAGCTATTGTGATTGTATATTATTATTTTGTTATTCGTCATTGATTAACTATTATGTATGACAATGCATTTATTAATTATATATCTTTTTATGTATTTGACTTTATCTCTATATATATATATATATATACATAGATATATATACATATATACTTTTATATTGAAATGAAAAAACTTTCTATTGTGCCTATATCTTTTTATATAATGGGTTATATTACTACACATATCAAAATAAAAATAAAACGATCTGCTATGCGCGCTTTGTGTAGTAAGAAATGTGATTTAACCCTTAAGCTGAGACAATTCCATGCTTCTAGTATTATAAATTACTTGTACACTGCACGCATATCGATTAAGTAATATTGATTTATACTGCTCATTGTTGTAATGTAATTAGTATATAAAAATATAGGTCAGAAAATAAAATATTATTTGCTAGTACATATACATTTCTTCTTCGTTTTGCTGTCCATACTCATGCTTTTTTTCCTGTATCATAAATATCTGATAGATTTTTGTTATTGGAGCATGATACATCTGCATTTATAAACCAGAGCTTAGCTACCGATAAGCCAATAATTCCATAATTTATCATGTCTTGTGCAACATTTCCTTTTCTTGCATTATTTATTCTAATAATGGCTTTCCAATTTTGACATACTAAATTAAAGTACAACGCATGTATTATGGATTGACATGAGTGTTTATGAGAAAGTGGGTAACAAAAGTAATGAGCGTAATATACATTTTATTTAATGAAATATATCAAAAGAATAACATCTGGTACAATCTTCTATTTTCAATTCTTCTGAAGTATTGTATCATTAAAAAGGGGAATAAGTTTTTACAAAGTTTAAATTTCCTAACATTCTATGTGGTAAACATTAATAAAGAAAAAAGAAAAAAAGTGATAAATGGAAAATAATGGTAACAATACCAGGTATAGATTTCATTTGCCTCATAACGTGCATTTCCTAAACAATTTATAAAGATTTCTTGAGAAGTTCATCGAACAGGAACATAGAGACAGATGCATCGCGTTCGCCCAGCAAGTTCTTCAGGTCGTTTGTATAGCCCGACAAATCTCGGACATGATCGGCATGTTGCTCAACAAAGTGTTCTTCGATGTAATGAGCGACAGCCGCATCATGTTTATTGTGAGGCTGTGCCTGAGCATGGATACGCAGTGCCTCGTCGGCCAACTGCTTCTGAGAATCGAGTGCCTTAGCCAAGCTGTTGATCTCGTTCAGCTCCACGACCCTGCTGTCTTTAACCTGAAAAGCAAATGTGCAATGTGAACACATTTATCCCTTGCTCCGCCCCTTCCAAATGAATGCGGAAAACCACAAAGATATGATGTGACTCACAGATTTCTTGAAGCGAGGAGGTTGATTGAAGTTCATCTTGCCGCCACGTTTTGTAATATATTTAATCACGTCAATTGCATCCTCCCACAACTTGTCAGAGTATTTACGATATAGTTCTTTAAATCCTTCACGATTGGCCTCATAGTTGCCGAAGTGCGTTGACATAAGTAAAAATTCAAAACTAGATTCAATATTCGCATTAGCAAATGACTGGAGATCTGCTTGGAGAGCTTCAATAGCGCCGTACTTTGCATTACATTTTGGTAACAATGAGCCATCTAATGTGAAAAGGAAATAAAAAGAATTGCATTCCTGATGCATGTTATGATAATACAGCTAAGCTAGAAATATTCAGAGTTTTTAATTTTACTTAAATATAAATATGAAAAAGTCTTTTTTTACCCGCTGCCAAAGGTCTGGAACTGCAGGCTCCTTCTACATCATTATAACAGAACTCTGCCGAAGCAGCGACAAGAAGAGTGGCCAATACTCCAAAAAGCAACATGTTTACTGCAAGTTAATGCAATAATTTTCCCATAAAGTATCTCAAAACACAACGCAATACAATTTTGTACTAGTGGGACATGTGCGTAATACAGATTTCAACTAATGCATCAATTTCTGCGAGGAGTAGATATCATTTACAAAGATATAAAAAGTACATGAATTGATAAACCTTGTTTATTTAGAACTGAAGTATCCTATTAGAAGCATTTACATGTCTACTTTAATCGGGTTGATTATCTATATCTATCATGACCTGATTATCAGTTCAATGTCCATCGCTCAGAGAGTTCATAAATCTTAGGAACGATAGAGTGTAAACACGTCTCTATGCGGAACGACATTCCAAATATTACTTGAACATTACTACAAATATATGTGAGTACTACACTTCACTTCATATATTTTCCTGCATTTTAAGACGAATCGCATAGAAACATTAGAATTACCGTATGTCAGATTATGATTAAACGGATACAACACAATCGCAATATAAGCGCAATAATAGCCGACAGTGAAAAAGTATGAAAGTACAAATACATTGTGAGGATAAATTTAACGAAGTATGAATTTAATGCACGAAAAGTGGAAATCCGAAAGAAAAAATTAAAAGTCGAGATTAGATGTGCGATCCACGAATAAAATCCCAACCGTCATATCGTTGCACAAAGGGAAGTTCGTACTCGCTATAGATATCGAGCGATTGCGTGCCAGCATAGCCAGCGTTCCGCTGAAATGCGCAATACGTCTACGTAAGTGCGAGGAAAAATTAGAAGTTCATGAGACGAGGTTAAAGTCTTACCGCCTTGATATTACGTCCATACCGTCGTTCTAACGCGATATCAAAGAATAGAGGCCGTCTTTTGATTGCGCGCAAGTTATCGAAGTAAGATACGTACCTATTCGAACGATGTACGCCTTTAATGGGAAGCAACGTGAATACTCTCGCTTCGACGTTCCCCCAACAATGAGCTTCGAACAACACCGTTGGAAGGAGTTTTCACCGTTTTCACGCAGTCATAGTCAGCTGATATCGCGCCGCGCATGCGCAAATGTGGGAGAGATAGAAAATTCCAGTGACTCCCCGTCGATTAAAGTACGACTCGTACGCGTTTCTGCGCCGATTATTTGATGATCGATGGCCGTGCATCGTGTATAGTTTACGCACGTTCTCTTATCTAGCTTCGCAAAAAGGCAGCCTTCTATACCAGTGCGTATAAAGGTTGCTTCTGAAAAGGACATTTGAAAGTACTCTTGTGATTTTTGTAATATAACCTCCAGCTAACGATCAACGATGAAGCTGCTTTGCGTTCTCCTCGTCGCATGCCTCTGCGTTAGCGGCTCATTTGGAGATGGACTCAAATGTAAGTTAATCATATATTTATTTATCTTTTTCATTGTACGATCTATACGCCGTAATTTTACTGTGCCATTCAATACGATGCCGATTAAGATTTTTTCACCACAACTATTATCCCTTTGCCTTTCTCCATGGAATCGGTATGAAAACTACCGTCCTTGGATCTAGCATGAGAATTCTACACGCTTCAATAATGCGACGAATGTCCTGCAGAAAGGAATATAGCAACTGCGTATTGCTCGAGTCATCGTTGATGACGATTGCAAAATATTTCGTAGTTTTTTTTTTAAATGTGACGCATTTAGGTTGAGAAGAATATTTTACGCAGTACCTCGATTCCACATTGCATATACGTTTTATGCATAATGTATTTTTCATGATAGATATCTTTTTCTCATTACTAAAGTATATGTTTGGTATTACTGCGTATAATATTTTCATTTAAAGAGTAACACTGCCATCTGTTAAACGTTCTATTGAACATGACTGATTACCAGTATCCTCCGGTGTAAACATTTTGTGAAATCCATTGTATTCTATATATATATGTGTTGCTACGAATAACATAAAAACATCACTTGAATACAATACCTTATAAGCACCTGCGTATATAACGGACAAATACATGAAGAGTAAATAAGGAATCAGCTGGTTTTTTTTTCATCCATGATATATTTGTTTAAAAACAGTTATAATGGATTACTCTTTGTTTTTATAGAATTAAATATAAATGAAAGTTATATCTATATCTCGAAAAGAAAGAAACAGATTAAAATATGTTATGTGAGTAATTAATTGATAATCGTGGTAAGCTCTGACGTGTGCATAATGCCCGAGAAAGCGGAAAACATTAGTCACTATGACCTATAACATAGTTATTATATTTCTGTGAATCACGAATAGGCTGTACCGCAAATATATCATTTCTAATAATCAGCTAAGCAATAAACTAGTGTGATGATGCAATAGCTATGATGAAATCTCAATATAGTTTACTGTTTATCTACTGCAGATTTATATAGAGCAATGTCTTGATGTTTGTGACTATAAATGCAACGCAATAGCAGGAATGTTGACAACGGCAAACAAAGCATTTGTATGTGAAGAACATAATTTCATGCGCAATGATATTCATTATCATGTACAATGTTATCTGTATATAAGAAACATGATTACTTTCCTAACATTTCTTTTTAAGTGGCCATTATGACATAACAGCATAGATCTTCTATCTCCTAAGATGATATTGCAGCAATTACTTTGCCCCAACAATCAATGCAGTGTATTTGCGCCTGATAGGTTCAAGGCTGTTCTTTGATGTACATGTTCCAATTATATCGCATCTGTAAAAAATTTTTGTCAGATATGTACGCAACGTTTTGTCTGACAGAAGTTGCAGCAAAATGACAGAAACTCAGAGTTGACCTGTATGCCCCATAGATTGATGTCAATTAGCTATCAGTACTTATCGGTACCCTTATCATCTTTTGCTTTTTTCTATTCCGTTGTGCATCATTCTATCGTACGATAATTTTTATGACCTAATTTGAAACCATTATTGCATGAGTTACAAATGAGCACAAAGGAAGAACCTCTATAAAGCATGAATTCTAATAAACTGTTAATGTTATTCTCAGAAGAAGATAACTCAGAACTGAGTAATCAAACAAATATACACAATTACTTATGCTTTGTTCTGCCTTCTCCATATCTTTCTTTATTGCAGACTCACGGTGACACTTTTGTATTAAAATGTGCAAGATGTTATCATGAAATAAAAGCTTTGCATATTTCCTTGTAACTTGAAGCCTCATGCTGAAACGTTTTGAAAATGCACTTAATACTTGAAAACCAGTTATACACATTTAGCGAATGAATCTATTTTTATATATCCCTTTTTGGAAGGGTTTTTTTTGGAATCGTATGCAGACTTCTCTTTTACGACAATATGATATTGGAAGTTTTCATTATAGAAATATGTGGATGTGTTCAACAAAGAGATAAATATTATCTTGCGCCGGCTTGCAATGTATTTGACCAATTTTAATTGTCCACATCATTGATCATCTTGTTTGCACAATGATAATATAGTGATAAGATGTGCGTGACATTTGAAACATATTGATTATTCTGTATTCCAAAGTCCCTTGTTATCCCCATGAGTCATCACTAGCTTTACCAAACCAGTAGTATCGTTGAATTGGCTTTGAGGAATTTACATCCAAATGGAAAAATTCATCATAATAATACTAATCTGGGAATTAATTCCATGATGGAATTTAATAAAAGTCCATATCTGAATGCCAGGAAATATTGGCTTTTCTGTGCATTATGGTAGTTTTGAATGATAATTCATAACAAAGGCAATTTAGAAGGACTGCTATTATAATCAGTCATAGCTAATGACAAGTGTTTTGAGAGAGATATGAATGTGTAATCTTATCTCAGGGAAAAGGGAAGTCTTTAATACATTTGATAAATATAAATGACTACACACCCTATCTTATAAAATTAAACAAAGACTACCTTTTTGAAGTATCATAGCGATGTAACCAACTTATATATAGATTTAAAATAATTATTATACAACCAAACCAATACATAACTACTTTTTCTCCTATGGATATTTGCTTTAATAATCACATTGATAGCAAAACATTATTGTTTCTAAACGGACATCATTTTTTTAGGTACGCTCAAGCCTGCTGATATACCGACAATGTGGATAGACATGGTTGACCCTTGTATAAAGATTCTGGAATCTCAAGTTAAAACTGAGATTGAAGCTGCAATGACCTATCTTGCTATGGTAAAGATAATGACAATTAATTCTTCAAATCGCATCAATAAATCATTAATACTTTAATCCATCACTGTCTGACGATGACATAATATTATTTTCAGGGTGCTCATTTCGCTCGTGATACTGTTAATCGCCCTGGATTTAGCAAATTCTTCTTTGAAAGTGCCAGTGAAGAAAGAGAACATGCAATAAAGGTCATAGAATATTTACTTATGCGTGGACAGCTCACAAATGATGTCAGCAAGCTCTTAAAATTCCCCCTGGTGAGATTGACAAACCTTTATGCTTTTTTGTTGCCTGGAATGAATTATTTTGTATACAATTAGAATTTTCTTCAGTAAGCAATTTCACTATGTATATAATTTATCGGTGTTAATACAACAAAAATGTTATTTTCAGAAACCACTTCGTGAAGAATGGGCAAGTGGAGTAGATGCTCTTTCCCATGCTCTTAATCTGGAAGCTCAAGTTACTCGTAGCATTCGTGACATTATTATAACGTGCGAAAGTCCAAAGAGCAGTAATTTCAACGATTATCACGTAAGCATTACTCCATATGGCACTTACTTTTCCGAGATATTTCGTAATATAAAATCTACTCATGCCTCGTCATTTTCCAAATTTATAGCTGGTAGACTATCTGACCGGTGACTTTTTGGATGAACAATATAAGGGACAGCGAGATATCGCCGGCAAAGTCTCTACTCTGGGTAAAATGATGGCAACTCACGGTCCATTGGGAGAATTCTTGTTTGACAAGAAACTTCTTCGTGGTGAAATTTAATTTGTACTCGATAACTAAGGTGATCTTACTTTGATAAATGTACGCGAAATTATAGCCATATTTAGAATATACCACATAATTATAAGTGCATTATCGATATGAACTCAATCTTTTTGTTTTCTTTTTTAAAAACTATTATTTTATAAAGTACCCATCAATTACTTTATGTATAGTACCTTTCTAAATATGGCTGGTAATATAGGAGTACAAGGAGCAACGTTTACAATGTTTACAATGTTTGTTATTCTGTAATAAATATATTCCTCTTGCTAAACAAATAAATATACGTTATTTTGATATCTACATAATTACTTCGCATATTCACAATTTTGGCAACAGCCATGTAATCTTATTTAGTCTGTAGCCAACGAGGTTGATGTAATCAAGACTTTGTCCATGGTATTGTCATTTGCGCAATTTCATGCGAATACATGCTTGTATTGTGAATATCTCAACATTTATTTTTGAACCGACGCTGCGTTTGTCGAAACCACTGCACGTCGATAAAAATGTTTTACTTCACCCGTACAAAAACAGCAGAAAATTGTAAATAAAGCCATTGTCACTGAGAATAGAGGCTCCCTCTGCAGTCCTCTGCTTTAAATTTATCAACCAATGAATTTACCTCTCAGCCTATTGACCAATCAAAGAAACTGTGAATAGCTGTATACTTCACACCCACGTTGTATCTATCGATAGACTTGTCACTCTTGTCACACGTGCATTATCCTTGCAAATGTTCGACCAATCAGTAGAAGTTGAACAAATTCGTTATTTTGAAACTGCTCATACGAAACGTCGAATTGGTTGAAAGTTGAATTTTCCTCGAAAGGGTACGTAAAAAGTCGGCCGTTATTGTTATTCACGTTTAATTAAGATTTACCAACATTCTATTTACCGTGTTGTGCCGACCGATCGAATATTCGTTTGCAAATTTCCTTTTAGTTTGACGTTTCATATGTGAAGCAGAGTAGTCCAATGATAATTTTCTTTTGACTTTAGTGTCAAAGGTATAGACAAGGTATTCATCATTAGTGTGTACAGATATATATATTTTTTTAAAATATTATTCTGTGATACGGTTTTGTGTATATACGAAATATATTATCAAATCAACATATATTGTGTTGAAATTGATATACAGTGGTGAAAGAATTATTACACATTTACGTTGTTCGTTTGTAGGAAACATATTATAGGGTAACCATGCTAAAAGGTAAAGAAAATAAATCTCAAACACGACCGAAAATTACACCAGTGGATGCAAATCTCAAAGTCAGAAATTTTAAGCAGTTACACATCTCCAAGCCAGTATCAGTTTTATGCGATAACAAATCAGGAAATCCAGGAAATTCGAATTTTATAAAAGAATCGTGCAAGAATATATCAGACAATACGCAAAAGGATGAAAGCAATGGTACAAAAAAATCCACAGAATTAATGCCACCACCCAAAATACCATTAGTACCTAAGAGCACAGAATGTGTGCAAGGAAAGACTGACAATAGCATAAGTAACGAAAAGGCAAACAAAGATAATAATGAAACGGAGAAGGCAACAGAGCAAAATAACGCAAATAAGAATCAAAGTGAAAAAAGATGGGTTTTAACGGATTTCGACATTGGACGTCCATTGGGCAAAGGAAAATTTGGGAACGTATATTTAGCAAGAGAAAAAAAATCCAAATTTGTTGTAGCAATGAAAGTACTATTCAAAGCACAGATTCAAAAAGCTGGGATCGAGCATCAAGTAAGGAGAGAAATAGAAATACAAACGCACTTAAGGTAAATGTTGTTTAGAAGTGTCAATCAGCATTTCTTATCTGAATTCTTATCTGAATACCATTTAAATACAATTGAGCATAGTAATCTGGAGATACATAATGAACAATGTTTTAAAATTGTGCTTTTATTTTTAACAGGCATCCAAATATCTTAAAAATGTATGGATTTTTTTACGATGACAAAAGGATATATCTGATATTGGAGTATGCTCCACAAGGAGAGCTGTTTAAAAAATTAAACTCACAACCAGAGAAGCGTTTTGACGAAGTCAGGTATTTATATGAAAATAGAAATTCAGCTCATAGTAATAAAAACATTTTATTAATAAATGTATGTATTTTTAGAACAGCAACATATATATCTCAGCTCGCAGATGCCCTGCAATATTGTCATAGTAAAAAAGTAATACATCGTGATATCAAACCGGAGAACTTACTCCTTGGTATAGATGGTGAATTGAAAATGGCAGATTTTGGTTGGTCCGTTCACGCACCTTCGTCCAGAAGGGACACGTTATGCGGCACTTTAGATTATTTACCACCGGAGATGGTGCTTGGAAAAACACATAACCATACCGTTGATTTATGGGGTGTAGGAGTATTCTGCTATGAGTGTCTAGTCGGCAATCCACCGTTTTTAGCGAAAACGTATGAAGAGACTTATAGGAAGATCACAAAAGTACAATATCAGTTTCCAGATTACGTTACAGAAGATGCCAGAAATTTAATATCCAAAGTAAATCACGCTTTATACCATTGAGAAATAATCTATAAAAAATTATGTTTAAAAGGCACAATAAAAGTGCAATATGTAATAATTAAATAATTCTTTTTTTCAGCTCTTGGTTCTAGATCCGGATCAAAGACTGCCTTTAGAAGAAATCCTTAAACATCCCTGGATTGTAAAAAACCGTATAGCTAAGACGCGCGGTTAAGAAAATTTGTTGTAAATTTTCTTTTTATAGTGTAATTACAAATACTAGGATGATGTATAATTGATGAATCATGAATTATCGCAGCTTACACGGAAAGTGGGATACTTCTAAGGGAAAATATTAAATTGGGTTTAGGATAGCCGTTATATACACACATCTTATATATATATATATGTAATAAAATATTTTAATATACAAGATGCTGAGACATCAAACGTAACGTTAAAGCTCGCATTCCATTTGGATAATTTGTCTTGCATTTACGCATTAAGATAACTCGTTTAAAACAAAAGAAAAAAAAGAGAAAATTTTCATACATGTCAGAACCATGACTGACTTGGTTCCATTGTAAGTCATATTTGCATACTTCAAATATTACAACCCATTCCATCATTTCGTGATTTAAGAAGTGGTTATACAGCTTCCAGTACTTTAGGCATAAATGTGAGTTGTATCGTGAGAATAAATACTGCCTATAGAGAATACTTTTAAAACCAATAAAATTCTTAGAAGTGTATTTTACGTAAACAAACTTGTGATTAAATATCATTTTTTAACAACAAAATATATATATATACTCATTATTCTGACCTGGTGACTTACCTAGAAAACGAATAAAGATAATTCGTAAGTACACTTCCCGTTAAATGGACGGACTATAATCTCAAGCCTGAAATAATATGTTTTATCCTTGACAGTCGTTATATGCAGTGTGTATCGTGATCTGAGAAAAATCCCTTAACACACAGGAAACAATCATACATTCCCCTTTTCAATCGTCCATGTAAGGAGTATCGGTTTTGTAAATTGTTCTGATAACTTATTGAACATAAACTTTATTCAGGTTTATAAAAATTTCGTTATAGACAAACACTGCTCCATGTATGAAAAATTACTACAATTGTCTTCTGTATACATTCGGTACTTCTGAAACAACGAGGCTCTTTTGTCAAAAGATCTATTAAATCATAATCGCCCAATGGCTAAACTATGATCACGATCGCGATCGATCGTGCAGCAGCAGTAGCGTGCCGCCCCAGTCTTAAAAATAATAAAACGTACGAGAATGAGGCTCGAAAAGGAATTTTCATATCGGTGGCAAATTTGATTAGAGCTTCTACAATGGAAGAATTCTCCATACGATAAACAGTTTGATGGTGTCTCATGTTTCCATGGGCTCCATAACAACGTCCACCATAGGTGCAACTAACGGTGTATCCATCGGTGTGATGTCAGAATTCTTTCTGACGGAATAAAGTTTCTTTAATTTTTCATAATGTTTTATATCCTGAAAGGAAATTATTATTCGTTACGTGTGATAAAATAGAGAATAATTGAATTCTATTTTTGACTGCATAAGTATATTACCTTATCGTGCACGGATGGTCGTACTTTATCGAAGGCAATAAGTAGGTGACGCATTGAAATTTCCGGTGGGCCCGAGTAACCAGCCATTAGTTCTCTCAAGGCCTCTATCCCGGCTTCCCTTATTAAAGCTGCGAGATCCGCGCCCGTGTATCCCTCGCACTTACTGTTGTACCCTATCTCTTCCAAGTTAACGTCTCCGGCCAATTTTGGTTTCGTCGCATTCTGTAGAATTGAACCGCACATAAAGAAACCATAATGTACGCTGTGTATTCTTATTTCGAAGTCAGAGTCAGAGCCAGAAATACCTTGACCTGATTGTTTTAAACGTTCCTTGTAACATAATTGTAAGACGCGTAGTTATATCTTATCTTTTAAAATGAATTCGGTACAATAAAAATTACTATATATAAAAAAAATGTATATTAATATTTCGGTAGTTTTCATAGTAGTAGTAATATTATTTGTGTTAATTTGAAAAAATATCTTTATAATATACGTATATTTTTCAAGGTACTTCTCGATGCGTGAAAAAATAAGGAATAACCGAGAAGGTCAATTATATTCACGTAGAACCGAAGAATACCTTTGTTAATGCCCTTAATATATCAACACGACCAGCGGCTGTTGGCAGGCCGACGTACAAAATTTTATCCAACCGGCCAGGTCTCAAAACCGCCGGATCGATGATGTCAGGCCGATTGCTAGCAGCCATTAAAAACACCCCTTGGCGACCCTCGACACCGTCCATTTCTGTCAACATCTGATTGACAACTCGCGAAGTGGCCGAATTATCGCCCTCCGATCTCTTCGGACAGAGCGCGTCCAGTTCGTCGAAGAATATAACGCACGGTGCCGAGTTCCTCGCTCTGATAAAACACTGACGCACAGCCTTCTCACTTTCACCAACGTACTAAAGAGAGAAATACATTGACTGGTTTGCACATCATTGTTCGGAGGCAAAATTGAAGATTTGCATCGCGTACCATATTTAAAAGTTCGGGTCCTTTGACGGAAATAAAATTGATTCCAGCTTCGTTCGCAACGGCCTTGGCCAGTAACGTTTTGCCGCATCCTGGAGGGCCGCATAGTAATACTCCTGTAGCGGCGGTTAAACCTAATGCTGTAAAATGCTCGGAATGTCGAACTGGGGCCTGAAATGAGAATATTCGGTGATAGCAGATTTGTCAAGTATATCGTAACGATTATTATTATTATAACTGCCAGTGTTCTTTAGGTTATGAATGGTTGTAATTACAAGTATGGCCATCTGCAATTCTTGTCGTATATCTTGAAGGGATCCAATGTCGTCCCATGTTACGTCAGGTACAGTCGCAAATCCTTCCCTTTTCGCGGACGGCTGAACGACTCTAAGCGCCACTTCGAAGTCACCGTGTTCGATGCATAAATTTGCAAGGCGCTCCGGCGAGAGTGGCGGCTCGTTTCGTAACCACGTGAGTAACCCCGGTAAATCCGGGGACTTTGAGTGTTCTCGAATAACATCCATCTCCAAAGCCGCGTGTGGACTCTCTGATTGCGTTTTGTCAACCTCCGTGATGTTTTCCTGAATCGGCAGGGGCGAGTCTATGGTCACACCGTCATCCAGATTGCCAGTATTTTCGAACGTTTGAACTTCTTTGTCGACATGATTCTCAGATTCATTTATCTCTAACGTTTTGTTATCCGCTACTGGTTTATTCAGATCTTCGAAAGTTCTGTTGAATGGTACGGTTATTATGTACACCTTGTCCAAGCCTATGATTAAATTGAGGATAAGATGCATGTACCTATCTACAGCTGCCATAGCCGCTTCCCTAATCAAGGCGACCAGGTCCGCACCGACAAACCCTGGCGTAAGGGCTGCTATGGTGGATAGACTGACATTTGGCGCCAATGCTACCTTCTCCGTGTGTACGAGCAGAATTTTAGCCCTTGCATCCCGGTCAGGTATTCCCAGGCAGACCTCTCGATCAAAACGTCCTGCCCTTCTCAGAGCTGGATCCAAGGCATCAGGCCTGTTTGTTGCTCCTAGAACCAATACTCTGTTCCCACTTTCTTTTAGACTCAGATCTGAAAAATACGTGTTATCGTTAAGTGGAATAAAGAAACTCCACGTGACTATAGTTCTTATTGTAATCACTCACCATCCAAACATGAAAGCAACTGTGCAACAATTCGCCTTTCCATTTCTCTCTGAGCTGTTGCTCTGTGCGGTGCGATTGCATCAATTTCATCTAAAAAGATTACGCAAGGTGCTATAGCAATTGCCTGTTCAAATAATTCTCTTATTCGTGCCTCACTGTCGCCTGATACACCCGATATCAGCTCAGGTGCTGCTACTTTCAAGAGTGGGATTTCTAATTCCTGTTATAATGGAGATAATACATGTAAGAATTAAGGCACAAGTAAGCTAGGATACTACATTGTTATTTTCTGTGAATATGCCTTACGCCAGCGATCGCGTATGCCAATAAAGTCTTCCCGCATCCAGGTGGTCCATGTAGTAAAAAACCTCTGGGTGGAGATATGCCAAGTTGCTGGAAAATCTCAGGATGCTTCATATGAGCAAGTAGTTTGCACACCGTTTTTAAAACTCTGTCGCTTCCTCCCACATCCGCGAATGTGACTTTTGTTTCTGTAACTGCTACGCCCTTTGCCTTTTTGGCAGATACAAACACTCCACTATCATTGTCTTTTTCCCGCTGTCTTTTTCTAATAGATCCTTCTACAGGGAGTGTTGCGGGGATTGGTTCTTTCACAAGCTACAATAATAATGTTTTCTTCGAGTTCTGGCTTATGAGTGATGATATAATTGTCGGTTATTTAAAGATGAGCCAAGGACAATTCAAAATCATTTACGTACATTGCCATGTGAAAAGAAAGAATACATACAGTTTTAGATTGCTCAGGCTTCCGCTGAGCAGCAGGGGCTTTTACAGTGCATGAACCAGGACAAAGATCTTGCTGTACATTTTTCTCTGTACTATCCACTTCCTTTGTTTTCTTATTAGATTTACAGTCTTCTTTGCTTACTTCGTCATCACTGCTAATATCTATAAGCTCCTTGTCACTAGAATTGCCATTCCGCCTAGCAGAGGATTTCTTATACATTTTCGATAACATTCCACCCAATGCATTATTTTGTGAATCTGACTAAAAACAAAGAATTTCTATGAAATGCAGTATTTGCATCAGCAGTTCAAACACAAGCCATAATTTACCTCCACATCTACTTCGTCTTCATCGTCCTCATCTTCGTATGCATTCCATTCATGGGAAGGAGTTTTCTTTGCAAACATCTCTGTAAGCTCGTCGTACGCTCTGCGTACCAATGCACGAAAGGGTCCCCGTTTTTTTATACGGTAGTCTCGATATTTTTTTTGCAAAGAGTCTGCCATTTCATTGACATCGATATATACCCTATTCTCATTTTCATGCATGTACTGAAATATTTTCAACTTACATTTATTCTCTTACATATAATGCGATAAAATCTCTTGTATAATCAGCATTAATATAATGTGGAAGAAAAATAATATCAAATGACTTGTGTGTGTATAGATACATCATACATACATGCGTACATACATACATACATACATATATACATACATGCATATATATGTATTTAATTTGTCTAAACATATACGACTACATTCAAGAATAACATTATATGACATTGCAGAACAAACCAGTTGTACTTTTAAACGTAATGCATGTCGGCAGGTACTCGTGTATAACCATAAAGCAAATGAAATTGATTGGTCAATGTACCCTTGTTACAAATAGAATAATGAGTAAGCTGAACGTACAGTCGAATAGTAATGCTAACAGGAAGATGTAATTACCGTCTGGACACGTGAAATCAACAATTGATCCCGGACGAATTTCTGCGAAGAGTCGTTCTTATGTATATTCTCCATAGCCTTTGATTTATATTCTCCACTTGATCCTTGAAGGGGGATTATATCAATCGACGGGTTCAGTTTTCCGACCTTCTGCATTTTCTCGAGTATCACAAATCAGAATTACGCATACGCAAGGAAGGATCGTGTTTCGTACGTAGTTCTTGGGCTATCTTCCACACATGTTATAATGTATACAGTATCGACATTCTTACAGTTTATGTTCAGTTTAAACTTTAAGCACGATGATTCGACACTGAGACTACGGTACAACTAGATGCGTGGTCGTACCACGAGATTTCATGATTGACACGGTTACCGCCTCCATGGATATGCGGGTAGAAATAAGGAATGGTCGAGCCTATCTACATTCTTTGAGATTTCTCATGTGCATTACGTTCCTATACGTCCAAGTCTGAGATACTCTCTCACTCGTCACGCCAGTGGTCGCGCATGAGGCACGTGCCAAAAGTGATACGTGAGATAATTCGATTAGCGCGCAATTGAATTTTACAAATCGTCAGAGTGATACGAACGAACGGTATCTTTTATAATATTCCATTCAAATACACACGCATAAGCGATGAATATCTTTCTATAAAGCATTTTTCTCCACAAAAGTTTCCCACTTCTACATCTTTTTGCGTTAATTAATATATAACGTAATAATGAATTCTTTTATATGCAGATGGAACGAGTTAGACTATTGCGCTAAACGCAGATCTTCTGTAATAAAGAATATCGTCGCTATTTAGAGGTACTTGATTGGCTCTTCAGAGATTATTCATTTTGTTTGCTTAATTTTTGGCATTGAATGATAAATAACATCGTCCGGATTAGGAGTTTTTAAGGTGGATACCGAACCATCGAATCTGTAATGCGGAAAAGTATCCGGGTTTGATGGATGAAATTTTGAGTTGGAACTTCGAGCTTCTATTCTCTCCACGTCTCCGCGATATCCCGAGAAACTCTCTTCCTCGATTCCTCCGCTGCGAAGCGACGTCTTGATAGTCGCCGCCTTGGGGACACGGCATAACGCGTTCGTCGAGGAAGCCGCCGCTCGACATCGTGCGAAAGATCCGTCGGGGGAAAACAGGGCGCTTAGAAAAACAATAACCGATGGCGAATCCCTATCCGAGAAAAATGCATGACTCCTACGAGGACGAGGAGGAGAGGAAGCACTTTCAGCGAATAGTTTCAGCTTTTAAATATTATAAGTGAGTATATCGGTTGTTGGACGTTGTAGCTCGTATTGGCTATACACTACGCAAGGAGAGGATACCGTCGGATCGTCGTCTTCTTCTCTCAGTTCATATCTGAAAACAAGATGAGCCGGAGCCGCGTCGTGGCTGATCGTCGCTATTTACTCTCGAGTAATGCACTTTCGATCATTGTGGTGACTTAACCTTCCACCATTAGACTCTCCACTGGCCCAGAGAGATTAACGGCGTTCGCTATTACGGAGTAGCAGTTTACGCGGCCGCGTGTGAATGTTATTCATCGCGATGTAACTCGACTACTTTTCCAATTCTCTCAGAGTGCATTGACCTTTGGTTTATCATGACACGGGTCATGAGTTTGGTGACTAACAGATCCGATTGTAAGGCCCGCGATCTGCCCTGGCCGTGTGCTATACGCTGACGTTGATTAAATAAATCGGAGGACGTTATCTCTATTTTTTGTTTTTAATACGAATTTATCCTCCGCAGGCCCCACTCCTTGTTAAGAGTTAAAAAAACGGAGTCTTACCTGTTATCCCTGCCGGCGCACCATCAGAAACTTTTGGCCAAATATAAGGAACATTTGCAGGAAGTGAAAAGGTGTATCGAGAACAATGATGACATAATTAAACTTATTATAAAGGACGTAACGCATATTTTTGAAAATGTGAGCCCAGCTAGTGCGCATACTGACAGTGTAAGAAAACTTTTTTTCTGTGTACCATGCGCAATGCTTTCTATTAGTGGCCTTGCTTTATCTTTAACAGATTTATACATGCATATATATGTATGCATGTTAACGGTTAACGTATAATTAAATTGATATTTACATGCTAAATATGTAAGAAATATATCTGTCCTGTTTAATAAAGAATATATCTCTTCTTTTTCTGTTTGAATAAGATCTCTTATACGAGGATCTAATGGATTATACAAAATACAGGTAGATTTGCTTGCAGACCTTAAATCCTCGCCCTGTGATGGCTGATCAAGAAAAAGTTCAGGCTACTATCAAACAATTAGTTCGAGACTGGAGCATTGAAGGAACGGAGGAACGCACAGCATGCTATCAACCTATTATAAATGAAATACTTTACCAGTTTCCATTAGAATACTGGTATGAATATTATTTTACTATCTCTTTGATACTCTATGATATATATTTAATTAAGATTAATTAAATATCATGCATTATTAAGTACTTTACCATCGTACGATTAAGAGTAGTATTACTTTACATTTTATAGATAAGTTATAAGGCCACCGTGTTCTAGTAAAACATAGTTCAGAAAAATATGAAATGATAGGTAAATTTCCAGTACGCCGTCGGAAGTGCAAATTCTAGTACCTGGCGCGGGCTTGGGGCGACTCGCGTATGAAATTGTAAAACGCGGATACACCTGCCAAGGAAATGAATTCTCTCTTTTCATGCTCTTTGCATCACATTTTGTTCTAAATAAGTGAGTGTACATTTGGAATATGTCTTGGACATTAAACATATGAAATGCTGTTATACAATGATGATTTTTGTTGCAGATGTAGAGACGTTAATTCGTATCAGGTACATCCATGGGTGCATCAATACATGAATAATTTAAAACCAGAGCACCAAACGCAAGCAGTGTTTTTCCCGGATGTCAATCCGAGCGATCTTCCCGAAAATGCACAATTCTCCATGACGGCGGGGGATTTTCTGGAAGTGAATATTAAACCTGCCGGTAAAGTTACTGTGAAATGACCAGTGGTATTGTGAAATTGCTGATTTTAGGTATACACAGAAGACAATCGATGGGATTGTGTCACCACGTGCTTTTTTATAGACTGTGCAAATAATGTTGTACAATTTATCGAAACAATCTATAAAATATTAAAGCCTGGAGGTGTATGGATAAATCTCGGACCCCTTCTGTATCACTTTAGCGATATGCCAATGGAGGATTCGATAGAACCAAGTTACGATGCTGTACGTGATGTTATTTTAGGATTTGGATTTATTCTGGAGGTAAACATTTTTGCGTTGGATCATAAACACGATTAGCTGCATTCTTATATACACGCTCGATATTCTTTCAGAAGGAAGAAACGCACATAAAAACCCGATATGCTCAGAATATTAATAGTATGTTACAATGTGAATACAATAGCGTATATTTCGTCTGTCGTAAACCGAAAAGGCATTTAGATAATATGAATCATAGAAATGGCTCTGAGAGTAACGGCATGCAAGAACCAGAAAATTAAACATCGTTGACTAATATGTTTCACTCATGAGGGAAATTGCTAAACTGTATCCGATGCAAAATCCCTATTCATAAAAAAATTCTATTCATTAAAAAATGTTTTTTGTGTGAAAGAACGTTAAAAAATATTTCACTTTGAGATTTGTATAATACAAAAATTTAATCTTCCAAGCAATAAGCACCTCGATATCGCCTCGTCGAAAAAATATTCATTACTATGAGTCACTTACCAAATACTTAGACAGTATTACTGAAAAAGTTTAATGTCGTCCATTTAGATAATTAAAAATTCTTGTACAACTTTAACAAAAAGATCATTGCTGTTTCAGTGAAATAGTTAATAACAAGTTCAGAATTTCCCTTCTGAGTATGACAATTTGTGATTTAGCATAATCATTAATGCATACTCCCCACCCTGTCCACTAAGTAACGTGATAATATGAAAGAGATAGACTTGGTTGCATATATGTATTATGAAACGCATCGTGTATGCAATTGTCTCTTCCAATTTTTTTTGTATCCAATTAATTTACTAATACCACGCATACCGCGATAGACAGGCATTGCTTGTACTCCTTTTCATAAATTAAGATTTTCTTCTCCATTCTTTCTTCGATTATATAGTCAGGATTAACTTAATAAGGGTACGTGCAAAGATATTTCTTATGTACCAAATGAAATTTAAACGACTAAAATCAAGTTTTAGAGATATTTCACCAAGAGAGATTCTTTAAAAAAAACGTGTAGTGTGCAATTAATATCCAAACTTCTTAAACCGACAACTGACAAACATCACATAACAATATAATGGACATTGTCAATTGCAAATGTATATTTCAGTAAAAGCAACACAAAAGTTAATGTATGAATTGTTTATTGAATAAATTGTCATAAGCTGTTATATTATTCATTGATATAGCATTAAAAGATTAGCATTATATAATTATTTTTGTAACCATGCACTGTCTTAATTTAAGAGATTTTGTTAAAAGCTCCAAGGAGCCGAATAAAAAATAGCAAATTCAGGATCGTTTATATTTTTGAATTGTTCGATGCGAAAGGAAAAACGTGTGCAAATAATACAGAAGAATTGTTTACATAAAGAATATATATGCAGGCCATTATAAATGTAAACTAGGGTAGGCCTAATGATGTAATTAATATAATTTTATATTAAAATATATATTATGTAAGAGTTTCTTAATACGTCAATCACCTCTCAGTAGATAGGAACCAATGATTTATGTTAATTCATTCAAATTTGTTATCATCGCATTGATCTGTCCATTACGGTAAAATAATATGCAATAAACTGAGAATTACACACTTTTATTAAGATACTGTACAAACAAGGCTGCGATTTGATTCACCTCGGTCTGTTGCATTTTACTGTATGTCAAAAATTGTCTTCGCAATCTTGTGAGATGTGCGGCCGTGCCTGACCTCTGTACTGTTAACCCATATTTGGGTATTTTAATATCTGATTCAATTCCCAGCTGTTTCGCAGAGAGTATCGCCTTTACAAATATATGTGTATAACAATAACTGTTATTTCAACTATTTAATATTCAAACTATTTGGTGCGTGACAATACTCACATTGATGATCTCTTGTGTTATCCTATCTAACTCGTACAAATAATTGGTGGACGATAATGGTGGCTACACGCAGGAAGGATCGATTATATTTTATATGAACTAATGAATCTCAGATTAATAAATCGGAATACTTACACATTGCGTACTTAGATTTGGTTTTGGTGCTTGAACTTCGTATAGGGATTTATAGATCTCCTCAAATTTTAATTCATCTTCTGGCGAAACTGCGAACAATGGGGAATCCCAACGATTCTTGTTATCTGGCATCTCGTATCTATGTTTTATTGTAACAGCATATTATGGCAAAAAACGGAAATAAATGTCATTGTTACAGATAAATGTTTTATTTACCTGTTTACGAGAGCATCGAAAATGTCTCTGTTATATTGTTCTTTCTCCTGCCTCTTTTCATTCAACAACCATGCATGCTCTACCGGTATATCACAATATAAAGTGCACTGTGGACTTTTGTACAGTTTAGACATACAATAAATTTCATAGCGATACCCCTTAATGTAGTTGCTTCCATCTATTATGAGCACATCATTAGGGTTTAGCATACGCTGGGCATTTGATTTGATGTCACCTCGCACGCTTTTTTCTTTCTTAGAATCTACGAAAAATGTTGATACGATTTAATACCACTCAATATTACGGATAATTAATTATAAGCATAAAGAAATCCGGAAAGCAATAGGGGTTGGCAGAACCCAAATACATCACACAAATCAGGGATGCTTGTGTAGTTAACAGTACTAAAACTTTTAATGAAAACAATAACTCATATCACTTTAAATTTTATTTCTTAAACGAATGATTTATAACTAATGAAATCATCAAACCGACCAGCATAAAAGGTATTCTTGTCGTAACCTAATTTGGTTATCGCATCCATTTCACTAATAATCTCAACACATTTTCCTGCTTTATTCTGTAGGTATTCTTTTAACTCCAATGCTCGTGTGGTTTTTCCGCTACACGGAAATCCGGTTACAATGACTAACGGCATTTTGTTAAGATTAAAACATTTTTTAACATTGAAAATATCATAACAAACGCGTAATGACAGCGTTGCGCGCAGCCGTGACGGACTTACTCTACGACACACTGGCACGTGGCAACGTAACTGTATTCGTAAACATCAATAAAAAGCAGGTACTTTATCAAGAAAATAGCATTAACGAATAAAAATTAATATCTATAAGTTGTAATAATATGAGATTAGTTTTCCATAAAGAAATGTATTAATTTGTAAATAAATATATTAAAATAAGTATAAGTATCTCTATCGGATTCCTGATAGTATACTGCAGATGGAGTGCGTATGATGAACCGGTTGCCTATAAATAGGCTCCGAAAATTGCACACCTGTCTCATTTTTCCAACGATATGTGTGCCTTCATATGAGACGCAAAGAGGATGGTAAATATGATGGTTTATGAGATACTTGTTCTGTTTTACATATAACCATTTGCAGTGATAAGCGAACCGATGTGAATCATCGGTGCACAGTCCTCTGATAGGACTCAATAACGAGATACTCAGGTGATATCCACTTCTGTATTTACGTGAACTCGATAACAATACCTCGATATAACGCGAAGATATGCCTCCAGCAGTTTACAGAACTTCAATCATTTTTTCAATTCGAATGTCTCTCAAAATGACTAACTGCCGCAGAGAATTACGGATATTATCTTTATTCCTTCTGACACCATACCGATTTATAAAAAATCCCTTAACCACTGGAACTATCAAAACGTTCAAAATGACCACTTCTTAATTTCGTATAAAAATAGTTCAAACCCATGGCGATAGATTTTTAGAAAAATCTCCTAACTTTGACTACATCACGTGAATAATTATATACATCTATTTATCTTCCTGCGTCGTATTTCCTTTCATTCTTTATGAAAAGAAAAAAGGCAAATAGACTTTAGCGTAAAAATAATATAACAACGATAAGAATGAAGTAAAAATATAATAACATTTGACGATAGAAATTGGGAGCCTCTCCTGAATTGCAGCATCGCAATTATTTCTAGAAAAATTTCAACACTTATCAGAAATTCGAAACAATGCAGAATCGGGGTCAATATCTTCATACTTTTACCACGAGAGATCTATATATCGTTAAGAAAGTTCAAATCCGAACGAACAAGAATGTTTCACAAGGTATAGCACGATAATTTCCAAGCGTATCTACGTGAAGGCAGAGGCGCGATATTGGTTATTATTCATCGGCAACAGGTCTGTGTTCGTCCTCCTCCCTAACATCATACCTGATCACTGTCGCTCGCGCGCGAGGAGAGGAATAAAGCGCTGTGCCGGCCAGTGAAAGCCTTCTACTAGGGCAATAACCCGGCACTCGCTCAGCTACGAGCCACGACAATGGCACAAGTTTTACCATTCTTACTCCCGGTACTGTTCCTCGGCGCTCAGGCCATCAGAGGTGAGTAAATCCACCAGGATACGCTACAGGCCAACGCGATTATATATTCGAGCTTTACTCCGATCTCCATACCAGCTTACCTTCGTCTTGCTTTTCGAACTCCGCTTGACGATCTTTCGCCGAATTTCTACTCCACAGGTGAATCACAGCATCGCGATTAAGCGACGTTAGTAAGATCAAACGCGTGTTTATATTTGGTGCGACGATGAGTGCAGAAAAGTCGATTTGTCGGAGCAGTACGCGGCTAGGAAACAATTTTGTTGAATTTCGTGGGGATAAATTTCAAACTTCTCTGGAAATTTTCCACGCGATACGTGCATCGTAGCTCTGGCGTAGCTCAGTTAAATGATCTTAGCTTAATCATCCATGGCGAGAATTAATACGGGAAATGGAGTCTGGAAATCTTTGGTCTTATTAGATGGATGCATGAGGATGCGATCGGCGGAGATTTGTCTGCGTTGAACGCGATTGTATAGGTGAAAGATCGACGATGTCACATAGGAAAACGCGGAATGCATTTGACATTTAATACGGCACGAGGCGTAATGCCTGGCTGACATTCTCTCGCGACCTTCGTTGGAGCTTTTTTTTTTCTTTTTTTTTTTTTGACGAAATGCTTATCGAAAACAAAGGACGTTATTCTTCCAGCGTTTAATAGCAAAGCCAGATTAATCTTCAAAGTGTAATTATTATTATGCCGACTTTCCCGACAAACCGGCGTCGCATAATGCGCGAGTAACGAAAGGATTATTGTTTCACAGAATCGATAAGGCCGCAGCATGGCAAAGAAGTTCACTGCTACGTCGTTTCCTGGGCGATTTACAGGCAAAACGAGGGTAAATTTACGGTGGACAACATACGACCGGAGCTCTGCACGCACATTATTTATTCCTTCGCCGGATTAGACGCGGAAACCTGGACGATAAAGAGCCTCGACGAATGGGCGGATATCAACAAAAACAGTATTGATATTTTTCATGGAACTTAACAAACGAATTCACTTAAACCAACTTAAACACGAGGATTCACGCGTGCTTGAAAATCATTATACTATAATGGTAAACCGCCCGGTCTGATATAAAGAAATTTTCAGATATCGGCAATTACAGAAGAGTCACGGCACTGCGACAAAAATATCCTGGCTTGAAAGTGACTCTCGCGATAGGTGGATGGAACGAGGGAAGCAAGAATTACTCGAATTTGGCCGGTTCAGCGACATCGAGGAAAATTTTCGTTAAAAGCGTCGTAGATTTCCTCAGGTAAATCACCGATTTTAAGCTTGTTCGAAAATTTGTACATTACATTACTTCATTGCTATTGCGCAATTTTGTACTCGACAAGTTCCTCGATTAACCAATATCATCAACGCGGATATGAGATATTGATATTAAGATGATACTGGATGAATACAGATTCATTTTTTATCTGTTATACAACGTGGAGCGATATAATCAATTCTTCTATCTCTCCACTGTTATGCGCGTTAGTTTTTGCAATAATACATGCGACTCACCTAGGAAATTCGAGTTCGATGGACTCGATTTGGATTGGGAATATCCAACACAGCGCGAAGGAGTGCCCGCCGACAGAGAGAATTTTGTTCATCTCATCAAGGTAGGATTCAACGAATTTAAACACTCGTTGCGCAAATAATCTTAAAAGTAGAACAATCGATTGGCTATTTACGAGGTCTGGAACCGATTACCAGCTTCACAACATCAAAGATATTCGTTAATATATGATAATGGTCAATGTTAAATCATTTCTGTAGGAGTTGAAAGAAGCCTTCAAGGGACCGCGCCCGTTGCTATTAAGCGCCGCTATCAGTGCGGTTAAGTACGTCATAGATTCTGCATACGACGTTCCGGAAATTTCAAAGTACCTGGATTATATTCACATTATGGCCTACGATTATCACGGCGTGTGGAATAAGAAGGTTCTACCTAATTCACCGCTCAGGGGCAGCGATGAGCTAAGCGTGGTAAGGATAAACGAAGAAAACGTTCATCGTGGGAAAGTTCCACGATGAGCGATCAAATTTTATCGCAAAATTATCTCACAAGTTTCCTGATTGAGATTTTGGCCAGATATCGGCACGATAATTTGAGACGCAGAAAGATAATACCTAATTTATCGTACTAATAGTTCTATTTTTTAACTAAGGAAAATGAAACACGCTTTAGATCTGTATTTCGTACTAAGGTTTCCATTGTGATGTACTGAAATGTTTTACTCACGCTCGTCGCACTTAATGGCAATGTATCGATCATTTCTAATAACGCGTATAGATAAGTAGGCCAAGAAATAGGTATTTAGTAATCTCGAGGGTCATGAAAAGTTTTAGAACACGTGGATCGTAGGGGAAGTAAGAGAAGCTTATTTATAAGCTTCCCGTAGATAAAGTACTGATTGGAGTAATATAATAATAAACTCTCAGCAAGTGATTTGCTAAGAATGGCGTGGTTTTCTTGAGTTCAATTGCGAGCAAGAGTAAAGAAAGGAGCCAATGTGGTTTGTTAAATAGAATATTTTTCAATGATTAAAATATCGTTTAAATACGAAAATCTTTTGATTTATCACCAGAATATGCTGGATTATTTTTCTCATAGGAGGACACTGTCAAGCATTTACTTCAAAAGGGCGCACCGCCAGAGAAACTAATACTGGGATTGGCTATGTATGGTCGAACCTTTACTGTAACCACCAAACCGAGTTCTCCCGATGAAAGTCCCTTGGGTTTACCAATCACAGGTGACGGATTTGCTGGTCCGTTTACGAACCAAAGCGGCTTCATGGGTTACAACGAGGTACATAGTCAAGAAAACAAATCATAGCGCGCTGCAAACTAAAACCATCAATATATTCACCACTTTTTTCACATAATTAAATGGTACAAATAATTTCAATTATGAAAAATAAACGAGTCAATCTTAAAATTATGAACGAGCTCACAATTATGAAGAAAAAAGAATGAATTGACTCTGATAACGTATATGTAGATGCTTCGTATATATTGATGAATCATTCGGGTTTTGAGCGGTCAACGTCTTAAATATTAATATCAAAAAAAATAAATTCATACATCATTATAAGATCTCTGAATATCGTAATCTCACTAGATCTGCAGCGAATTGATAACGAATTCGCAAAGCTGGAGGATTGGATGGGACGAGGAGAGCAGCACACCTTATGCAATTAACGACGATCGAGTCATCGTCTATGACAATCCAAGAGGATTTAAAGCCAAGGTAACGATCGCTCAATATTTCTAAATATTCCTGTGAAGTCTAAAATTAAAGGCACGTTACTATATAATAAAAATTTATTTTAAATTCTATTTACATTAATATACGTACAACAATTATTGTAACTACGTGCGAAATAGAGCTCTTATCATAATGCATGGAAGATGGATCTACGTAAAGCAAAGGCATTTGTCCATACAAATCTTTATTCGGGGTACTTTTAAATTTCTATTAATCCGTATGTATCCATTCGTACGATTAATAATTTGTAGATCGAATACATAAACGGTTTGGGCCTTGCGGGCGTGATGGTGTGGAGCATGGACACCGATGACTTTTCGGGAAAATGCAAGGCATTGCATTACGATTCATTGAATCCTCTTACGGAGATGGATTTTCCGCTACTGAGGACGATAAATAAGGCATTAACGCCCAAGGAAGATTCCATCGACGACAACAGCGTGGAGAACCCGTCATTAGCGACGAAGGCAAGTTCGAATCTTGTGTTACTCGCGTTCATTCTTCTCATATATCCCGCCGTGATGAATCGCTAGAACGGTGATATCATTATTAATCGTACAAAAACATGTATTTCCCGAAGGCGTCGATCTTAATTTGTAATCGCGGATACACCTGGTACGCCGCATATATTTTATATTTTCGAACGTGTCGAATACACGAGAATATTCGAATTCCACGAGATACATTTAACGTTAAGTCCTGGAGTGACAGTGCGTCCGATAAAGCAAAAGTGTTTTATGCATTACGCATACATCTGGAAGTGCAGAGCCGCAGACGTGTTTATCGTGTACGTTATCGTTTATAGCATCTTTAAAAGTTTATATCACGCTTGTGTAGGAGTTTAATAAAGGTAATCATAAACCACCGACAGGATGTGTGTCACGCAAAATAGTGATAATGACCTTCCTTTGGCGCATACCTCGTTGACGATATTTAATCGGGTACTTTAGATAAGTGAAACTATGTATATGCATAGAGGTGAGAGTTTCTCGATGATGACAATCGAAATACTCTTAAAGTGGGTCACCCTCACCGATCCCGCAGAGTATTGCCTTAGGTTAGTACGCTCAAATGCGAACGCAAAATTACTACCAAAACGATCCTTTGTATTTACATTCATACAATATAATCCCATATTCATTTTTTTTTATAAATATAATAAATACAATTCTTTTACTCGTTAAAAAAAATGACATAAGTTAAATGTAATCAAGTAAAGTTAAATAAATAAATAAAAATAATTAAATAATACATACTAATAAGAAGAATCTAAAAAACAAGTCTACGCTACAAAATATATAGTTTTTAGTAGGCTAGGAAAGAAATGATAATTGCCTAAATCATCCTTTGACTCTGACTATCCGGAGTTGAATTCTTAAATGAACGCAAGGTGTCTGTCCCGATTTTCGATATCGCAAAATACTTGTTCTGCTTTGGAATGCAAAGAGGGTAACAAAAGGAGACAGGATGTGGGAGGCTGGCGCCAAACTATTGTGCAAGATCGGCAAAGATTCGAAAGCGGCCTAAGGACGTTTGGTCCTTTTCCGTGGAACGTTGAGATTAATTTGCATACCACTGAAAAATCGTCGAAGGTAAAAAAGGGCCATCTTTTCTATCACCTTTGATTAAAAACCTTATCCCAATTCCTCTCGAATTTGTGTAGCGCAAAAACTGAAGATGAACATCAAGATTTATATCGCGTTTTTCAATAAACATATCCAATACTTCGTTGTCTTATTCTCATCCCCATCGAATTAAAATATTCGTCGATCTTACGAGTCACAATTGTTCAGATCGTAGGAATTGATCGGTACATCGAGAGATCATAGTTGAAGATATAATTTAGGATATTCGTCTGTACAAGGTCGTCTGAAATTCTCAAGTATGTAGAAGTGCTATCACCCTCAGGTCGTGAAACCTTGCCAGGTAACGTACAGGCGCGATACGTACAACGAATCGGAACGCCTAAAATGTTTCTGGATTACATAAGTTTTAATACACGAGCAGTACATCCGTGTAACGTGCAGGACAGGTAGCACACTGCTCCAGATTCGAAGTGAATGTTTGTTATGAAAAAATGTAGGTCAGTAATTTCGGGGTTTCGCGCGCATGCCGAGACTCCCAAAGTGCGTGCCTGGCCGCGATACTCGATGAAACGAGCTGGTGCCCGTGAAAGGATTACCCTTACGAGACGTTTGTACGTTTATCGTAAAGCTTATGCACTTGATGGAAAAACAATATTAATCAAATCGAAGTTGAAGCATCCGTTTAGAATTTGGTAGACTTTCGTATACTTACATTGGTATATTTCATCTCCCAAAATACCATATCCTGCTGCGACAAAAACGATGTTTTTTGTCAAGTAACATTGCGTGAAGCGAAGTAAAAACAACAATTCTGTGCCCTCTACGATAAGCACCGTTGTACTTTCAGCATGAAAAGATCGATATCGTAAAGGTCAGACAAATGATCTATGGACACGCCGAAATAGGATCGGGTACTTCCTTCACCTTTCAATGACGGTCATCGAGAGGCCAAAAAATTTTCACGCGTACCTGAGCTTACCTCTCGAACAAACGTATATCCCATAGCCAGTCTCTGCCCAGCATCCGAATCGAGAGGAACCACCGAAATCCTCAGATTGATAAATGAAAACTTCGTCGGATACCGAGGCTCGACGAAAGACGTAGCAGAGACATTGTTGCTTCTGAGTTTCTTTTATCCGCCGAATATTCTACTAACTCAATAACGAGGATTTAACGATGCTTTACTGGGCTCTTAGTTATCATCGTATTTGTTGAGAATTCCTCGCCACGGTTGCTGCAGCGCGACTGTTATTTATAATTGCTCGCATCCCTTGGGCTTTTACGTCGCCCCTTAAAAATGCTACGACATTACACGCTGATCGCACGTGAGTATCGTGTTTCCAATGTGTTTTGCGCTTAGCTAATCAGATTTTTTGCAGTCTTCTTTGGGATCACTTTTGGCGGGCATTATTTAAATGGCGACGGTACACCATACGATCCTTATCACGACCTGCATTTGCCTCATAATCCGCCGCTTTATCCGACTTATCGTACGGTTCCGCGCACCGAATTTTCCTGCATCGGTCGACAAGATCAATTATGGGCAGACATTGCTTCCCAATGTCAGGTAAGGATAAAGAAACCTTCAACATTAGAACCATCGACGGCTATTTTGACGTATCTAGATATATTATACATATCTACTAAAGGAAAAAAGAGCAAAGAAAAAAGATACACGAATTTATTCAATCATTTCCGTATAATAAAAATAATGAAATTCTTACGAAAATACATGAGCGCGGATTTGCACAATTTGTTTAAAACGTTTCTAGGAAATTAGATATCTCGATGCGATGTAATGAGTATTTTTCCAGGCTTATCATCTGTGTTACAATGAACGTCTAATCTCGAGTAATCTCTGCGGAAATGGTACTTTATTTAATCAGCAATTCCAAATCTGTGATCAATTTTATAACGTTCGATGCGGCAGTCCTTACGGAGACTTATGAGGCTAATGAAGAATCCGATGTTATGAATCGAAAAACGATATGATGCATGAAAAAAGTGAGATAGTTTATATATTATAATACGCTGTTTATACTAATGACATAAAATTTGTGATTTAATGATTTTCTTCTTAATAAAGTATAACATGAGTACATAAATATGCGAGCTTCTGTTTCTTCGTGTTCCATTTCCCATCGTAATTGTTGATCAATCATCTAAATTATTTCTTTAAGAATTTCTAATGGTATTACAAAATATCAAACTCGTAGAATTTTTTATCCTCTTCTGACAAAACAAAAAGAGCGATTTTTATTTTTTATATAACCTTGCATTTATAAATAAAAACATGGGTTGTTCATTTCCCAGTCATAACGGAGAATGGATCTGTTTACCATATAAAATTTTATTCCGGGAACTGATAGACATTTATAATTATTGAGATTTTATACTAAAGCAATCCAGGGTGCCAAAATGACTGATCAGCAATTATTTCTTAAAAATATTCATTAAAAATCTTCGAAATTGTCGATAGTTCCAGTATTAAAAAAAAGGGTAGAGAAATAAAGATAAAAGATTTTTTTCGGCTGTCGTGATCCGTACCAGTGCAGTATATAATTCGAATCAGCCACGTTAGTTTCAGCGCTTGATATTCTCTGCCGCGGCGAGCGCCAGTTTCGTTTGCTCGCGGAAACGTGACATTTCAAACTTGCAACAAACATGGCGCTACATAACAACTACGATTTGCATTCTCCTGCTCCGTTTTGGCAAAATGGACCGGCGCCAGGGGAATTTTACAATTTTCCCGGTGGTTCAATACAATCCGGCACCGGTGGGATGCAAAGATCAAAGTAACGTGACCAATTTATATCCTTGTTATAATTTGACATCACATTCTCAAAACCTGCACGTCATGTTTCTTTCGTATACAAATTCAGAAAATTTCAATATATAATAATAATACAGGTTTTATTCAAGCATTTGTTTGTCATATTTATCTTGATATAAACGATTAATAATGCTAAAAGTCTGGATTGGTATGCGTTGTTGATTCTAACCTAGAATTGAAAATAGTACAATACAGTTCATAAATTCCAACTTCTATAGATTTCTTGACGTTGTGGAAAATGACTGTACTTTGCATTATTCACTGTATTTAATATTTTTATATTGGTCATTGTAGAAATCCAATGACAACCGGTACCTCAGTTGTTGGGATTCAGTTCAAAGATGGAGTCATTATTGCCGCCGATATCCTAGGATCGTATGGCTCATTAGCCCGGTATAGAAATCTCGAGCGAATTATGAAAGTCAATGATAATATCATACTCGGAGCTGCCGGGGATTATGCAGATTATCAGGCTATCAAAAGTCACATCGAAAGGAAAATGTGAGTCAAGTACTTTTATATAGAATTTTCTAATGGATCAAATTTTTACATATGTTCGATAATTAATTCTGAACATTATCTCCAGCTTGGAGGAGGAGTGCCTGGATGATGGATACAATTTGAAACCAAAAGCACTCCATTGTTGGTTGACTCGTGTTATGTACAAGAGAAGATCAAGTTTTGATCCATTTTGGAACAATTTTGTCATCGCTGGTTTGGATGATGGCAAGCCGTATGTATTTCTATTTTTATTCTTATATTTAGTTTATTGCTGCTTTAAATAACCTTGCTAATTCGACGATGGCAGATTCTTGGGTACTGTGGATAAGCTTGGTACAGCTTACAGTGATCCAGTAATTGCAACTGGTTATGGTGCATACATGGCTACACCCATATTGCGAAAGGCATATGAGGATAATAAAGATATGAGTAAAGATGAAGCCATGGAACTTTTATACAAAGTAATGCAAGTGCTTTTTTACAGAGATGCACGATCATTCCCAAAGGTATATTATTTTGACCATCCTATTCTTACTGCCTAAACGTATTCTATTTCTCTATGACTTGATTTCATGTTGCAGTATCAAATTGGAATTATCACAAAAGAGCAAGGTGTAGAGATACAAGGGCCTGTTACTCTGGATAGCTATTGGGGTCCTGCTATCATGTAATCCTAATTATACAAAACATTTGTCTTAATAAATATATTGCTATTGTACATTTTTTGTTCCTTCATAATTTTTCAATCCTTTTACTTTGATCCTAAGACCTAAGATATTGGCAGTTGAACAATATACAGTATGATACTATCCTACAACATATGCAAACATACAAGTTGCTTGTATGCTTAATTTTGGATTGGCTGTTATAGTGTCAGTATATCACAACCAGTATCTGTAATTAGGATGGTATGTTCAATTTGTGCAGTTCGTGCATCATCCACAGTAACAGCTGTCCATCCATCTTCTAAAATCTCTATCTGCTGTTCTCCTTGTGTGAGAACCGGTTCAATGGTAAATGTCATCCCAGGTTGCATTTTTCCGGCATAATCATTCGCTATAAATTGGAGGATTAAGTATTGTAATGGGGATATAGGTATTGTAAAATAACAATACACATACCAAAATGGTAAATATCTGGGGGACCATGAAAATAGCTCCCTATACCATGACCAGCAAACGCTGGAACTACATTGTATCCATGTTTATTTGCTGTCTCTTCTATAATGTTGCCTACAATAATATAAATACATATGGATTCAAATAAGCTTGTATGTATGTTGTATTTATAACAAGCTGCACAATATTTTGCAATACTTTACCAATACTGGAAAAATTTTCATTTGGCTTGCAAATATGAATAGCATTGCTTAAACACAGTTCTGTAATATCAATTAATGTTTTCGCCTCATTGTCAATTTCATTCACCGTAAACATTGCTGAACAATCTCCATGATATCCATCAAGATAAACCTAAAAAAATGGTTGATTAAATTAGTGTTAATAGCTATATGAACAGAAGTTAACATGATACCACGTACTGTCACATCAATGTTAAGTATATCGCCTTGTTGTAGTGGACGACTATCTGGTATACCATGGCATGCAACATTGTTAATACTAGTACACGACGATTTTGGAAATCCACGGTAATTGAGTGGGCTAGGATAAGCACCATTACTTATGATCATCTCATGTACAATTTCATCCAAAGCATCTGTTGTTATCCCAGGCTAAAGAGAAGAGAGAAATTAATTTTTATATCATTATAATATCAATATAAGACATATATTTAATAAATAAATCTCAGGTGAAAAAAACATACATATAACATTACTTAGTTCACCTTGACAAAATGTTTGATATGAGACAGAATATTCTTTGCAAGATTACAACTATTTCTCATACATTCTATTTGATTTTTATCCTTGATCTCTGGCCTCTTTGGTCCTTCTCGGGGTATCATTGATTGACTATAAGATGGTTTTGGAATATATGATGGCACCTCCCTGATATCTGAAACCTTCCATGGTTTGACAACCTCATACCTCCCAAAGGAATTATCTACAATTTTGGCTGGTATAATTCCATCCTATGCAAAATAATTAAATGATGACATGTACAGTGTATATTGATTGTGCATTATGAACAATTATCCACATACCGGCGTTATTTTCTTGAAAAAATTCCTAAATATAATTTTTAAGGGTTGCGATATCATAATTATACAATTGCTGGATTGCATTTTGTATTGGTATTTATAAATAATTGATCTGACACTTCTGCATTAATGTTACGACAATTTTTGTATAAGTACACGAAACGTGAAACATAAACAATTCATACTTTAAATTTTAGAAGAAAGAAATAGCACCAAAGATGACGTTATTTTTTATATGCAAGAGGACTATTCAATTTTAGGTTAGGTTGAAATAATTTGGGAAGTGCATTGTAGTACATATGCATGGTGTGACGACAGATGATAAGTCGAAATCAGCTGACATAAGGTTAGCATTAATGGTGCATAGTGAAACAAGTGCATTGAAAAATGAATGTCATGAAGTCGTTCAGGGAAGCTTTGTTCAACGCAAAAAACGTTTTAATTTTAACTGGTAGTGGAATCTCGGCAGAATCTGGGGTTCCGACGTTTAGAGGTACAGGCGGTTTTTGGAGGAAATATCAAGCACAGACTCTTGCCACTCCAGAAGCATTTATGGCAAATCCCTCTTTAGTATGGGAATTTTATGAATACCGAAGAGACCTAGTAAGCAAAGTTACACCTAACAAGGTACAACTTTAAAGGACATTATCACTAACTACATTTAACTGCAGTTTTTTTAAGCAAAATCTATATCGTTAGGCACACGAAGCAATAGCTGCATTTCAGAAACGTTTTATGGAAGATGGTAAAAGTGTTACGATCGTGACACAAAATATCGATGGTCTCCACCAAAAAGCTGGGGCAAAAGACATTATAGAACTTCATGGATCTCTTTATAAAACACGATGCACAAGGTGCAACAATATATGCATCAATACGAATATTCCAATCTGTGCTGCACTAGAAGGAAAAGGGTAAGCATCTACATATTTCGGATACATGTATTTTTCATTTTAAATTGTTCACATCTGACTTAATTAGATCTCCAGATCCAAGCATTACAATATCTGATATACCAATGGAAAATTTACCTCACTGTGAAAAAGAAAATTGCAAAGGATTGCTTAGGCCTGATATAGTATGGTTTGGGGAAAGCTTGAATGAACAGGTGCTTGCCAGTGCCTGTAGGTATATTTCATCATCATACATAACAATGTTTATATTACATATCGTTATTACCTGTATAAAACTTATAACAACTTACATGTTCATGCTTAATATAAAAATAGTCTTCTCTCATAAATCTCTCCTACAAATATATGGTAAAAAATATATGTTTACAATTGCCAGTTAATGCAGTGGAGAATTGCGATGTATGCTTAGTTATTGGCACATCTTCCATTGTATATCCAGCAGCAATGTTTGCACCTCAAGTAGCAAAGCGTGGTGTACCAGTAGCGGAATTCAATCTCGAAACCACTCCTGCCACAAGACATTTTCAGTAAGCGATGATTTGTATTTAGAGTCGATTTTATTTAAAATAAGAAGTTCAGAATACTTACAACTGTAAAGAGTTGAAACAAGGAAAAAAACAGAACTGTCTAATCCATCCAAAAAGTTTTTGTAACTTTTTTGAGTTTATATATTAATGTTACTGTTATTTTCAGCTTTACGTCGAATATTTTTTTCTTTGCCTGTAACAGTAAAACAGTAAGTTATAAATGTATATTATTTTGCAGATACCATTTTAAAGGTCCCTGCACAGTCACAGTGACGGAAGCCCTGGCACTTTAGACTTTACTAAAAATACAAAAATTTGTAAGTTTATACAATACGTCATAACGTTATTAATTAAAGAGAATGGAAGATACTAATCTGAAAACACTTAAAGTACTTACATTCAACAATGCAGACTTCTGTATTAAGCCCTAGGCGATTCAAGTAATCCAACCATAATTCTTGCTTCGTTGAAAGTGTATCGCCAGGCCCCTTTACCTCGACTATCTTATGCTGAAGAACAAATAATATTTTATTTTTAAAGAAGAATAAATAGTGTCACCATGTTAAAGATTTTCTTACTTCATGGGTATTAAAATTCCACAGGAATAAATCTGGAAAACCAGCTTTCCAAAGCTTGAAGTTATCGATCAGTCTCTTACAGATTCCTATAACACCCTCTGTGCCCAAACAAAATACGATTTCCTAGCAAATAGAATGTGTAAAAAAAATGTCACAAAAGAAAGTAAAATTCAGCTTGTAATACTTACCTTGAAGCATGAAGCATTCTTAAAAATACTTGGTTGCATTATAGACACGAAGGAGGAATAGATGTTAAAACGATTTTCCATCATGTTGCTGAGTGTTTCTGGATCAAGATTGTGCAGAATCTGAAGTTTCATATCAATCTGTTCCTTTCTGTTTTCATAAAAACTTTCTGTATATAAATCTTGCGGTGCATCTTGATACATTGTGACAAAAGCACCAGGTACTTCTATGTCATAAATTTCTTCCCAAAAAAGAGCACAGAATAAAGAAATCGGCAATGCGCCTTCACAGTGTATTCCATTTGGGAAGCCATTTTTATAGTAATGATATAATGCTACATCCTCCACTGTCCCATAACTTTGATCTTCTGTACCAGTGTCAATAAAGCATTTTGTTTTTGCTCCTGCCACATTCCTAAAAGTATGAGACATTAAAGAATTGCTATGTAATGCGCTGTATTATAATACTGCTTTAAATAGCGGCAAACTTACCCACGCATTACCATAGCTTTTATTGTATTAAATATTATTGTGCTCCTCGGGATCATCCTACAGCTCTGATTATTCAATTCTTCTTGAATGTATAGTCTAACATCCTCGTTGATTTTTGTCTTTCTCTTAGCAATTTTTTTTGCCCTCTCTAACAAATCAACCCTATCGACTTCTGTTAAATTTGGTTCCTTCAATGCCTGAATGGTTATTCTAGCACTGGCCCCTATATCCTTTCGGTGAAACATCTCAATTAAGGCCAGCTCAGCATACCATGTTCCTTTTCGATGTTGCATATAAGATTTCTGCTTCAATAGTAAATTTAAAATATTCACTGCTTCCGATAATGTTTCAGTAGTTTTCTTGAATGCATCTATAGCCTTTGACAGAAGTTTAAGCCATATATATTCTGGCATAAAATGCTTTACATGCGAAGGAAGCATAGGATTTTTACTGCTGCAAATTTAAAACTTATAAGAGGCTTGACAGGCAATTCTATTTAAGAGCAGAAAACAATGTTACCTCAAATTATAATTTGCCAATTGCATCTTTGCCATGCTTCCAAAATTCCTTACAGTATGCCACTGTTTTTTCTCAATAGCGTTCAATGTATCAGTAAAAGCATTTTTAGCTGTAATGTAACTATAAAAAAATAAAATGTTAATCAATATATGTATGTGTGTGTATATATGCATACAATTACACACATATATACATATATATCAGTATAATTATACATACTTTGATAAATGTTTTTTAGAGGAGAAAATAGGAAAACGTGCTGCGGGTATCTTTGGAAATATCATTTTGCCTTGTTGAACAGTGGACAGCATAAAGAATGTATCTGATAAACTTTTTTGTGGATCTAGGTTTGGTATCAGTAAGGTCATTATTCTATCAAAAATAATTTGCATTTCATCAGACAGACATACACAATAACCCAAAACGTTGGATATTGTTGTTCGCAATACACTACATGGACTTTTCGCCCCAGGAAACAAAGACCTAGTGTTTGAATACTTTTGAAGCTTTTGCACAAGCTCTTCCTTTTTCCCAGTACTGACCACTTTTAATCTCTGACAAATTCGTCGCATTTCGTCAACTTGCAACAATTCAAGCATTGTAGATAGTTCTTCTGTTTCGATGTTAGAAATACAAATACCCCGTGAAGCGAGTTCCTCAAATAAAGGTTTCAAATCTTTACCAACTTCTGGATAATTTAGATTGCTTACTCTATGCCATGTTTTTTTTCTTTTCAGTATACGTGCCAGCAGCATTTGAGCATGCATCGGAAGAGTAAGTATTGAATACACAAAATCGAGTTCATTTTCATCAAAGTAGCCACAGTTAATTGGATTTGAAAATACATTAACAATAACCATAAACATAGTCTTTGAGCCAAAATCATTACCAGAATCCATTACATCATTTACTTCATATTTAATAGAAGTCTTAGTATCAATAGCATTATAATTATAATGAAATACTTCACTACAATATATTTTTGGTAGGTCAAAATTATTAGGTACAATAGCACCCTGCTTTGCAAGATTCAAACATTCAATGGTTTGACATGTGAATTGCAAATCTGTACATGATGTAAATAACTTTTTTGGTATGATACTTTTCGGTGCTTGCGGAGACGATACTTTGGGAACGTATTTAGAAATTTTTAATATAGCACCAGGAGTGCTAGATTTTCTAGGTGAATAATATTGCTTTGGGGGAGTTGTAGATTCCCCCTTTAACATTTTTGACCTAACTGAAACATCGTTAGGCGGTGAAGTGGATCGTTTCAGTCTTGATACGACTGTAGTATCCAGTTTAGGTAAATTTCTTTCTGGTGATGTCTTTATGGGCTCTAATCGGTCCTCGCATTGCATTTGTAACTGATTACCAAGATTAATGCTATCGATACTTTCATGAACAACCGAACAATTTGCCAAATTTTTAGCACTTGCTTTCTTCCTCTTCTGCAAGAATGTTTATACATTTTTTTATACATTTACATCTATTATTCCAGCAATTTTTTAACTTAAATATTATCCTCATAAATTTGTTCTTGACTTACATTTGTCAAACGAACTACATTCTTCTGCACGGTCGCTTTCTTCGGATCGTTTACAGTACTCTTTGATACTCTCTTACTGATGCTCGCTTTATAAAACTGATCTATTCGTGTTTGCTGCGACATGCTTCAATATTTCCATGCACTGTGTCGAATATTTACTTCGTTATACTTGCGTTAACTTATGTTTTATCTCAGGTCTTCATGTCGCAAACAGCCGCCCAATAAAGTTTAAAAAATCCATCCCGCATATCATAAAGAATGTAATTTAGAAAAGAAAACCATATGTTCGACTCATTCTGATAAACTTATCGAGTGATTAATGAAAAGTCGTCTAATCACAGGTGACACATAGTACCACAAAGTATAGTAGGTTACCCTTCGTACAATGATCAACAACTCATATAACTTATTCCGGTTAACTTGTCAATATACAGTATACAGGTTATGTCGAACAGTGTTACCAAATTGACTCGACAACCGTTTGTTATAATATATTTATTGAACGTACTGTGAAACAAAACAAATAAAATAATCAAGGGCCTAAGTACTGTCTAACGCAATACGCAAAATTATCATGGAATGCTTTTCGCTTTGCAATGTTTTATTCCCTCTAAAAAAAAAAAAAAGAAAGAGCATAACCTATCAAGTTTATACTTTTGACGAATGCAACAAAAATTTGCCATAATTTAAATATTAGAAAATATACTAACAAGAAAAAATGGTACTGATGTTTATTCTGAATGATAAATTTATATTTACGGTGATTGATTATCGTAAAATGTAATATCGCCAAACATTAATTTATTTGAAAACCATGTCTTCTCACTCCGAAATTGACGATTGTCAAAATAGCTTAATAACGCATGTTTGTTAATATCAACTCTTTTTGAAAATCTCCGCACCATATCGTTAAATTAATACTTGTATTTACTAGAATTGTATATTATTACCAAAAAGGTATATTATTCAGGTAGGATATTATTAAGAAGAGAGTTATATTTACGCAGTGTAATCAGATTTTATTTTCGCAGGAGTATCTGTTGCGCCAAATTTGTGTTGTCCACTACATGTCCATTTTCCATATCCCTTTGCTACCAATATATGTTTAATGCAAAAGTAATCATTCCATTTAATTCATTTTGTTTTTATCGAAAAAAAATGTATATTTACCAACTTAGAGTAAGACAATATATCACTATATGACGTGTAAAGCATACAGTATAGTACAAATAGAATGGGCAAAGAAAACAGACATAAAAGTTGGCCCTGACTCGTTGACACAGTTACGCAGAAAATGTACATTGCATAATAAGTTTCACCCTACATTCCGCTCTCTTCCTATGTATACATATTTATGCATGTATGTTTGCATGTACAGGCTCACGATCACGCGTATATGCATACGCACTTATGTATATGAATATGTACAGTAATTGGTTTGTTATAGTCTTGCCAATTCTCAGAGTTACACAATTAGAATATATTTAATAGTCAAATTGCAACCCGTAAATTGACTTATATACATTTAATTAGTTACATTATCTACTAGAGACAAGTGTTAATCACAATAATTAAGGATATTAATACTAAACGATAATTGAGTTTAGTCTTTATACATAATTTGTAGGAAACAGCTCATTCACCTGATAACATCTCCATTTTTAAAAAGGGAGGATATGATTAAACAATTATAACTATTGAGAAAACTGTGTGCCACTCAGAGGATGTTATATGTCAAAATAAAGCTTATGCTTCCAGAAAAGATAAACTTAAAGATACAACTTGATTTTAAACTTATCAGCAAATATTGTATATAGTTCTGCGATCAATTTTGGTCTGGTTCCTTGTTCTTTGAATTGCAATAGTATTCGACAAATATATTTAGTCAGAGGTGTTATCAGGGAATAAGGCATTAAATGAGTTTTTATCGAAGAACAAGGCGAAGGGTGTCTAGAGCAAATATTCTACATACATAGAACTTGACATCTTCCCTCTGCGTTCTCCGACTGTACAATCTTGAGAAAAATTCTCTGTACTCTCGCCAAACTTTTGTTCGAATCCGAGCTTTGGTTGGAGCGTCTTTCCAATTTAATCTTCTTGTCGCACAGCGACATAGAAGTTCTACTGTATTCACAGAATAAAATACATGTATAATAGATACACCACTTCGACACCTGTCGATATTATCATAAAAGTTTTTAACATTCAGAACGTTAAGAGCTTCTTGTTAGATGCTAGAACTGTAAGCTCGTTCTTTATCTGAATATTTTGTTACACGAAACGATTAATAGCTTTTACTCGATCGCTCTGAATAGTTGCATTGTTCCGGCTTACTCCTACTTACATGATACACTATTGTTCCTGGCAAATGCATTAAATTAGGTAAACACGAAGTCTCACGATAAAGTTTTACTACATGATTTAACACAAGTATTTCTTCAATACTTAATACGATTAAATGCAGATTTATTATAGCGTCATTTATCATATCAATTTATGACTTCTGCTTTTTTATTTTCTTACATTGATCCTCATGGATCTCATTGATCTCGCTGTCAGTGGAATTTCGTGTTTTCCAAATCAGAAATGTAAAGCGAACTCAGTCTTTGGTTGGAGCGATCAAATCTTGATGATTTCCGATGTTTTATTCGTTAGAGTGGCTATTGGGTCAATATTTTTAACATTAATAAATTTTATATAAAAATTTATGTACCACTATATTTCATTTAAAGCGTTCCAACTAAAATAAACAAATGATTTTTACAAGTACATTCTTGGAAATCCGTTGTATCACTCGTCCTTCTCAAAATCATATAGCGGAAGATTTATCACTTTTACCCACTTTATATGGATCTTGATCTTGAGGAGAATTATTATAAATGTTCAGTTACTTGAAAAAGCAAATGGTTATCACTACATGCTAGATACAGTCAACGTACAGAGAAAGAAGAGTGGAGTAGCGCTTCACACTTAAGAGTGAATCTGAGAAAAACGAGAGAAATAATGATGTATCTAAAGAGTATGTACAAATGTATCAGAAATTAAATTTCACAGATCGTTAGATAATATACAGGCGAGTGAAGTTCTTAACAAAATAATAAGTCCTATCCAGGATAAAATTTCTTTATTACTCCTCCTCTAAAATCGTCCCGAATTCATAAATTTTCATACACATCGCTGTGCGCCTACCACAACAACATTAATTACAGTTATTTAGTTAATTACCTAAAAGTAAGAGATACAATAAGCGTAATTATTTTTATATGTACAATATATCTTTTTTTTTTGTTTGTTTCTTTATGATTTCAAGAAGTCTTCCTACAATTTGAAACATTCGCACCATAATTGTTTTTTTTTTTTTTTTTTCTTAATCTCGCGTTACGGCTGGCAATAAACCTTTTTTCATTGCTCTCTAGGAAAGAAGTCGTGTGCTTGAACCCAAAAAAAAATCCATGACTACCTGGAACACTTCGCCGTGAGCATTTATAATGCAGATAAATCAAACGTTCTTTTCAATTCAAATGCCTAAGGATTAGCTTTGATCAGAGTCTATCGATTTTGTATTACTGTAAATTCATCCTTGTCAATTATATAGAAATTCATGGCGCATAGCTGCGATTTGTTAAATTCGCATACGGATTGGCTTATTTTTGCTAACTGTTCGGTTCCATGTGCAGATTCTCTAATGGCATTGAGAAAATAAAGACACGTATACCTCAAAGTAAAGTATAAAATACAGACACGTAGTGTAACTGTGTATTAGGCATTTTGAACCCTTTTAGTACAAACGGAAAAATGTTCGGATGTACTTCAAAGTAGTTGTAAATATGCTGATACTTTGGCGCAGTTTCAATGCGTGTACTTAGCATAGTTCTACACATCTATACTGTGCTTTATATTGATAAATTCATTCAAAATGAAAATATACGACTGATATTGTCACATTCTTCTCGGTCGTCTTATTACTCCGGTTGTTTAATACATCATGATTTACCAATAAGACCCCGGAGAAAGGGAGACAATGATGCAGAAAGACTAAGAGGAAGAGAGCACTTGTAAAGCTTAAATGCTCAAAGACTATGTGTTATTTTGTTCCAGAAACGTTCAGTGTTTATCCGCAGAAACATACAATTGTAACCTTTCATAAGGAATATGTATTGGTACTTCAAATTGTTTCAATTTTGAGCAGGTTGAAACTTAGAATTATTCTTACTATTTTACATGTACGAACAATGCTGCGAATCTGTTTTATGCCGGTTATTAGATGCAAGGCTGGCGAAGAGGTTGAGCGTATACCATTTGAGGATACATTGCTGCGATATAATCTCAGAATTATTTTGCGCGGCAAATAAGTGTCTGTGTACTTGAAACTTGGATATATGATAAAATAATGTACCTAAAATATCGTACCAACTTTTTTATGAGTGAATTAATAAGCTTTACGCTGATACACTAAAATTACTAATGTACATTATAAATATCCCCTTTGTCCTCAGTAATCAGCATAGGTCCCTAATGCAGTTACAAAACACCAGCATCCTAGGGTGAATTTGTATAACACAAGCTTCCCAAACGCAACATCAGCAATCATTTTCGATACGTGCCTCTACATGAGCTAATTAAATGTGTCTGTAGCAAAAAAATGCTTGGTTCTGCAAATATTTATAGTACTACTACATTTTCTTTAATGCTATCCGAGAATAAATGTCAATAATAGCTTCAATATTTCACAGCCTGGAAGCTTCAACATATTATTACACATGAGATAATAGCTTCAATAAAATCCTATAATACTCAAATCAAATCTACGTACATCATATGCTATGCACAAAGAATCGTTCAATCTCGTACAAGATAAAATTAATGTATTTTCTCTACCGCGCATCATGGATATACTTGACAAAAGCGAAAGTTTCAATCAGTATTTATGTTCTTATAAATAATTAGTAAATTTCTATTACAAGGTCAATTGATTGATAGAAGCTCTTTAAATGGTACTTGCCATTAAACTCGTTGATTAATTTTAGTGTACGGTCCTGAAAATATTTAATTCTATTCAAACGGAATGCTTGTTTCTATGTTTCCATGGAAATAGGTATTGTATATTATCAGTCATCGGCAAACCTTACTTTTTATAAATATTCAGCATTGCTTGATTATACAAGGATTTTATCATTTTATAGGTACAACTATTTGCAGATATTTTGACAATTGTTCAATTCATGCTGTGTCTGAGAACGCTTGTGATATGAGCACAATTGTAGTGCCATACACGATTTATCTCCTATTCATAGATAAAAGGTAAGAACTTTGTTATGCCAAATTGGATCTTTGATCACAATAATTTTCTCAGAAAATGTGAAAGCTTTTCCTGTACACAACAGAACATCACGATCTTACTTTGGAAGTGAAATAAAGCAAGAATACGCAAATGTTCTAATAGAAATGAAAGAAAGTTTTGCTTCACATGGTGGATTAATTCTTATTGATTCTGAAGATTACTCATGGATGCTTTTAATGGTAAGCTAAGAGTTTGCCAATGATACATAAGGACAAAACAATCTTCCTCGTGCAAATTTACGAATCGTTTCTGCTATTTATGGGCTCGTAGTTATATATCAAGTGCTTTCAGTTATTTAACGAGTAAAGAAATAAATAATTTAAAAAGAACGCGAATTAGCCTGGCATGTTCCTCTCACGGTCAAAGATACGCGAGCAAAGATAAACTTGCAATGGGATCCATACTATTACGTTGCAATCATCACAACTGGCAACTGATCAGAGCATATCTGCAATCACATCTAGCCGTACCGCTCTTCGTATTAACAAGCATGTAATATATGTCCAGTCCCCAAAGTCAGACATAGGCAAGGTAAAGTTAGCGAAGCCCCCAGTGACGTATTGGCGGCAACAGGGGTGCCAATAGCAGGCATCATGTCACTTCCATTGCTAACGAATTTGTTTTGTTTGCCCGCACAAGCTGCTGTTGTTGCGGCTTGCCATCGCAAGGGGAACCCTCCACTCCATCCACCTCCATATCCAAATTTTCACTACAATAAAACATGAGGTTGATGCCGACTTTCAACGTAACAGAGGTAACTAATATTTATCCTATTAACGATTTCACAAATGCTTTTTCTTTTGGAGTCAAGGCATACTGATTCATCTTATATTAATCAAGTTCTATAGTATCTTACCAGATTGTGTATATTTGAATGTAGAGTAATTTATTAAGTCTGTATCAAATAAATATGTATGTAAACATGGTGATACTTTTAAAACTTATATGCGGAGAAGGTACTTACCTATTACTATTAAGCGTAATTTCCCCGGACGTTGGGATTTGTTGCGCCTGATTCTGCGTTTGCTGTTGCTGCCTTGCAAGACTTGCTAGTTTGCTCTGTGCGATCAAGCCAGGTAGCAAATTGGACGGCGGATGTTTCTGCGGCAGAACTATCGTCGATTGATTGTTCATTACATGAGTGCTATTCGCCAGGCTGTTAGAGTTGTTTATGTGTGGCAATGGACCATTCTGATGGCCATTGCCGTAGTTTGTAATAGTACCACTGGTGGTGCAACTCGCACTGAACACTCTGACTCCTGCACTACCACTGCCGCAGCTGCCGCCATTCCTATTATTAGTTGGACTAGTCAAGGACTTAGAGAGAATGGAGGCAGCACTACTATTATTGGGCAATTGTCTGTGTTGTTTGGAGTGGTGATTTGACTGTGTCTCAACCGTGACGCCTATACACTGCGTCGACACTGTACTTGACGTCATTGCCTGATTGGTCATGCACGAGGGAGACGACAAGACCAATGAACTTGAAGGAGTATGTACACTAGAACCACTACCACTGCACTGAGGCCGATTAGGCTGTGTCACAGGCTGCGCAAATAGACTGCTGGATAACGGGGTCACTACAAAATGTGAACTGCCCAGCTCGTCTGTCCGTGTATCGCTGAAGTTATTGTCTGACAGTCCACTAATGCACGCACTGCTGGTGATACCAGCTACCGTAAGCTCAAAGTCCGATAACGCGTCCATCGAAAAGTAATCCGCAATGTTGAATTCCGATGTAAAAGGTGGTTCATCTCCCGTACGCTCCGACTCTACTTCCACGCAGATGGACGTTGCTTCGGGTGGGAACGGATATGGAAGTGGTTTCGATTGGGACAATGTCGGCTCTATGTCTGAGTCCGTGTCACTACTTTCCTCGCTTGGGCTGTGCACTGACATGGGTGGAGTCTTTGGTCGGAAGTGTAACCTAAAGATGAATATTAATAGTCAATTAATATGATAATCATACTTTAAGAGACTTTGCAAATAATATATCAATAGAAACGACATTCCACAGTTACAGGCAAAATGTTAAATGGCAAGTATTGCCCTACCTGTGCCATAAGCAAAAGGAGAAGTAAAATACACGATCTTTAATTTATATATAAATTTTATACGATCATACCACTCTTTCTTGACTGTGGTCGTAGATGTGGCAGTTGTATTCATATCTGTTGTTTCACATTTTGGTTTGTGTATCGTGAAATCTAACGAAGACCACATGTCATCCATATCGGTTGAATAACGATCTAATATCACTCTAAAAGTACATCATGTCCATCATATTTATCTGTTCTTGTTATAAACATTATTCTAATGTATACACCCTACCTGCCACCGCGACCAAGTCTTCGCCGCGCAAGACCAATACACCTTGGTACTGGTTTACTAATGCTGGTTAAAGCAAAACTGTACTTCTTATCAGCCAGGCCACCCTCGCTCCTATCGCACCAAGGCCAATTTCCAAATCCACCTGATACAGGCTGCAAAGAGAAAAGCTCTATATCTACGATCCTGAAAAAAAGCACTTTAGGACTATTTCTATACTCCTCTAATAAAATGTAAAGAGAATACTGTATCTTTCCCCACAGTGCATTTCCTTCTTATTTTGTCAAAACCCTTGAAAAAACATTTCAATAAAACTAATTTTATACAACAACCTGTTTCACAAAGATGGCATACAGATAATTGGATTATTGTTCATTAATCTAATTGTCCATTAAGATAAAAGCTAAAAGTAATTCGTTAAATTTAAAAGCACTCACTGGTAAGTAAGTGCTAGTCCTATTACGCCGAAAAGCAAATTGGCCTTCATCAGCTGTATCCTCATCATCGCGATCAGAGGGAAGTGAAGGTTGAGAGTGTGAATGAGATGGAAGAGGGCTGTCTTCGTCCGAACTGATAAGCGGGTCCAGCCCGCCTCCAAGAACTCCAGGCCGAGTCCCCCGACCTCCTCCACTACCCGTTCCACCACGTACTCCAGTGTCGTCCAAGCTTCCTCCTCTACTGTCAGTTTTATGTTTCCGCTTCTTATACTGTCTTTTTTCCTTTCTGGTTACTACCTCATCCTGTACACCATAAGAGGGCCCATTACATCCAGATCATGAATAAAAAGTTTTCAATATAAAACAAAGAATTTAGATTAAAAAGAAACTTACTTTATTACAGACTTTATTCGCCCAATTTTGATGAACGCCAAATTGGTTTGTAAAAAGAGGAGCAAATGCTGGTCTTGGTGTTTTAAGCGCTGATACTTCTGCCAAGATTTGTCCATTGAAATCTTGCGCTTGATATCTACAAATGCAATGTGCCATTGTATATGTGGTGTTACACATTTGATGTGCTCCAATCTCACAAAATTTTATGAGAACTATGTTAACATACCTTTTTTCATAAACTTCGATTGTAAGATGAAGATGTTCTCGTTTCGTTTTTTCTCGCCGTTTAACCATCTCCAATAGAGTAACTGCCCTACTAAGATCCCTACGCAATTTCAGCATTTTTTCATAGCTAGTCTCATCATTTTTACGGTTTTTACGAGTCTGCATCTTCTCTGTTCTACGTCTAAACGCTAGGTAAGGATTATTAGCAGCTGAACCAAACCGATGCTCCGTTTTTACAGTTAATAAAAGTGGATGTTGCTGTGAACAGAGTAATTTCAAATTAATCAAACCACTTGATAAGATAATATAATCAAGCTCAAAGTATTCGTTCAAAATATTATTATAGTGTGAAATTTGTAAGACTGCTGGAAATATGTTACCTTAGTATTTACAACATAACACACATAACCTCAAAACTGACTGACACTGGTCTAAGTGTTTTTAAAAATAAAAAAGATATACAGACATTTCTCTTACAAAGAAAGAAATAATGGTGAGGAAGTTTCAATAAAGTAAAGAACTGTAATTACAATATCTAAATAAGAGCTTACAGTCTTAAGACGCTTATTCAACCAGTAATCAAAGACTGCAATAATTAAATCATCATCCTCCTTCAAAAGTGCCTTAGCTTCATTCAGAGTGACAACAGTTTGTCCAGAACTCTTTTCCAAACGGTCCATCATCTCTTCAAATTGTAACGGAGTTAGGTCCATTTTACGACTTTGTACAGCAACCCATTTTTCATCTTCCGAATCCATATCATAATCTGGGATGTCCTGTTCCATGGCAAAGGCTACAAAATGAAATTCAGATTAATAAAGTAGATTACATTAAACATATAGTCGACACAATGTATTATCTTATTTATTTATTTGCTTACGCTGCATGTGTATAAGTTGACGAGGCAACTTATAATCAGCGGGATATATTTTGTCATAAGCTTCCGCATCTGCCAAATCTGTTACTTCAGGTGTAGGAATGATTAAACCTGTACATATCGCTCTTTGTAGGTGATGTTCCTGGATAAAAGAAATACAGACAAATTAATATGCATAATAGACTCAATGAAAAGGGTTTTATACATATGCCAACCATTAATAAAGAGTAAAAGAAGAATATATTCGTATCATATACATGTATAAATATATATTACATAAATTTAATATAAACATCCGTGCTCTAAAGAAAAAAATTGTAATGAGAATATAAAACTGTTATGGTTTTAATGTAAAAGAAACACACTTATTTAAAGATTTTAATAAAGTATGAATTTACATTCAAAACTTATATTCCCAGAATTATTACAAATAAGTTATGTACACGTAGAAAGATGTATACTTTGAAAGACAAGAGTAAAAAACAAACTATTATTAACACCTTCATGTTATTAGTAAATACAGACAAATGACTGAAGATAATTGTCAAACAATACACTTGACAAAAAAACGAAACAAGTATTAGTTACACTAATAAAACTGTGTATATTAGACAGTATAAGTATAAAAATGAGGATAGTGAAACGTTTCATTGGACCAGGATAGTTTCATGGTACAATTAGAACTGCCACACAGAGACATAAAATACAGTATAGCTTTTGACAGTATCTAATATTCAGTATGGAATCCTGAATATCTCTGTAAACCATTGATGGACACCTGACAAGGTATCGCAGGACCAAAAACATGAGATACTGGCGTATCAAGACGGAACAGGAGAGTGGCACATTGATAACTGTCATAGCTTCAAAACAAATATCTGACAGCTGTCAGGGTGCATCGTTAAAAAAATACGAGGCCACAAGGGTGACAGGGGTGCGGCCAGGGGGTCCGGGAAATTGTGCATAACAATAAAAATCCTTGATTTTCCATGAAAGAACGATGGGCGAAATGCCATCTGCCGGTTGTTTACGAAGATGCGCCCCGAGGGTAAGATGGCGGACGGGGAAAACATGCTGGAACAAGGCTGGACGGTGGACTTACACATTCCTCCTCCTTTTCCATGCCGCTGGGCATTTGGGGCACCGCGCGGTTAATGGCCGAGTAATCTGGCAGATCCGGCAGTTCTTCGGCCATGTAGATCGGCATGGGCTTGGAAGCGTCCAGGGCGCGGGCCCTGAACGACAGCTTGCTCATCCTGAAGCGGCTGGCTCGCGTGTTGACAACCGAGTTGGCTGGTAGAGCCGTGAGGCCAGTCGGGTCGGCTCGGGCCTCGGGCTTGCGGAACGTGAACCTGACTGGGCCTGGCTGGGGGCCCTGCGGCCGAATTACCCGGCACAGAGAGCGCTCAGGGCCTCATCGTTCTACGGCCATCGCGCTGGAACACGGTCACTCAGTCACCAAACGAGATATATCACTTTGAAAACATGTTTGCGTGACACGGTCCCTGCTCAAAGCCATCATGGCCGACGCACAGCCATTTAACACGTTCAGCACGAGCAGTTCCGCGATGGGACGTGCGGCGCGCGGGAATCGGCCCGTTACCGCCGCCGGTCAGCAATCGCCACCGATTGGCCCGGCACTCCTTGGCAAAGCCGCGTTCACAACCTCTCGCTGAATGTTGTCTATGCGCAAAATCCTTAACTATTAAATTCTTTTTTCGCTCGACCCACGTTGGAAAAACTCGTCATTATAAGCTAAATACGATCGATATCGATACGCCTCCTGCCTAGATGATAACGATCAATGCCCCCGTTGCTCTATCTTGCACGTGGCCCGTTATGCATGAAATTGAAATACGGCTTTATTTGTGTACACAAAACAACAAAGCTGAAGAAGTTACTTATCTAAAATATGAAAAATTCGCGATTCATTATGGAACAATATAATTTTTGCAATAAGATTGTTCACAATATATGGTATTGCTAACATTGTCTATCCCTTTCGAAATCACTTCTACTATTTATCACAGTTGGGTGGCGAGTAAAGAATTGAAAATACGTGTATTTCTATATCAATGATTATAAAATACGCCTGATCCCTGATCGATCGAGAATGCTACTTGAGTAAACAGAATCTATGCTATGGACTTTATACTACATACATTTACGCCTATATTTTGAGTAGTTTCGTCGGTGCGCATGCGCCCTTCGTGTGCGAAATTTTGCTCTTTCAAATTTCAGTATAATGTCACTTATCGGAATATCGCAACAGCAGGAATTTAACAACTATTCATTTTAAATGGTTCAATGATGTACAAGATTTGTGCAATATCTGATTGAATGTCGGCTTTATCAGCACATTAACCTTTTATGCACATTAACCCCTTTTCTATTCACCGTTTACAGATTATTTTCACTAAGCTTTTGAATTTAATCTTTCAAGCTTAATCATAACTGATGCTTTGCCAAGGATTTATTTCTGACATGAGCTTTCTGCGAGACATATTATTGTACCTTGGATCGGCTAAGGTGTCGAGCACGTGTCGAATACGTCATCGTATGAAACCACTGGATTTACGCATCTCGTGCACAGGCTTTTGGCGGGAAACAACTCTCACGCCTTTCAAATTATGGCGCGTAACTACGAAGTGTGGATACTAAAATTTAGCGATTATGCAACAATTTTGTTAAAATGTTCCAAATTTTCGCATTTTGTGTGGTATTCTTCGATACATTATCAATTATATTTGTTTAGATAACAGAAGGGTTATTAATATGTTGATGCATATTCTTGATATGCATGTCTTACAAAGAAATGGAATGTTATATCAATATTTATTATATACGACGATTGTTATAAAGGCCGACTTTTTAATGTACGAATCGATAATAAGAATAAAGAAATAGTACAAATATCTTACTTATACCTATATTATCATATACATTATCGGTAACACAAATATACTTTCAAGAGTTGATTAAAAATGTCCATCTTAGAATGATAAATGTAACTCATATAACCATATCTTTAATTTATACATGTATCCATATTTGTATACATGTACATCAATACACGCGTAGGTTTTGATAATGCATAATATAAACAAAAGTTTTCTTGAATTAGAACATTAGAAAAATAGTTGAAACATGAATGCCAGATATAACTGTACAGTTTCTTGACATCAAACATTTTTAATACTCCTGTTAATTACCAAAAATTTTCATCAAAATATCATTGCCATATTAACTTTCAGACCATAATGGTATCCGATAATTGGTAATAAATATAATTGGTAAAGGTAGTCATGTAAAAGTCCATATTGTCTATATTGACTGTCTATATTAAGTTATATAAAAAATTTGCGTTTATGATGTATTTTCGGTAATAGAACTTGTTGGTTTTAAACCTCTAATGCTAAGATCATAAACAACTTCTTCAATCTTCTTTACGTCATATTTTAGGGCATCGTACCGCTTCCTAAGTAGGTCATTCTTTAAATTTAAGAGCCTAAAACCTGCATTCAGATCATTAACAAATCGAGATATCTCCAATGGACGATTGTAATCTCCGTTTGTGACACTGTTTACCGCAAAACGACTCTGCAAAATACTGTGTGACAAAAGAAATTCATGTACCCAAAATGAATTGAAATTTACGTACCAATTCCGAAGATAATTGCAATAATCCCATCAAAAAATCCTCTAAATCCAAGTGAAAGCCTTCTTCTCGATTATTTTTTACTACGTAAATAATATATCATACAATTTGGTACCATTTACATTTATTGCTCTACTAAAAAAGACCTACCTCCCAATATTTCTGCGACAGTGTCTTTTGATACTAAAACCTTTACCTCCAGATATATCAACAAGGAGGCTAAAAAGCACAATCTTTGAGTGACAAAGCGCCATTGGTCGTGAAAGCGATAATATTGATCCTTTGGAACAACTTGAGCAAGCTGTGCATATTTTGTACGAACATCTCCAAATAGCTCTCTGGCTTCAGAACAATATTTCGATACAACTGCAAAGTACGATAAGTTATACTAAGGTACCATAAGTTTTAAAAGATTGGTACAAAAGTACAAACATACTCAAGTCATCTTCCATGGCACTATTATTATGAATATTTTGCAAGATCATTAAAATATCCCTGGCTTTCTTCTCAATATCTCTGATGATAATACGGATTTCCTTCGATAAAAGAAACGTATACTCTGTAGATTAATCAATTATATATCAAATTTATATATATATTTACATATATGTGTTTACTCTCAATCAGCAGTAAAGAGAGAAAACAGAATTCTTGTAAGATATGTTTTATATGAAATAATTAATAATGAAAAGTTAGTAAAATTTTATCTACATTATTCTTTCACCTAAAAAAAATACTCATTTTTATCTATATACAAACTTAATTTTTCTATCGCATGAACATATATATTCTTGTATAAACCTACTTTTATAAAATATGAGTAAATTACATATTAAACGTCAAGCATGGTATACCTTTTAAACCGATACTGAAAAATTCGACACCTAACCTTCAAAATTAATTTTACAGAGATTCATAGATACAAACCTCGCGAAGTTCTTGTTCGTTATTGAGGTAATCCTGAAAGGAATTAAATATCTGTGATATACCCTCTGCCATACTTATTTATTTTGTTACGAAGAGTCGATTCTCGTTATGAATAACAAACTTTACGCCTATCACCGTTTACAACTCTGTACACATGCAACTATTGGAATACTTACTGTTTTGTGGACAATCCTATCGCTATGCAGTTTCCAAGATTTTCGCAGGATGTCGCCATCGTGCATCTTAATGTCCTACGCTTACAAAGCTTAGCTGAAAGCGTGTTTCCGTATTCTGCATATTGTGTGAGTCCAGCGACTATTCTATAAGCATTGTCTTGAAATAACTTTAAACATCTTTATAACACTTATTTCAATATTAAATCACACGTTTTGCAATGGTACCCGTAGACTACTTATGTACACAAATAACAAAATAAATAAATATGTATGCGCATTACATAAATTAAAATAATATCAAATCGCCAAAATTTCATTTACCACCTGGCATCATTATTGTCCGCTTTTATAATTACATCATACTCCTTCTCTACATAACTCACGAAAATACAGAAAATATTAACGCCATAACTACCAAAGCAGCCAAAATAATCACTCCGCAATTTCTTTAAAAAATACTCAAAATCGGTAACGCTACATTTTACCAAGTGTTCCTACAATTCTCCCGCAGTCGCGCCAGCGATCAAACGAATAGAAGCGTTTTTCCTTAATCGCTTCCCACTTTGCTCTTACATTTTCCCATCGTCTTATCCCCTTTTTCCTTAAAACCCATATTCCTCAACATCGCCGACGACCCGCACCACAGGAAAGGTCTGCAGGTTTCGTAAGCGCGGTATTCGTGCAAGGTCTCGCAGGGTGTATAAATAGAAACCAGTAGGTCCTGCTGCGAAGTCAGGAGGAAGGTGGTGGCGGCGGGCTGGAATTCTGCAGGATGCTTCTACGTAGGTCGCGGAGGATACCCCGGGGAATCTGCGGGCGTGTCATTGATCCCGATACGCGGAGGCTGTGGCGGGAGGAGCGGGGGGAGGGGGCTATTGAAAAATTGACGCCCACATTCGCGGACCGGCCGAGTTGTAAGGACACGGCTGTGTAGGGCCGGCGCGCGGGGGGAGGGGCGGAGGCAGGAAAGGTAGGGGCGGGGAAGGGTGGTTAGGGCCTGGGGAGGTGAGGCAGAGGAAAAAGAAGGAACCGAATAGCGGAAGCATCGTGGATAGCACTTGCTCCGCCACGCGAAATATTCTCCTCGACGGTTCTGCTCCTCGGCGTTCTTTTGACCCGACGACCGAACATCGCCTCCCGATGTCGGCCCCGATAAAAAATAATTCCGGTTCCGCGGCATGCGGTCGGAAGATACCAGCGGCATATACCAGTTATTTTGAAATTATCGAATACGTTTGAGCATATTGGTCGGAGAGGGATACGCCGATAAATATTCCAGGATGGAAGCGGTAGATAATATTCGTGTTCTACATTCTGAACCCTGAACAGTATCCATACCTGTTTTGTGTAGCGTACAGAATTCCAATCAAACGTATATTGCCAGTGAAAATTTTTGAAGCACTTTTGTACGCTACTGCAATACAATTATTTGGTTCTTTAAAATCAATAATCGATTTTGTATTCCACTTGTAAATTAATAATCACATCAAATTAAAGGGTCAAGCGAGGCCCTGGACGATCTGTGGAGCTTAATGTCGCGTACGCGTATCTATGCTCATCGAAGCATAAGCAAGAGTAAATCGTTAACTACTAAGCGGAACGAACGGCATGAGGTTGTTGAATTCTCCAGAAGGAAAACCGCGGCGTAAAATAATGCATGGTAACCTTTGACACGTGGGTTTTGACTCCCTACGAGTTACCTTTGTCGAGGTGTCTTCGTGTCGAGTAACTTGAAAGAGATCCGCGATATTACATGCCTGTCCTTAAGATGATTCGGCGAAAAACAAGTTGCGGCGCAAAGCTGTTGGCGAGGCGATAAAAATCAGAAGCATTAGAAATCAAGGCGTAATCACGGCATCGATGTTAATCAGGGCAATTAAAAATGTCCTCCGTTGTCAGAATCATAACGAGGGGGCATAAATATACGGACGACCTTGGCGTGGCCTTTGTCGCCGTACTTCGAGGATCTTCGCAGGTACATTTCGTCCGTGTCAGCGTCTCTTCAGGGACGCATAAATCGGTTGCTCGAAATTTGGTTCTCGTTCTTGAGACTGCTATTTAGTAAAACAAAAACTCAAACGACGAAACGCACGATTTCGCGCACCATTGCTGATAGACGGAGGGAACAGCGGTTTTTGGACTCTTGAGGCAGGCGATTATTTATTCTTGTGTACAAGACACACTCTGTTACAGAGTATTCTGTCAAGTGTGCTTAGTATTCGATAGTATTTCTATTTCGCCAGACGGTCAGTAGCCCGCGTACACGGATACGAGACCGAGAAGCTCCAGGAAGAAGGCTGGGCCATGGTCAACCCGTTAAGCTTGCATTCCTCGAGGCGCCAATCTTAATAGAATCCGGGTACCGTATAGCGTCATAAATTTTTTGATACCGCATACTTTGGAGAACACCTTATATGGATATATTTTTCGCTTTGGCAGACATTTAAATCCGTAGGTATTTCAATACTTTCCTCCTTTAAACAAACTTTTTTCCACCGGACAGCCACCCCCTCTCCTGTTTATCCGTTTTGCGTGCTTAATTGCTTTTGCGCATTACTATCAATAATACAATGCGGCATATAGCAACAGGATAGAAATGATTACTTTTTTTTGTATTTAAAACAAATCCGCAATTGTAATGCATCATCGTTCTGAATAAAATTCACTTTTCTTTCTCCGATTCTGCCAAATTTAATAATTGTACGAAATCAAATGGTGCATATTCCATTCAAGTTTTGCGAAACTCATAAAACATCTACTTTTCAAACAGAAGGCGCACGAGAAATGAAATCGTTCTTCGCGAAAGTACGTCAACGAATTATTCTAGTCAGCGACTGAATATTAAATGATTTTCTTCTGGTCACAAGGCATGCGTCACGTTGTGAGCACTGCTTGAAGATACGTATACACACAAGCATGTAAAATGCATCAACGTAAATGTCAGGGTCACCGGCATACGTAGTAGATTCAAGCAGATACCAATTAAATTCCAATGCCTGTAGAAGGTGTATATCGCTAATAGTCATCACGAATTGCGATTAATAATATTCATCTTTCCTTTAAATCTTACATTCGTGTTATCGATCGCAATCTCTGACTTTTTTCCTCGCTTCTTCTTCTCTCTCTCTCTCTCTCTCTTCGAATATAATATTCAACGCAAGCTAATAAGGAGAAAATATTAGCATTATATCGTAACCAGCACGGGAGTATGTTCGATGACAGTTCCTCGTCCTGGGTCGTGACTAATCTCAAGCACCGTAGCTTTTCCCAGACCTCCGATTACTCATCGCGATAAATCGTAAGGTTCAGGCAACGCTCCGCAAACGTTTACAGATACGCGTGCCCTTTATATGAGCGCATTGCCTTGCGCAGAATTGATTTCATAATAGCGACCCAACCGGGTTTCCGATGTTAAAGGTTGCACGTAGATTGCGGAAAAGAATCGCACGTTGTATGCGCCTTTGCGCGCAGCTTGACAAGCCACGTTGCTCCGTCGTGCCCGATGCACGATGACAAACAGGTTCATCAAAAAACGCACTGCGATTTTGGGCAGGAACAAATACGTGCCTCGATACGCAGGCAGTCTAGCGCATAATAATGCCTCTCGGTCAGACCGTATGGCTGATCCCACGTCGAAAGGTCGTCCCGCATAAAAAGGTACGAGGGAAGAAAAAGAAGGAGAACGCAGAAGCTTATGAATATCGCGAACGATCAAAAGCTGATCAACGTGGCACAGGTGACCATGGAACAAAGAGCGGAGTGACCGAAAGCGATGGTTACGAAAAGAATCATAATGGCGAAGGTCAAAAATACGAGACTCGGAGGATGGAAAAGGGCAAGGTGTGGGTGCACTGTTGGCCGTTGCTCGTGTGGGTGGCGCCGGCCGAAAGAAATGCCCTCGGGCCGTCGTTTTTACGTCACGGGTTGAGAATTTCCTACCCACTGGCTGCTCGCCATTACGAATCACAGTACCGGCGTAATATCGGACCGTTAAGAGCCGAGAGCACGTCCGCGGATTCTTTGGGAACCAAATAAAACACCGAAAATCACGTCCCGCCTTAGCCTCCGTCTTATCGATCTCGATCTGAAGGCAGGTGAGGAACAAAAAGTACGATCGTCGATGGATCATCTACGTCATGTTGCTCGTAGCTCCATCGCGATTTTCATGATGCGTATTACGCGCCTAAAGCGCACCTTAGATCCTCGCAATGATTCTTAGGCGCGTGTGCACGACTACCGGGAAATCCTTCGACGATTTAAATATAAATAGCACGAGTTTGGATTCACCAAGGGACGGTGTTAACCACAAACAGTCAGCGTGCGTATTAACGAAAGAGCCTCGTAAGTACACATTCGTCGTGTACGTTCGCTGCAGTGGAAAAGTCCAAAAGTCGTCAGCCATGCGTACTTTGCACTTCATCGTTGGTAAGAAGACGATTAAACCGGCGTCAAACTATAATTTGCCCGCATCGCATCCTGGTAAATAATGCATAGGAATAATGCAAGGCTAAAAATGCGGATTTATAACTTTAAATGGCCTTTTTTCTCGACCCGCTGATAAATAAGCTAGAATCCCGGAGCAAACACTTTTCTGTGGGAAGATATCAACGGGCACCCAGTCCTTTGCGTCCGTGTGCGAAGAGCAAAACACATTTGCGGAGAACCAACAGGTTTGACTCGCCCGGCTAGTTAATAAATTATCGTAGTCCGCCGCAATATTCATCTACCGAGTTGTTAATGAGAATTCGAAATACCGGCCGCCGATTGCAAAATCAGCCAATAAACATCGATTACGGAGAGAATACGTGAGTCGAATTTCTGTCTGCTCCAAATCAATCGTCGAAATTCTTCACTTCGGCGCTTTTTACAATATGAAACGTTATATGGATATAATAACGTGCGTATAATAATTTATCCAGCCTTTCGACATGTAGATATTCGAAGTCTATTACACGACATGATCGAGGGAAAAATCCAGCGTTATATCCGTACGACATATAACCAAACTTATTTATTAGATGCAAGATTAGTCTCGAGAAAAAAAGCAGATACAATTCTGCAATTCATGTAGCTCGCATCGGAAGGCCCGAGAACTCCGGAATGCCGAATGCCCGAATTGACCGAAACGTTCTGGCAACTTCGAAAAACAGCGTCAGCCGCCCACGACGGACGCGATGGAATCGCTTCTGCGAAATTCGCCATTCGTATGCTCACACATGCCCCGGGCAATATCGCTCGTGCAAAAAGTGTCTTTTTAAAGTTTCGTCCAGATCCTTATCCGCGAGCACTATGGCAAATAGTTTCTGCGAAAGTCGAATCATCCGCCCACGTATACAAATCGATAACGGAATAAGCGCCTATTTTCACAGTCAGACTGTGAACTGTTCCACCATTGGTTAAACAAGTATATAAATGTAATATTTATAATAAATACACAAATTGCATTCTAAATAAATAAATATATAAAGCATCCCCCAAACAATATTTGAGATTCTTTCAATGGAAAAGGCTGGTTTTTTTGTAGGCATTATTCTCCTTTGAACTTTCGAGATTCCTTTTCCATACACGAATTGATAGGCGCTTCGATGGGTCCAGGCGAAAACTGAAAAAACTCGTCGATCAAAGATCGCCGCGAAGTGGGCAGCCGACATCTACGGGGTGGCGATTAAAGAAGCAGGCGTCATCCTCAATGGAAGGAGACGCCGACAGTGACGGCTACGGCGGGAAAATGATGGAGGGATGTTCAAGGTAAAAACGTGATTGCCCGCCGAGTGCTCGTGCCAATGGAAATCCATCGATGACGCGCCGCCGAGGAAGGCATCCCTCCTCGTGTCACGTGGAAAAAGCAAACCAATTTCCAGGCTTACGATCGTTAAACGTGATCGTCCAGCGCTGCCTCGGGCTCTTCCCTTTTTTGCCCGGTCTAATTACATCAGGAAACGACTGTACCGTTTACGCGTGAAGGAGGAAAAAACCGATCGCCAACCTCCCCATTTTCCGTAAGCGATTACTCTTCGGAAAACTCACCAAAGATAAAACAATCAATAGGTACTTCGCGTAAGACGAGAAACAGTGAACGGCCGAGCGAAAAAGAAATGACGTGGCGGTTGCCATCTGCAGAGTTTAGAGAACGCGTAGCTTCTAAACCCACATTTTTGCGCTCTTTTGTATACCATTTCAGGGTATCGTAAACCCTAAAAACCCTTTGATACTGGTTACATAGGTATAGCCATGCCTTGCGGAATCTTTGATCCCTTTTATGTATGTACCTATCCAGTTTCAACCTGCAACCTGTAATTCTTAATTAGGGAACTCCCATGGGCGGTGAGGCGGTCGGGGAGAGGAAGAGAGATAGAGATAGATAGAGAGGGAGCGAGACAGAGAGAGAAGAATGTTTTTAAAAAGGGGTCTCGACGGGGGCGGTGCTAAGAACGTGATTTTAGGAAAGGCCTTTAGAAATAGCGGCTCTCAAGGCGAGGAAGAACGGGCTCTTAGGTTAAGTCCCCACCAGCTAGGCACGTAGAAAGATGTTGTCCGGCCTCACGTGGTTAACACACGTAGATACATACATTATATTCGCGCGCGCACACTTCGGTCTCCCGTGGTTCGGCGGTTAGTGGTTAGTGGGTGCACAGGTTGCCGATCTGCGCACACATCGTGCGTGTCGCCGAGGCACGCCGTCGCGTGCGCCAGCCAATCCAGTGCCACGTATACCGATCCCGCGACTTCGTTACGCCGTTCTCACACTTCGCTTTACGCGAGGCACGTGACGGCCGCCGATGCGGAATTCGCGGCTTCGCTTATGCCGATAGAATCGCCGGGGTAATCGGGCCCCGATCGATTTCCCCGCGGCACGGGAAGAAAAAAGCGCCAGGAAGTTGCGCCGATTTTTCGGGGACACGAAAGGAACGGGAAAAACCCATCGCTCTCTCGCGGGAGAATCGAACTCCGGGTTTCAAGTGATCGGCCGGGAATCTTCCTAGGAACTGAAGTGCGCGTGCGCGAAGATTTTCGGCGCGTCGATGCACCCTCGTCGCGGGATCATCCTTTCAAAGCGCCTGCAACTTTCTCGCATGTTCATTAAAGCTGGATTGATACTCGTGCAGATTTTGAGACGAGAGAACAGTGTTCGTGGAATCCTCCGCGATACCTTTGAATCAAGGCTGAGGCGAGGTTCGAAATGGAAAAGAGCGCGCCGATTTTGGGGAGTCTCCCTGTCGTAAAAGAAACGGGAAACTCGTGGAAGCCTAAGTGCGCCTGCGCGGCGATTTTCTGCGCATTAATGCGCTCCGCTCTTCGAGCGACGTTCACCGAATTTCCAAATGCACAGACATGATCGAACGTGCTTTCGAAGTCTCAAGGATAAATCGTGCAACTCTTTGAAACAAGGTTCGGCATCGGGACAAGGCGAACGAGACCTCGATGAATTGCAATTTGTCGCGTAACAAGAAGATGACGAACAACTGCGCAGTGATCGTGCCCAACGATCGATTCGAAAGTTGGATAAGGGTACTGGCACGATAAGGAGAGGTTTGAACCGATGTGTTTCGGAGGATGCGTACCAGTACGCTCCTGGATGTAGATGAGCCGAGTGTTGGAGCCGCGCGTCAAGACGGCCGTTACACCGATGTATGCGTTGATTCACGTCGGAACCGCTTTTCCTCTGGTGAACGTCTCGGATCTGGTTAGTTGGTCGTTTTCGCCGACACCGCGGCGAAGTAGTGCCGAAAGTACGCGGAGCGTTTTCTCGTTGAGATCGCGTCGTTTCGCGGCAGGCGGACGGTACGGGAGAAAGTGAAGCACTCGGAAATACAAAGCAGACATTTCTACGGCCCCGTTTATGTAAGCACCGTGGCGGAGTAGTTACACGTGCGGGCATTGAAGTCTCGGTGCATCGAGGCGCAGGCGCGACCGCGCATTAAACTTCCTCGACAATAGTTCGCTCGATGGCAATTTTAAAGAGCCGCGGTATTTCCCTGAAATTTTTACATCCCAGACGGTCGACGTAAATACTGAATAATCGCAGAAAACTTCAAAATAGACGTTGAAAGTGAAAAACAATGTTAGCAAAAGTTACAATCCGATACCTGTTTAGGAAACACGCGCATAATTGAGCAGACAAAATGTATGATAAAATTAAGCGAATTGCAGATCAGATTTTTCTACTGAAATTTTGCAAAAAAAAATCAAGCGCGCGAGATGGTACAGTAGATGGTATAAAGTTACGAATAAACAGGCAACGCAGAAAATCTCCATATCCATTCGGAGTCCAGTGCAAATTGGATTCGAGCGTATCCTCTTCCGTGCAGCTCGCAATCGTGCTACGGTGAATGTGAATCGTAACGCTTGCAAAATAAACGAGTGAATGCTGTTCGCACCAAGGCACCTCAGGCGAAGCGGCCGAGGTTTTATCCGTAATCGTTACGCAGTTCTTTTGCGATTAGTGGCAAAACACTGAGACTCGAAGATGGAAAGAGCATTTTACTTTTTTATAAGCCTAAAGTTTCTCTTCAATAAACCTTGATAATCCTATGACGTGATTTACGATAGTCGCCAAATTACCATGAAAATACACACCGCCATGTTTACTGGCGGGCCAAAACGCACTTGGCTACATCAACGACCTTTATAATATCCCGCTAAACGGCAAAGTGTATATTGGTATCCCTTATTTGCACAAGCGCGAAGTAACATTCTAATTATACCGAGTAACGCCACGCTTACGATACGCAGCGGTTTCGTAATTTCGCATTCGCAGGTCTTTAAGCGCTTCCATGCAACTCTCGGCAAACCGGTCCCAACGTGGAAAAAAAGATTCCTTATTTGCTCGCGCTCCCTTGGCCGCGGTTCATTTCGGGCATTTCGGGAATTCGACCCTGACCTGCGCAGGGAATTTTTACAAGAAAAAATTGCGCTTGAGGAAAGAAGGAAGAAAAGGAGGAAAGGACGCGTCGGTTGCAACCGAGAAAGGGAGACGGATCGGGCAGTGAAGGTGGGCAACGAGGATGAGAAGAGGAGAAGGTGGCTTAAACGAAGAAGGTCTTCGTGTAACTACCGCCGCGAGTGAGGCGGGCGCACGCCAGGCGATTTGAATACCAAATCGCGGTGCTCTTGTGCAATTCCTTTGCTTTTTTTTTTCTCTCTTTCTCTTCTTCTCATCCCCGGCCCCCACGACCTTTTCGCATCTACCTGCCTGCCTCGCGTATTTTTAAGCGTGACACGCTTTCTTTGTGCTCTACGGGCCACTGCCGTAAAAATAACTCCGGCCGAAATGCGCCTGCATCGTGGTACCATCTGGTTAATAATCATCACTTTCTCCCTGCCTCGTCAGAAAACAGAGCTTCGGCCGTCAGACATTTTTCCCTTTACTCTTCCTACGTTCTCATTTCAAAATCTAACGCAAACTTCCGTGCGAATCGCGGTACTAATCCTGTCGGATTAGAAAGTGCTAATATAATTTTATGCAGGTTTCTCAAAAAGAGCGACCAATGTCGCGTATTTTTCTATTCTGAAAAAGAACCGAGTCTCCATATCTACGGGATCTCTTAAGTAACGCATTAATCGTCTTCCTAATTAAGAACACGTTTCTCACCCTTCGTGAGCAACGAAAATAAAGCTCCGTTAAGGGGAATATTTTAAAGCGTTATTACCGCTATGTTTGCACACATAAAGGCACAAGGTGATTCCAACGCACGATGACTCGAGTGGTTCGTTATACCGCAACTTTATGGCCACGAATTTTAAGGCAAGACGATACCATATTTATATGGACTCATTCGTCTCGCGTATGAGCAGAACGATCGTTTTCTTGCAGACAGCAATACCGATTGTTCTTCGCCGATCGTTATATCCTGGATGAGGAGAGAGTAACTTGATTTAGCCTCTCCTAGGCTTTGTCTGTACAACAGAGGACAGAGACATAGCCTAGAATAGGTTAGGTCAAGGCTCGTCCAACATGATCGTCTTCGCCCCGCTCCGTACCTCGAGGATATGCTCAAGGTCAAGCTCAAGGTCAACGATTGGTGAGGATAAAGACCAACGCGCTGTACGCGCTCCCGCATGCGAGGCTGCATTATCGCGGTGAATTTCAATGTGCGCACAACCTGTTATTTTGCATCGCGATTATTGTGATCGTGCGGCCCGAACTTGTAATGGAAGAATCCAAAATAACGGCCAGGCACGTTACGTACATTGTATGTAAAATTTACGTTTATTAAACAGCCATTATAAGAAGGATTGTCATTATCTTATTTCCCCTTTGCTTGGCCACGTAATCGGCGTTGTCGAACGTTTTATTGGTCCAACGATGTAAGTTTATCTCAACACCTTGAATGCCGAAAATCTGCTAAACGCGTAGGTATCGAATGTTCGAAACAATAACTTGCAATAATGTTGATTTATTTTATTAATAAAAGAGTCTTTATCTACCGTGGGACGGACTATGCTCGCTGTCGGATTTAACAATTGATAATATAACGTACGTTTTTGTCAAGAATATTTATTAATTTTTCCGTTGCAAAATTTAAGCTGTATTTTGATTTGAAAATAACTGTTAGATATAAATGAATATGTACCTTCGTTTGTCAAACGAATTTTTGGAGAATGTCAGAGAAAAGTTTCGAGGCCAAAGTGTCTTATTCTAAGGGACAGGAGAATAAATACGCTCTAAATAGGTTCGTAGACTCGGTCTACTGTTTTTGTTGATTTTTTAAATTTTAGATTTATAGTAATAATTACGATGGAATAAAAGAAGTACATTGTTCAAAAGTACATAGCGTCTAAGAAGTCATCCGGTTAATTTTTCAAATAGGTATATATAATTGCATCGATTCATAAAATACTTTCTCTACGCATTTTAATAGTCAATAATGCCTCATGCTCAACCAATTTAGATCTAATTTCTGCCCCTTATATTTTTCGACATATAAAAATCAGTTTCATAAAATTTGTAGATAAAACCCCTGACAGAGGGTAAAGCGGTGTTCCATAATCTCTTTGATAATTTCAAGGGTAAAGCGTATTCTCAGGATAAAATAAAACTTTTTTTTCCAAGAATAGCAACGATTAATATTGAAAATTCCGTCTCCTGGAGCACTATAAAATTCGTGTCGTCGTACGAACATGCTTACAAATTATATACAAATCTGATCGCAAATAAACCGCTCTACTGATATTGCGACAACTCCACTTAAAACTACGACTGCCCTAATTTCTACGATTTTCTTCCATATACACATATTGTGAAATTATTGATAAATCATTTCTCGTTGATGCAAATACACGAGTCGTGCAATTTAGATCGTGGTGCGTATTGGGTCCCTCAAAAGCATATTGTAAATACCTCGTCGCATCTTTGAGACGAAAGAAATTTGACGCTTCAGCTGAAATACATCAGCTTCGTGGCGCTACTATCTTCGAGCAATAACCTTTGAAACTCTGCCAAAGGAATCTTGAAGTGTAATGCATAATCAAAAGAGTCGTAAAGCATCTTTGAGCGCAGTAAATTGGTCGGCACTAATTTGATACAATACAATTGCGCACTCGGCTAATGGAGATAAATAGTACCAAAACCTTGCAAAGTTACCAATAAGAAACGTTTTCTATAATTTTACGATTTAATTCGATTGAAGATATTTCAACCAAAACACGCGAATACCAGATTCCTGTACGAGCCGAACAATCGTTCTCCGATATCTCAAAAGAGAGGGTTGCGATGTTAAAAAGAAATACGCGATGCTCCAGTCAGATTCACTTTCCGTTACAGTACACTAATTTTAATTTACAATTACAATTAATCGATAACTACAGAAAGTTCTTATCACTTTCGTAGCGCTGGTTGCAAACCTTGTTGCGCAACGTTGCTCTTTATTGCTCATATATTCAACGGCATACAGAATTCCCATGTCGATTATTCTAACTAACTAAATAAATATAAATCATTATCACAAACACGAATTAAAGACGAACTTCGAAGATAATTAATTTTAAATTTGTCTTTGGTATATGCCCTGCATAATTATGCAGGATAGCATCCGCAAAGCGCGATGAATCCCGCGGAACTCGATTTTGATGGAATGTTGACGCAGTTCGATAAACAATTTGCCACCGATGTGCAGTTCCAAATAGAGGGGCAGGTATTGAGGGTTGATCGACGAAAAATATGCCGCGCTCTATAACGCTGAACCCGTCTTAATTGTTCACGCAGAAAATAAAGAAAGGAGTAGAACAAGCGCTATCCAGCAAAGAATGCAACGAGGGCCCGATTTCGTGGTAAATCAATGCTCCGGACAGTTTGACGTCATCAATATTCGCACTTACGCGAAGTCTTACATAGATGATTAAATATTATAAATTTAAAAATTAAGAAACAGTCTCTCCAAGACACACGACTGATTATCAACGGACTTCCGTCCGTGGAAGTGATGCTAAGATCATCCCAAACACGACGGACTCAAGTAAGGGAGAATAACTCTCTTTCTTTGCACTCCCCCTTCCTCTTACTCTATGCACAATAATATTGCATTTGGGGCAAAAATCGAATCTATTCGAGGGCTTTCGATCACCTGAGTCGGTCGGCTCTGATAACCCGCTCGTGCATAATCAAAATGTAATATTCGCTACCGGCTAATTTAGGGCGCTAAAATTAATATAAACCGTAAATCCAAGGAGCAATATCTCAACATTCGCAATACTCCGTTCTCGTGTCGATACGCCTCGCACGATCGTCTTTTGTTTATCCTAGTCGGTAGCCTAATTAAAGCCTACTAGAATCTAAAGTGCTGGCTGATAAGTGTGATATGTTGAATAAAGTATACTATTCACAGGCGATGATATCCTTCTTTATGCCATAGTAATAAATTAATAACGTGAAACAGCGCGTGCTGGCGATAAAGAGTATGCTGAAATTCCATCGAGGGGCTTCAGTCGCATCGAGGGAATGTTTCCTCCAACGATAATCTATATCTTGCCGGCAAAAAGGGCCGAGGCACTTTTTATCCGGAAGGTTTTAGATTTTCCTCTTGATAGAAAAAAACACCCGCGAACCTCTCCGCCTCGGATTATAAAATTAAGGAGTATTCGTATCATTGCGCCAGCACGGACTCGTTTCACAATCAAATCTACGTTTTGTTCATCGACTCGAAGAGATAGAAACCAAACCATGGACACTTCCGCATTACAGAGGTGAGTCTGTTTCTCTTTTTTTCTCTCTCTCTCTCTCTCTCTCAAAAATTACGCGATGCAAATCTCATACTCGCTATACTCATATTTTCTCGCATAAGGCTACGCGGTCGATCGTATCGATCTTACGATCGGTTTCTACCTCCATCAAAGAGCAACGTGAAACTTGATTCGCAGCACTAATTACGTATAAGTTAGATGCCAACAACTTGATATGAAAAAATTCACTAACCATGATGGGACGTAAATATATGTACCTCGATAATTACTCCTCATTCCCTCCGCTCGCCAATAACCACTTATCGTTCTCATAAAATGTTCTGAGCTTCAATAAGAATGAGACAATCTGATAAGCATCCTTCGTAAAAGTTATTTATGCCCTTATTACCTAATAATAGTTCATGTCTCTTTCAGGAACCGTCTGTCTTTAACTTTGGTTCGCTGTCGCGGTTCGTTTCTTCGACAGCGACAACGCATTAGCACAATTTCCGCAAGTGGAATAGGGATTTCTTACAGTAAACTTGATAGAGTATTAGCTCCCCTCAGGAAGGAAATTACCACGATTGATGATCCGAGTATTACATTTGCAACGTCTATCAAATCGTACTTCACGTATCGTCTTGGGGTAAATGAAGAAAAAAAAAAAATGAAAAAAAAAAAGAGGAAAGATTTGAGCATCGCCAATTTACTTCCCGAGGCGAGTGTAATCCTGATCTCGTAGAAAACGACCCACGTTCACGTATCATGCCGAAAGTTAGATACGCATTCAAGGATCACCGTACGGTAAGCTTAAAGACGATTAAAGTTGACTAGAGGCGATAATCTCACGGATTTACGCTAAACGAAGCCAAAAGCTTCTATTTATCGATTAAAAATTTTCTAGCAATTTGGGATTTGTACGGCAGCGTTTAAATTGCGTGAATAATGCCTCTTCATTACGTGTCCCTAGATATCTAGAAAGAGCTAATGCAAGCTACGTAGTAAGTTCATAAAAAGCAGAAGTACTGAACCCTTCATCGTTTAAATACTTCGCCCCCCCCCCTCTCTTCCGCAAACTTCAAAGTTAACCGTGCAAACCCGATTATTTCCAATTAATCAGTCTCACGACAATGTCCATTACTCTTTTCGATTATAAAACTGATAAGAAATCCTTCTAAGCCACTCTGTAAAACTCGTTTCAAATAAAACGACTTTTAATGAAACATCTCACAAAATCCTGCACGGTTTTCTCTAATCTATCGATGGAAAGTACGTATAAGTTTAGTTTACGCGAAGATCAATGTCATCTTTGCCTATTAGAAGTGTCCAAATGCATTACAAAGTTTTAGCTTATAATCCTCTTGTATCTCACTAGATACAGATCGTTATAGAGGATAATAGTCAGATTTTGTTTTAGACATCGATTAAAATTGACACGTTGCACAGCTAACGTCTTGTCAAAATAATTTGCTAAACACGTACCTGCTGTACTTTGCGAAATATTTTGCTGATAATCCGTATATAGACCTATATTAAATTTAAAAATAAGATGATGTGTAACCTTGATATATATAAGTCTCACATGATAATTGTTTGATAAGTATTGAATCTCTATACACATTTATATTCTCTTCAGAGTTCCAAACTCTCCGACCATGGTAATATATAGTTCAATCCAACTATAGAAAATCCACGGATTAGTGTACCAGAGTATTATTATCTAATCCCTGTGCGCTTTAAACATTCACGTAACTTCACAAGGCTACACACATTCTATCGTCATAGGATATGCCACTTTATGAAAAACTAATCTTCCAAGAACAGAATGATTCTTGGTCAACACGTCATCAATAACTTCGCACGTTTCATATTCACACTTTTTATAGCACATGTCACTTTTCCCTCTTTGCTTCTTTGAGCTTGTCATAAAAATCAACACTTCATAGACTGAAGCATATCTTCCGAGTCGAATTTTTTTTTATCTTAATGGAGCATTGAGCAAAAATAATGCGTCTCATCGATAATTTCACGAAGCTGATTATAGTTCCCCATTTTTCGGGTGTATATAGATATGTGTGTGTGTATATTCGTGTATGTGTGATTCTCCACATCAGATTTCGGTATATTTATAAGAAGACTGTATGAGTGTGTGGCAATTTAAAAGTTGCGACACTAGCTATAAGTAATGCTAATGCAGTCAGTAGTGCAGGTGCAATTAATGGTGCACCAACTAAAGTTTGATATGTCATAGTTCCTATCAGACCAGATATTCTTATTGTAGCTGCTATAAAACCAAATCCTGTACACCTAAAAGTAAATATGTATATTTGGTATGTGTTAGTACGATCAATTGCTACAACCTTGCTAAGGCAATATTCCTATATGATTTCTATGAATAGTTTACCTCAAATGAGTAGGGAAGCTCTCGACTGTGACCAAAGTAAGGGATGTCCAATCTATGGCAAAAATTGCCATAAAAGCACCTTCGAATCCAAGAACTGCTGAACTATTTGTACCAACTAATATTAAACACAACGCAGTAACAGACGAGAAAAACAATGATATACCTGAAAGAGAAATAAAAAGAATATTATTTTTTATTCAACAGCTCAATCATCTGTATAATGCAAAAATAATGAAAATATAAAGTGCACCAATTATTTTTGGCCGCTGGAACGCCGTGAGTGCGAGACCTGCCAGTGCAGCAGCAGGTACAAAAGCCAATTGAGCAACTAAATGACCATGGAGTGCTTCTTCTATGTAAATATTATAATCCAAATCAAGAGTGGGACATGGTCCGCTTAAACTTAGCTCCGTATTGTTCTCCAATCTGCATCTCGTAAAGACTTGTGCAGACAAATCCGTATCCACAAATCTAGAAACAGTGCGTACATAAGTAATGGAAACCTTTAAAAACATATTAGTTGCTGATTTACTTCAAAGTACGCACTTCGAATGTACAATAACACTGTCTGTAAAGTGAGTTTTACTAGATTTTATACTACTGAACTCTACAGACTGGAAGGTACAATTGTCAAAATCAACGTGGCTGAATATCATCTTAGTAAATCTGAAAGGGATTAAATCAATTAATATTTACTTAGTATTATTTAAGCATGTATTTTTATAGAGCCTTACTTGCAGCGTAAAAAAGTTGCATCTTTGTACTGCATATTCTCAAGAGATCTACTAAATGTTGTATCGTTATATGTTTCTCCAACTACATGTTTTGTATGTGACTTATATTCTGTGGCTCGTAGAAGTTTTAGATATTCAGGACACCATACCATAAGACCATAAACACTTAAAATTGCATATTTAAAAATAGCATTATAACAAATATTAATGTATCACTTAATGAATATATCACTTACCCAAATGATATGGTTGACCAAATAATAAAAAGTATTATGGTCACGCGTAGATGTGGTAACGCAAACAGCTCCAGAAAAGAATTCCAAAACTGCACAGAAAAATCATTTTATTATCGGTGCTTCATAAAAGAATTATAATCTTTATCACATTTACCATTTCAATAGAATAGATTATATCCGCCAAAACGCTCGTATGATTTGTCGGTGATGGAGGTGCCAATCCGCGTGGTCTCTTAGTTGGAAGCTCCAGCTCAGAAAGTTGATACTGCGCACCTGCCGCACCTTTCCGTGCATTATTCTTTTTGTATATTTTCTATAATCCAAAAAAAAAAAAAAAGTAGAAATATGACAGTAAATCGGCCAGATGCAAATAGCTCTGTATGTGTATACCTGATAAACCATCATGGCTTCAACATCTCTGCCAGCTTCTACAAGGTACCTTGGACTTTCTGGTAAAAAAATGAGCCCAACCGTAGAGCACAGTGCGGGTAAACAACACAGCAATAAAAACCGATGCCAAGCGCTAAAATGTTCCTTATTCTCAAGAACAACCATTTCTCCAGTAGTAGGTACTATTGCCCATGCTAACAACGCTGCATACACGCCGCCAAGTGCTCCTGCTGCTACAAGTAATCCAGTCCATGGACCTCTACTTAGCCTTGGGCAGCATTCAGTCAAATATGCAAATGCCAGTGGTATGGCCCCTCCCACTCTGTGCAAGGATGAATTATAAGGCATTTACTTCTATAATCAAATATCAATCAAGATGTAATTTTAAAAATATATGATATTTACCCAATGGCAGAGCAGAATCTGGCTGTCATAAATGTGCCATAAGTCGGCATGAAAGTTGCAACTCCGCTGAATAATGCATGTACAGCCATTGCCGATAACAATGATCTGCGCCGTCCAATCCGATCTCCGAGTCCACCCCAAAACAATCCACCCAGGGCAAGGCCCATAAGGGTAATATTGCCTATGATAAAATTCAATTAAACAATCGATCAACAAACGTATACAAAAAGCAGATAATTAAAATCCACTAACTAAGCCATCCTTTTTCATTATCCTCGATGCACAGCTCCACTTCAGCACTTGGCAAAATATATGGTACAACAAAAAATTCGACTGTATCTGCTGCAAGACTAAGACCTGTGCATAAGGCAGCTATTACTTGGAAGTATCCAATGCCAGCCTAAAACACAATGGTGAAATAGCAAATCTTTCCATGAAACTTATGTAAAATAAAATTAAGTAGTAAATCCAATTCTTTTTCCTCCCAGACTTATCTGTAATCTTCAGACAATAGGTGTTGAGAAAAAAAAAAAACAATTACTGGAAAGTCCGTCAGATAATTTGGTATCTCACGCGGTCGGTATCCCACTTTCACGATAGACCGATCCAGTACCTCGTCCATGTCAAAATCACAAACTCCTTTCGCACAATAATAAACGACGGCAACCGGACCGAAAAAAGAACCGACTAAAAGAACGCCATTCAACATAGGTTATGTTTACATTCTGCATGAGAAAATTTTCATTCAACATCCGAAGGTCTATATTCATAATGGAACTAACAAATGTCAGGCTCAACGCATTGTGGGCATTTCGATTGGCCGCGACCGACAACAATTATTCCCTAGATTTCGGCAGACGCCTTGTAGATCTTCGATCGATCGTATCATCGCTTGATCGTCCTTTTTCGAAAATTACGGGCAAACGCAAATGCACGCAGCGATCCTCACTTCAGCGTGGGAAAACAATCGTGGCGAACGGGGACATTTCACCTGCTTAATGGCATCCTCGTGAAACTGTGCTAGGAGCGTTGCATCGGCGGTAGAGTCGATTAAATCGTGCTCGGCGGAATCGGCGGAAGCCGTGGTCACGCCGGCGGTAGTCGCGCTCGTCGGTTGAGTCGTCATCTCTTCGGTATAAAGGCCTGTCCTAATGTTCAGCGTACGTTCCCCGGTTCCAGATAGCGCCGTGCCACCACCGGAAGATGCAAGACCACCCCCGCTGCCGACAAGCCACTGGCTTTCCTCTTCCGACGAGGGCATTACTGCCACAAATCATCTGAAAATGTGAGACCATCCATGTATATATATATATCATGTATGTATGTACAAATATATACATATACATATACATACACATACATATATATATATATATATATATATATATATATATATGCGTACACACACTTATATACATACACTATCAATCTGCCAAAAAGCAGAGGCTCGCTGTTCCTCTCAATGTTTCTCGAAAATTAGGACGATATTTTGATCGTACACGAGTTAAGTTCTCGAAGGAACGGTACACGGTTGACACATATCAAAAGTGCACCCATGCACCGTTACTTCGGTAGTAACTATAGGATAAGGACAAATTTACAAATTATACGGTTATGAAATACCTATAGAGCGACTCGTAGTATTTCTTTTCCTGTTCCTTCTCATCTGGGTAGACACTTCTACGTGAAGATCATTACGGCGGTCGTAGCGATATTGTTAATTGTTTCGACAATCGCAAATTGCTATCAGCACACACCATTCGTTATCTATCCGTTTCTAAACATAGTTACCAGTCAGGAATTATAAACGGAATACGTAAATATCAGTGCTCGAGTCGCGTTTCATTGGATAACCGAAAAGCTGCGTGCAGTACCTCCACGAAAGGATGCGCCTACTGCTTGCCCAGAATATTTCGATAAATGTGCGGACATTTTCAACAATCTATACGTTCATTTTTACCGGCGTGCATCAAAGTTCGAAAATTGATCGGTGTTCGCCGTGTCCTATCTGAGAGTAACTCGATTCGAGGACCGACCCGGCACTTGGCAGTCGCGAATACAAACACGTTCGATGCGGATGCAGCGGTTGAAATGAGAAAACTGCGTCACGGCAGGACCCATTAATTCTCGGAATTAATGCGACCCACCGCAAGAAGCGCATTTACTAGCACTCTCCCTCTCAGTCTCGCGTGTCCTTACATACTAATCCATCGATCTGTGCATCAGCATGTACACACGTGCTGGCCTGGCATGAACATGCAAGAATCGACGCCGATGAAAATATATATTACGTGATTTTGGCATAGCGGCGAAATCAGGTTTTGTCTGGGACCCTAGCCTCGGCAATTCTCGATTGTGTCGTGCGATTAATGAAGGTTTCAAAAGAAAAAGTACGTCAGCCAATGTTTGTGCCTGCTCAGTATCCGTAAATTAGCGGTGAACTTTCAAGTTTCGATCATCGTTACCTGTGAACCGCCGATTTATTTATTGTCGCGGCACATTGTCGACGTTGTATAAATATTCTCAGAAATGCCTCGATATAACGTCACCACGTTTCATCACAATTAACCTTTAGAATTATCCCTCTTCGTGCACACGCGTTCCGCATGATTCGTGCTCTCGTACGTATAGGGTGCACGTCAGTGCCTACGTCAGCGTCAGCTGCAACGGAAAATCCTCCCCCCGGCAATACTTTCCTCGGTTATCGGCTAGAAATTTTTAATAGATGCCACATCGACATGCTAATTTATTGATCTGCATTCGGTTACACAGGTGCACCTATACGCGCGCCACTGTTACGCCCACGATGCCAACATGCGCGGCTTGTCGGTGCGTCTCGGGTGTATATACATAACGTGTCAACCTTGCACCAATGCCGGCGACATTGTCGACCGCGTTGAAGGTTCCCTTCCGCAGATTTTTATTTCCTCGAATGCTTCTACACGCCTGCCCATCGACCCTCAACGTCGCAGGATATTTTTAAATGTATTGGGAAATATCCATCATTTTCACGTCGTATTATTAATATGAGAAAATTGTGCGAATTTAATTATAGCGAAACGTGAAAAGCCACGGTGACTTTCTATATGTATGTATGTATCTATTTTTTTGCCTTGTGGTTTCAAAAAATTGTAGGCGCGTGTATATGTATGTCTATCCTATGGTATTTAATGTGTCTGTTCAGCGTATCACTGCGCACGGTATAATCGGTAGTATTAACATATTAATCGAGAATAAATATACTCGAGTTATTCGTACAATAAAGGTGACAGCAGAAGTTTATCGGTGTGTTGTCATGCACGTGCCAGCGTACGATGTATTCGTACATATCTCACGTTCCGCCGTACGACTATAGTATTGATATAATACGCATAAGTAAATACCCCGGGCGTTGACGGTGACAGTATCAATGGAATTTGTCCGCGTGTTAAGGTCGGTATGAGGAAGTACAGGGTGACCGGCAAAAAACTAAGCGCGCGGCAACTGATCAATTAGTGCCAATGAAGGAAACGGCAGAGGAGTGAATGGCGTTCCTTCATTCATTCATGCGCGTCCACCGCGGCGTATTTCACTCTTTGAGCTAGCTTCCTATGGTGGACAAATGTCGATTTTAAGGCGCTCGTAAGCATAGAACCGCGATGAAGATCGATGATCTATTAAAAGGATCGTGGTTTTCCTCCTTTTTGACCCATTCTTTTACATGCAGAACAAGCGGTCGCTATACGAACGCATCTAGCTACACTGCGATTATATAAGTTTCTAAAATGTGTATTAAGTGTACAACTTTGCTTCCATCGTGGCTAACCAATACTTTGAATCGTAAATGTATAATCAATTTTTTACAATAAAGTCTTGAATTTAGGAAAAAAGGGCGAAAGCAAAGTTGTACACCTAATATCTCAAACAGAATCCTCTAAATTCTGCGAAAATACATTACTACAAATTTTTGAGGATTTTTTGAATTACGGACTCATTATTTTCATCGTTTTCCGTAATTCGTGGGTTAAACTTTGATCTACGAGACTCTTCGTTATTCCACTACCCTTTGTCCTTCCTTAATGCGAATTTACAGGTTCAACTGCCTGGAATAATCCATCATTGTGCGGTGCGACTAACTTTGACTGTCATGGTACTGCTGCGGTGAACAGTACATGCTACACGTGGAGCTGCCGCGATATATTTAACCCTTACATGGTGACCCTGGATCTCGAAGCGCGAGCGAGACGTTTGTTTAGAAATACACCTTGCAAACGTGCGAGACATCAGTCCGAATAAACACAATGACACAAGAATCGTCGCATCCGTAATGTGGAAAACATATGGTACAGCGTATTTTCCTATTGTAGTAACAGTCATTCAAGCATACATAAAGGTCGTACTTAGACGTTTTTTTAATGGCTATCATTAATTCCACACGTTCCATCGTTTAAATATCACCTCCTTCCATGAATTGTAGGATCGATGATAGAATTTCAACCTGAGTGCGCGTGTGTATTCGATTGGGTTATCAATAAGTCATAGGTAAAAAGCATTAGAAGCTAATCGACGATTTGGAATTTGTATCCCGTATGATAGACAATACAAGAGCTATAGGTCCTTATTTGAGTAAGAATTCTTAAAATATCTATCTGCAGTTTTTCAAGAACATTCATATTGAATAAGCAATCTTCTAGGATACAAAGTCACAGAATAAATTATATTGCGACGTATAAAGTATTTTCTTAGAATCAATTTATCGGGCAGTATTAACCTCGTAAACTACAGAATAAGCGTCGCGCTTAGCTGGTAATAGATACGAGGATTTTCTATCTGCTATCACGGTATTTGTTACATGAAACACTAAAGCCAGTTTTTTTCAGTGTTCAGAATACACTAGCCGATTACCAAAGCTTAGCGGTGAACAAACATGCGCAATGATATTTAACGTGCATTCGCGATAGCACCTACACGGTGACTATCATCGATTGATTATTATAGTTGGCACCAAGTCACAGCCTTGTTACTTTGCTCTGACGTGTCCATTTGACATACACCAAGATGTATAGATTATGAACGAAAAAAAAGGGATAACTTTCCAACCGATTGAAACGATCGTATCGAGATCGGCGACAAGTATACGTACGATGCAAAATTAATACGAGAAAAAATAGTTATATACACAGGGTTTTCAATGGAATCGCCTGTGATCGTGAACGTGATGAATTACTTTTACGTCGTAAATCAAAGTATATTTACATTCGGAAGTTACGACGCAAAACTTAAAAGGGTATTAACAGCGATGATTGGCATGATCGATAGGCATACCATACCTGGTTGATAGAATATGCGTCCGTGAAACACCTTCTGAATGGCAATACTTTGTTTGAATTACGATCCAGGATCCGACGATGATTACCACCATTCGATACGCTCGGTCCGAGGCATCCGTCGATCGACAGCCTAACGATGAATGATGCACGCGTGTAACATCGCGATATCACAGATATCAACGGTCCAAATCCCAGTTCCACGATATTCCGGCCAGTCGGGGAGAAGTGTCGTACAAGGAGAAAGAAACAGAGAGCCGACGAGGAAACCGATTCCGCTTTGCCACTTGGTTAAAATCGTTCGCAGCGATAAACTATAATCAATCGTTGTCGCTAATCGGAACGTTTATTAATAGCATTATCACCGTGCCACCGCGATTCTACGATCTAAGGAGAATGCAGCCACATAGTACTCGGCTCACTGACAGCGAAACGCGCTCCAACATTGAGTAGTGCAAAACGACACAGTGAGAGCGGGAGAGAGAAAGAGAGAGAGAGAGAGAGAGAAATGAGGCGCGCACGATTATCCAGTTCACGTTTATTTCGTTAGAGAACCGTCTGGAAGAGGGGGAGGGACAGCATCAATTCCGCGGTCCTATCACAGCTTATAACGTCAATTACGGGAGGATCATTACCTCGGTGGAATTTGCATAGAGGAAGGAACACCGAGACTCGTCCTCCAAGCCTGATTTCCGAAACTTATTCTCTCTTTCTCTCTCCCCTCTTCTGCTCTCCCTTGAGAGAGAGAGGGAGGGAGAGAACGAAAGCACGTTGAGTCGTTTCTTACGTACAGCGGAGGCGCATAGCTCTTTATCGTGTGCTCCGAAATCGATGAAGGGGGTGCTTCGAGTAGGTGGAGGAAAAGCGGGCCGGAAAGGAGGAGAGCGGGGCTTTTACGTTTCGGCGTTTACATATTTCGGGCACGACGAGTGCGATTCACCACGTACACTTGCGAACAGCGCGTAACGCGTAACCGTCGACCCCGGGCTGTCGCTTTACCTCGGGTTACCGCAGAGGCGTGAACGGCCAGCGGCACATCGTCGCGTTCGGTCGTACGAGGGAAACAACACTGTGCCGCGTATCGATCGCGGTGGCAGTTACGAGCCGTCGGCATCACATTCGCCCCTATGCTAAATCCCTCTTTGTGCCTCCCCCTCCCTTCCCTCTCGCCTCTCCTTCTCCTCGAGGACGAGTGTTTGCGGGACGGCTCGTAGCGCCCTTCCAAATCTAGACGTTTTACCGACGAGGGTTGTCGACCCACCGTGTCGGCCCGCTGTTTTCTTATCTTGTTTACCGTCGACGTGGCTATTGACCCGCACACGGAAAATGTCTGGATGCGCATCGTTTGGATGTTATCCAGTTTGGTTTTCGATGACGACTTTAATCGGGATTCGTATTCGGTATGATTTGAAAACATGACGGCGGGAGGGGAAGGGAGATATGGCATTATGGAGAGTCGATAATTTAAACCTTTGCCTTATGTTTTTTGTCGCAGTGATGGGATTCAGAATTGAGGCTTTATACGTAGTACTGATCGAGGCATTGATTATTTGTCGATTCTATTAGGTTGCGGCCATATGTGATTTTAGGTATCCATTCACCCTTTACTTCCTTTCCATGTTTTGATGTAACTCAGTATACGTATCTACACTTATATTCGGTTGCAAATTGTAATGTGTATGAATGTGGCTAGTTGAAAGCTGAGAGGTTAAATGATACAGCTAAAAGTAACGGGAAAATAACGAAATGGAGGTCTCGTATTTCTGTATATTTTTGTTCTTCGATATTACCCTTGGATAATAAGTTAAGTTTATAACGGTCTCCTGAGATCGTGACTTTCATCGTAGAAGCGGTAGAAAGATATATGGGATTATCCTCTTTTATGAATCATCGGAATCTTCTTCCTCGGCGGCATGTTCCCTCTCCTCTGCTTTCGATCGTGTTATCAACTCTTTTGCAGGATTGAAAACGCCATTGGTTTGCACATTGCAGATATAACACCTTGTACTTTTTTTATATTGCTCTAAGGCGCATTTTTCGCAAAAATAATGTTTGCACCTAAAATGATCGATGACTTTAAACTATGCCCAGTTTTCCGGGTTAACAAGAATAAGGAGTACGAACTTTGTCACTACAGGGTCTGTAAAGCTGCTTCTGCATATAAAACATTTAAATGGCAAGTTGTCTTCGTCACTATCAATTTCGTACTTCTTGTCGTCCTCATCTCCGCTGTCATTGTATTCGCCTGTAGCAGCTTCTCTTTCCAATTGCCAGCCTAGTTTGTAGTCCGAACGATCATGAAGAAATTTACAACTGTCTGTGAATAAAAATGTAGAAAATATTAAATACAAAAATAAAAAAGTTGTGGCAACAAACTAGTAATATTACCCACCGCCAAATCCACAAAAGCCAGTCTCTTTATAATCTTTACATATATCTGGTTGATAGTCCCATCTAACCGTTGCTCTAAGATTAGCGGGTGCACGTATCGGTCCTTTTCTTACCATGCCGCTAGATGCATTACCAGCAGCAGTATCTTTTTTCTTATAGTACTGAGCATAATTGTTCATACCTCTATAAATCTTATCATCCTCTTTTCCCTCTAGTTCCTACAAATATCAGAAAAACATCTGTGTTTCTGCATATTTTTGATATTACACGTTTGCATATGTTATTGCATCTCAGTATACCTCATTAATTTTCTGTGCTTTCTCGAACAATGCTTGGGCATCTCTATCTTTCTCCGTTTCCGTTTCCAATATAGCGGTTGCTCCTTGATCGCTTGGTCCCGCTGGCATAGGAGTTCTGCTACTTTTGTAGGAAACGCTTACCATGTCTTCTTCACTGCTACTATTGTCGTTACCATTTCGTTGCTGTCGTTTTGTATTTGTCTGCAAAGTACTACATTCAAAGGATTTTCTATTTCCACTGGAATCTATATCGCCTCACTGGTAGATAGAAAAACGTACAATGACGTTTGGGAAAGGTTAGGAGAACTTAACACGATATTATTTCGAGCTTGATATTGATACATGCATATACTTACGCTTTGCTTCATAGGATTGTGATCGTTGTGTTTTTTCTCCTTCTTGACCACCGTCGTTTCGTCCTCGCTGCTCTCTGTCAAAAATATAAATATGAATAACGGTTTATAACCTAAAAAACGGACTTAATCGAATTTATTTAATGAAATTACTAGTTTTCTAAGGAAAGAAGTAACCAATCTTATACTTCATTTATCCGCTTACCATCATCATCGTGGGCACCTTTGCGTTTTCTACCAGCAGCACCGCGTATTTTTCGCTTTTTAAATAAAAACGTGCAAGGTTTTTTCTCGGCGTTATGTTCCGTGTCATCCATATTTGTTTTGTAAACAAGACATCTCTGGCGTCCCTTTAGCCGGAGAGTGTTAGGAGCGTGTACCAAATATCAGAAAAAGTGTTAAAGTCCCAAGCTCCGTGTTTGGCAACACAGCCGAATATAGATTTGTATACAATTATCTAAATACTCAGGTAAATACACTTTGAAAGCACCGAACGCATTAATTTCGCGATAGCCAGGTTATGTTTAGCTAAACGTTGCATATGTGCTGTATTTATAAAACTCGTATACCCTGTCAAGTATCATTATACGCAATAGCATTACTGAATAGTTTATGAATCGGCTATTGTTGACATTTGTTTCAATTTTTAAATATGCCAGAGTAAGCTAAAAATGATTTCAGTATGGAAATTGCTTGATTTATTGATTTATTCTGTTTACAAGTGTTCTACCATCCCTTTGAAACGATATTATTTTCAGCAAGAGGAAAAAAATGAGCAAGAAGGAAAATATGGCAATTGATTTTCAAGACAATATGATATTATTGACGAGGAAGTATTTAAAGCGTAAAATAATGTGTCCAGAGACAAAATTCAGACATCATGTTAAGGAACGCTTGCATATATTAGAACTGCTAAAGCGTACAGTTGAAATGGGTGAAAGTAATTCTGCTTTATTAGTCGGTCCTAGGGGTAGTGGAAAGACAACGGTATATATACATATATAGAAATATATACATGATTTGTTTCATACAAAACTTTTACATAGAAAATGCAATTATTATACTTTTAGCTTATTAATAGTGTCCTGAAGGAGTTATCAACTGTGAAGAGTTTTAAGGATAATGCATTAATAGTAAATCTACATGGCCTTGTTCATACTGATGATCGTATAGCATTAAAGGATGCCACTCGCCAAATGCAATTGGAAAATGTAGTTGGTGATAAAGTGTTTGGTACATTTGCAGAAAACTTAAGCTTCTTGTTGGAATGTTTAAAGTCTGGTGACAAAAAACGTTCAAAACCTGTTATTTTTATACTTGATGAATTTGATCTATTTTGTGAACATCATAACCAGACTTTATTGTATAATCTTTTTGATATTGCTCAGTCTGCACAGGTAATTTTTTTACAATGACAAGCATTTTGATAAATTTAAAAAATATTTCAGAGATAAAAACATAAAAATTTTGTATATTTTTAGGCTCCAATATGTGTGTTGGGTATAACCTGCAGGTTGGATGTCATAGAACTTTTAGAGAAAAGAGTTAAGTCAAGATTTTCCCATCGTCAAATATTTTTATTTCCCGGGGACACGTCATCTTCTGAACAACCAACTTCAGCTTTTGACGACCGTTTAGAACTCTTTCAACATTTACTCAGTTTGCCAGACGATGAAAATGTAAATAGAATAGAACAGCAGTATGACGACTGTACAATTGATCCTCAGTTTGGATCTATGTGGAATGAATATGTCAAAAGTTTAATTAGCAATGTCACTATGATCAATTTATTGAAACGGATGTACCAAATGGATATAAGCGAAAGGAGTTTTAGAAATTTTTTAGCAGTCGCTGTTTCCACGTTATCGGAAAAGCATCAAAGGTTAGAAGTAAATGATTTTGTCGAAGCAAGTAAAATATTTTCGCAAGATGACAAGGTGCTTATGCTTGAAGGATTATCTGTGTTAGAAGTGTGCTTAGTAAGTACTTTAGAGTTTTTGTAAAGTGATTTAACAATTTTCACAATTTCGATATCATATTCTTATAGGTAATAGCAATGAAGCAGGAAACTGAAATTTATGATGGCGAACCCTTAAACTTTGAAACTATTTACAATCGTTACATTAGGTTTGCAAATCAGAACTCCTCCATACAAACCGTCCAGAGACCAGTTATAATGAAAGCATTTGAACACATTAAGGCAAGTATCTTTAATTTTAATAAACCATTGTTATTTTTATTCTTAAGCAAACAGTATAGCAAGAAATAAGTAGGTCAAGGACTATAATTATAATCCTTTCAGAATTTGGAAATATTAGCACCAGTCAGCAGTGCCAATGCAAGGGTTGAAAAAGAATATCAATTGTACAAATTTTTACTCACATCACAGCAAGTTATGGAAGCTGTGAAAAACTATGTAGGGCTACCGACAGAAGTTTCTCAGTGGGCATTGAGTAGTTTGTAATAATGGTCGATTGCTCACGACGTACCAGGTGTCAAAGATTAGTTGCATTATTAATGCATCTGTGATTTCTACATCTGTAATTTTATAGACAAAGCAGGGAGTATACTACGAGTAAAGTTGTGCCATATATCCCTCCAAAAATTTTTTATACAGGAAGTAATACGATACTTGATAAAGTCAAAGAAGCAATATCGAATGTTGATACTCTCTATCGTATAAATCATGGTAACCATGTTACTATATATTTATTAGATACAATTTCATTTTGTCCTTTCTCGTGTATTAGCAAACTAAAGTACTGAGTGTTTATAGTTAAACATGTTCGTTTTGTAGGCGATTAATCTTAAGTAGTAAAATCTGAGTCTTGAATTCAGATGGATGTAGTGTGTCTGTAGGAATTTTAGATATTTAATAGGACAAAACATTTAGAAAATAATCCAATGGTATTAATACGAAAAATATGGAATTGAGTATTATACCCTGCAGGCGCTTATTTTATTATTTAAATCCCTCGTTATTTATGAATCTTTCGTAAAGTCCTCACAAACTTGTAAATACATTCAATTATTGAGAGTAGTATCTAAGATACAGGAAATCGTTATTTTGTAAACGTACATTGACACGATCATCAGGGGTAAATTCCTGCCAATTTACGTGTAGTAGTTCGTCCTATGTAATCGTCCTGAGTAGGTAATCATCGCGTGATAAGGATATATATGTAGATTAATAAAGATATTTTATTTGAATCCATAAACAATTATGGCAAAGGCATATCTTTAATATCTGTCGTGTAAGATCAATTAATTGTCCGTGTCCTGCGACGCGGCTTCTCGACTATGTAAAGTTCACGATGTCTGTGATCTGTCCAACACTTTTGTCCTCCTACGTAGCATTATGCATGATCAATAGGTATGTAATCGCATACAATTTTAGCTATTTATTAAGGAAAGTGTGCAAGTCGTATACGTTATTAAAAATGCGTGGAAGTGTCGGTACGTGCATGCAAAGACATTTATACGTTTCTAATAAATTTACATTCAATAAACCGTTAAAATCGTTCAGAAGTTTTCAATTCATCCATGCAATCTTTGGTATGGTTTTGTCGACAAAGACAACGTCCGCGACAGCCTCCTTCTGTAGAGGTTTCAACGTCTTCCTCTTCCGGGATTGGCACTTGCCAAGCTTTGCAAGACTTTTACGTGTGTATCTCTCAATGTACGAATCATGGCCTATGATTAATTAATGTGCACAATTAATTGCGTTCCTTTGAACCTCGTATATTTACATATCTTACCAGGGTTTATACCCACTGGAGGTACATCGTCTAAATCATGTCTTCTGGATGGTGAACGAAGTGCAGACATAGCCCTACTTACGCCTATCTAAGCATTTGAAAATACACTTAGTTAACGTAAGATTATGTAGTGGCCATATGCAATAAATTCCATACCTGTGTATGACGGACTTTGTGCTCTACCAGATCTGCACCGAGGAGTTCCTCGTGGACTTCCATCCTGATCGGAATTACCTTGTTTATGAACTGTGAAAATGCACAATCATTAAGTTCTTTACTTGTAACTCTATACAATCTGTGTACCGTACCCATAATAAAATGAAAGTTGTAATGAAACTCCAGCTTGTCAAACACAATATGGATAAAGTTTGTACACCTAGAAGGTACCATCCTCCACCTGTATAGATAATGTTAATTAAAATAGTGCAATACATTAAATTAACATAAAACCTGTGGAATGCACATTTTTGTTTTTACAGACCCTTAAATAAACCTTTTCGACCACTGGTGGTATTAAGAGGATGTGGATTGTCAGCAAACAAGCCAATAGCCATAACACCCCAGATACCACTTGCACCTACGTACAGAAACTATAGAATAATTTTGACCGTTACATGTATCATTTTATTCATTGAAAAAATAGACACACCATGTGTAGCAGATGCCCCTACAGGATCATCTATACGTATCTTGTCCAAAGCAGGCATAGCGTAGCACGTTATAAAACCACCTATCATTCCAACTATCATTGCTTCCCATGTGTTATAAAGGAAACAGCCACCTAATTATAACCATAGGAATGCTGTTCATAATGTTTTACTTTTATGCTACAATAATAAACAATGAGATGGAAAGATCACCTGTGATGGATACTAATGCCCCAAGAATACCATTAATTTGACTGAGAATATCGATTCCGTTTGGATTAGTTAAGCTGAATGTTAATCCTACTAAACCACCGCCTATACTACCCATCATTGTAGACACAGCTGCTCTTGCTGCATATTGCCAACGTTGACCACTGACCCCATATGTACTACCACTGTTAAATGCAAGCCAGCCCCACCTAGCAATGTTATAATTATATTTCATATGTTTTCATTAGTTATTACAAGACTCTAAATTTAATCGTTACCATAACACAAACAAGCCCATGATAGCATTGACAGGGCAGCCAAGTGGCAACGGTTCGATTCCAATATCGTATCTACCCAGTCTAGGTCCAAGCATGATAGAGCACACAAGTGCTACGATATATTCACAAATTAACCGCATACAAAAGTAAATTATGCTATTATTTACTGTATATTATTTTACCAGAGACACCACCAACAAGATGTACTGGTCCCGATCCAGCAATATCGACAACCCCCATCTGCTTTAAGAAACCATGATCTCCCCACACCCATCCAGCTGGTATGCAGTACACGATTGTATTCAGAAATGAAAAGAGGCAGTAAGCTTTAAAGTTACACCTGTAATTGCAGATTGTTTTAATCTGTGCGTATAATTGGCAGCAGATTTAGTAAACATAATTACCGTTCAGCCATTGCACCGCTAACAATGGTTGTAGAAGTAGTAGCAAAGCTCAATTGAAATAAAAATGCAGCACATATCGGTCCCATCAGGTCATCATCGACGGAAGGAACAATGAGATATCCACCATTACCGACTAAAGGATTGTTGGGTTCTTTTAAACCAAAACTCATGCCAAATCCAAACATCCAATATGTTAGTCCGCCAAGTACAATATCCACTACATTTTTCATCATGATATTAACTTCATTTTTCAATGATACACAACCTGATTCTAACATGCCAAAACCTGAATGGTGAATTTAATTCATTTTTATTAAATCTGAAGATTACAAGAATCACGATTGAGTGACATGTCAATTTACCGGTTTGCATGGTAAAAATAATGAAGGAACTTGTGACAATCCAATTACTGTCTTCTTGATTGAGATTATATATTGAACCAACATATTTATAAATGGAACTATTTGTACTATTTTTTTCGTAATCATCTAATTCCATATCTGTGGTAAATTGGCGGTAAATTGTTTTAAGCACAGCTGATTACTGGTCACTCTTTATCAGACTGTAGAGACAGCGCAGTCTACACGACGAAAACATATTAAAAATTAAGAGGTCACGGACAAAACAAGTTAAATGTCAATACATCGAACCTGTTTTCCTTGATGCTCTGAAAATTTCTGTGAAAAACTAAGGAAGATTAAAGGAATTACGGAGATACAAAGAAAGATTCTCATTTGTTTTTATATTTTTTTATTGGCCCACATCCAGCCGTTACAGAAAATTTTCCACTTTATCACATACATACGGCAATTTTTCCTTCGTTAATTTTTGGGATAAAATATGATTGAATTATGTAGATATGATAATAATGCTAGCCTAAAAAAAAGAAATGATATCACATAGAGAATTCTAATTTGTTATTTGTGGAGATTTATGAATCCATGATACGATATTCCTAAGGCTTTTGCGTAATTTTTACATGATTGATGTGCACAAAAACTTAATTACACAGAAGATTATTATCTTCTTACAATGTAAAGAATATTTTTTTTTTGTTTAACACTTTTTCAATTTTTTAGTACCAGGCTAGGTATCACGTTGAATCACATAATACAGCGCAGAGTAGTCCTTATTTAACCCTATACTTCTATGCCTCCCCAACCAACAGTCAGCGATGGAACTAAAGATTAAAGCGCCTGTGTCATCAGTGGACGATTGCATCCAATTTTTCCAAGGAAGCAAACATAGTGCATGGCGCTAACAGTTGGAGTTTTACACGGTGTGTTGAGAGATGCAATATTTGTATACACTTTCGAAAGCGTCTATGAGGACTACGTTGTAGATGTTCGAATTTTTTTGTCAGCTCCTTATAACTTGGCATTTCCCATTATCCCAAATATTTAGTGTCCGTATACATTTTCATCGCTGTACGCTATATAAAGAAAGAAGTCCTCTTCGTGATGTTCCTGATAAAATATCGATTATATGTATTAATCTGGGCATTAAAGTATCTATTGGCATAAAGTATTCTTTAATTACCGCATAGAGTGAACCCATAGTGGCGCTTGTCGGTGGAATGATATTATTCACAAAGAAGAACAGGGCATCCTCTGGACGAAGATGAATTCTTTTACGGATAAGGAAATAAAATTGTCCAACGGTTAAGTCCGATGGTACTAAGTATTTTTGTTTGTCCAATTCGCTGATTTTAGCTTTAGGAGCTTTCTCAACGATCACCTACGATCATATAGATAAGTGAGGAATTATACTCTGCTCCGAACAATTCAATATGCATCATGTATCATTGCACTGCAAAACTCTGTGACTTGCACCGTGTAATCTGTCATAAATGTAGGAATAGCAAAGGGAGCCAGATCTCGTTGGATCTAAAATTATCCGAGAATTGAACAGAAGTACATTTTTCCCATTCTTATCTCAACCAAGGACCAAACCCCAATTTTGGCCAGCAGCCAAGACAACGGTCAGTTTCGATATACATTCGAAACATGTCCGTTTTAACGCTGATCCAAATCATAAATAACGTTCAACGGAGTATAATTCCAGAAATTTACGTCGAGATCAGGTCACATGGCTTAGGAGCATGGCAAGTGACGGGCAATATCTTCGCTCGATTTTTACATCAATCACACGATCGGAATCGTGGGCGTAGTAAACGATCAATACACGATTGGTAATCGCAAGACCGCATACGTGAGGAATCACGATCGATGGGACAATGAGTGTCGTTTTCTTGACGCGATCACAGTAGAATTTCGCACGGGCAGAAAATCTGAGCAGATGCGACGCAGAAAGGCGACCTTGGCTCCCTCCAGAAGAGGAAATAATCGGGGTATAATCGCGTTACGTTGTCATAAAATTCACGAATATCCATTTTTCGCGACTCAAAATCGCGCCTGGGGTCTCGGAAAGCATCGAGACGACCAGTGCAAGGCCAGGTGCGGTGACAAAGACGTTCGTGAACTCACGGGCACCCTGTCAGGATATTTTCGACGGATTTTTTCACCCTCGGCCTTTCTCTTCTCGAAGGGATGCTCCTCCTTGTACTGAAACTTCATCGTTCTTCCGCTGCAGTACGAGGGGCTTTACTTTATCCCGAAGTCCTTACTCCGCGGTAACACGATGATTATTCCTTCCTCCTTGCTCACACGGATTTTGCTGATTCTGAACTGGAGAGACGACGAATGACACTCTCCGATACTTCTGTCACAACAATCGCTGCGCGTCGGTACGATTGCGCATCGCGATTAGCCCAAACGCCACGACAAAGTAGTCCCTTCGAATTTACTAGAGGACTTGCGAAATGCTTCTCGAAGTGACAAACAATATTCTCGAGTTATATATTCGAACACCTTTCCATATCCTTCTAAGGCTGTCCTCGACAACTCCTGAAAAGCGAAATTTATCGAGCTCTATTTGCAGACGAAATCAGGGCCGTCACTATTGGTCATGTTTCATGGGTCATGAAGAGTGTTCACTGTATTTAACATACATAATTGTATTTGCTAGCTTAACTTTTAACGATGTATTTTTTTAAAACTTCTCAAATACTTTTATTCTATATCTTTGTAACATGTGCTTTTTGTTATTTTTTATCTTTAGATCTGGGTCCTGCTTTGTAGAATTTTTAAGAATTTCGGAGCTATTGGGTACAATACTTTCTTGGCTTATTATTTTGCACAATATTTTTATGAATCAAGCACTAGAAATGTTTACGTTGTATTGCGTAATGAAGTTAACTACAAGAGGGAATTCGATAGTACATTAGCTAGTTACGGTACTGAGAGAGATAAAGAGTTCTCATTGTTCCTACGCGTGAAGTGACGCATGCTTTTTGTACATGATTTTCCGGATAAATTGTTTTCCGTCTTTTTGATCACAATTGCAATTGTTTTTCGTTCTCAAGAGTGGAGGGGATTAATCTGTCATGTATCTTAAAGAATTATGTCGAACGAAATATAAGCTTCTTTGTAATCAAGAAAGATTTTTACTGTACGTGACACAGCGTTTTTTTAATATATCGAGAATGTTGGTTTGCTTATGACCGCGTTTTATTTATCATAAATATGATCCATAATTCTTGAATAAAAATCCCATTAATGTTAGATTGAATTGATTCGATTACTATCGTAAAATTATATGGAAGATATGTAACAGAATAGAAAACAAACTGATCACATAAACCAAGCCTGTTCGTTTACTCTTCATATCACAGGTTGAAAATATTATTTCAGGTAGAAAAGTCAACGTGGAGTTTTCATTCCATTTATTAATAGAAATATGTACAGACATCTCTGTAATCATACGAATAAAACGAAAAATTACTCTGCGTCCTCTTCATCATCATCTTCCTGGCTGTTAATTTGGAAGTACCGGAGTTCATAGGTATCTTTGTCTTTGGACACTACACGAAGCCAGTCACGGAGCTTATTTTTCTTTAAGTATTTTTTGGTCAAATACTTAAGGTACCTATAAAAATATTGCATACCACATCAATGCAAATATCGGTTACCATTGCAGATTAAATAGCCTTTAAGAATATAAATAACTCAGAAGTATTTATATTGCTCATAATCTAAGCGTACGACACCACCCACCGCTTTGAGAAATCCACATCGCTGTTTACAGAGAGTTTCATCTTGTTACGCTCCAGTGTAACATTGTTGCTAAAGTTGCTCGTCTTACCATTAACTTTGATCCTCTCTTGCAAGTATTTTTCCTGCAAAAAGGTACGGTGAATATCTTGAGACTTGATAAATGACTATATTGAGGTTATGTTTGTATCAACATTGTGTACAGAGCATTTTGTTGGAATTTTTACGAAGGTTTGTCAGCAAGGAAACGCAAGAAAATCTATAATCTTGAAAAGCCGATTATATAGAGGGTACTTACAAAATTTGCTACATCCATTATGTTATCCTCTACTGGATGTGTGCAGTCGATTGTGAATTTCAACGACACCTTCTTCTTTTGACCCTTACCACGAAGGGCCTGTTTCTTGCTTACGGGTCCCTTCGACTTCTTTGCGGCGGCCTGAAAAATGTGAAACGCACAATCAGCTTGGTATTTTTTTCACATAAAACATTCCTGATCGTGACAAACGCATGTGGTGAAGCCGTCAAAAGAGAGGTTGTTTACACGGCGCGGCAGAGATCCAATTATATCTTGTCAATCATCCGAAATCCAGTTGTAAAAACCCGTCGTACTTATAGTTCAAAATACCGGCTTTCACGTTTAAATGAAATTTTCGTCCCGTCGAACCATATTTTGTGATTGTTTGCCATTTTTTGACGGACAGAAAACTCACCAGAGCCATGTTTGTTAATGTAAGACGAACGAAAGAAACATCCGCTACGCGGCGCCACGATCCTTCCCTACATCGAGATTCGATATCGAGTACGTAGTTAGCTCAATCGTCGCCCGTGCTTGCGTGTTGCATAGGTGTGCTAAAAAATTTTTTAAGTAAAATGTATGGTAGTATGCGTTCTCAAAACGTTCCTATAAAAAATATCAAAAAACTGAGAACACCACGTCCAAAATTAATTCATCTGATAATATTATAATGAGGAATGACGGTGACATATGCAGTTGCATATGCATTACATTTAACTGTTGAATGTATATGTCATTCATTTATTTTTCTATTTATTATATAATGGAAAAATAATGCAGATGATTGTTTTTAGTTTTTCTCATAACTTTATTTAGTTAAGGCGAATATACAGTAGATCTATGGCATAGCATTCCTATACGAATATAGATCGTTCGATTATTAAACTGTGTATGGTATAACTGAATTGATATCGTGATTAATCTGTTAGTTGTACACGATAATAGACTATCAATCTAAATGGTGAAGCTTTAATATATATATAAATCTCATCTTATTTGCAAACACGTTATACTTATTTTACTACGATTGACGTATGGACATTTTATTTTCAACACTTCAAGTATAAGCCATGAAAGGAGGGAATAGGATATAATACTTCTTAAAAAAGAGTGGACAAATGGGAAATTACTTCCACGAGTACAAGGGTACACTACATTCTTAAAATAGGCGCGTTGAAAACACGCAGCTACGTTCATAAACATTAATAATTTGATCATTTGCACTCTTTCTCCCATAACCGAGCTGGGACATGACACGAAGTCTAGAAATGGTGACAAGCAAAATTAGTATCAACGACGCTAAGATCAAAGTACTTGATCGAATGATCTGACAACTTTATATTGCACGTGTGTTGCACGATCCTTAATTATTCCCCCAACATTAAGTCGTCGCGACTGGAACTTGTTTCTTACATAGATAATTACTTTATGTCTCAGTATAATCATTCGAGATATAGGAATCAAAGTCGTTCTTGTATATCTACAAGTACATACCTTCTGTACATGCACCCGGACACAATAAATTCACATCATAAATACAGGAAAATGACTGTCGATTATACTCTAATTCCTAATTTAAGATTCTAACATCATTTATCATGGGTCACGATTAGGTCCTGATCCTTGTGATGAAATTTATTCTTGCTTGCATCTATGTGATGTGTGTTATTTCCCTCAACAGATTTACGTATAATATTTGAACTGGCCTTTGTCTGGTTTTGCAGAAATACAAAGTGAGGTAGTCAGAGTCTGCGATTAGTGTGGAGGATAAAAAACCCCTCGTATCCGGGTCATGAAAATCAAGCAACGTGGAATTGATAAAAACACAAGTTAGCTGTAGAAATTCATGGTGACTTTTATGGCTGCCATGACATTGCGCCTAAGCGAATTATTTCGAGTTCCATCGAATTTAATGATAATGACAGTGTTCGAACTTCATGGTCGCCAATGAGGTGTAATAAAAATTATGGCTAATAATCCTCTTTGGTATTTCTCTTATATTTGTCACCATAATACCTATAATTTACGTTTGCATGTATGTATATATATACGTATAATCTTACATTGACAAATCGTAATAATTATGTACATATAGATGTATACACTGGATCGCGCGTGTCCGTGTATTCCACGAAGGACGCCTTCTCTCCCCTTATCTCGTACAGTTTGTTCGTACAACGTTAACTACAAGGAACGCATTTTGAGAATCGTTGTTAGTCATATTCGACTGTGTACTCTACTACGGTTAGGTATTAATCGAGAATACGCAACAAGCGCACCGCTAGCTTTAGGGAAAAATCATCCTCCCGGCACGAATGATTAGCCTTTTTCAATATAAAACCAACCGATACGGAGAAAAGAACTTTTAAATTGTCATATCCGACAATGATACATAAAACAAGGCTCAATATCAATTCACAATAAATATCCAAGCATCGTACTGTACCCCACTTATTCCATAACTTTTATTTCATAACTCGAAAAATAATATACAGCGCAGGAGCACGCAAGTCCATAAACCAGCACGGCTCAACTCAGTACTTTCAAATCGCCCTCCACGAGCGGGCTCCGCGAATCGCGAGGAATCAATAAATAAATCGATGAAGAGATAAACTATACACAAAGGGCCCATAAGGATAAACGAAGAGTAGCCCTGCGAATGGGCGGGCTTTCCATTCCAAGCAGCCACCACGTCGATCCCGCGAAATCTCCCCATCGACAAACCACCAGCCACCCAACGAGCTTCCGGACGTGGGCCCCGCAGTGTCGGGCGAAACTGATGGGTACAGGAATCTACGCGGTGCAAGGCGGGGGAGAAAAACGATCGAGCCATCCGATAGTGAAGTCGTGAACCAAGAATTGTAACTTGAAGAAGCGTATCCGGCATTCTCGGCCGTAGGTCCCGCGGTTTATCCTCGAGGAGGTGTCCCACTCTGATAGCGCGGCTGGAAAAGTGAAGCACCTTTACATGACACTGTGAACACCGTCGAAGTTGCTGACCAGCGCTGCGCCCGCTGTCTGAGGGCCGTTCGCAGGAGCTCCTGCGGCAGGTGGATTTGCCGGGGCTGCAGCCTGGGGCGCTCCTCCCGGCGCTCCCGGCACTACCATGCCCGGTGGACCGGCCATCGGTCCCTGCGGGTAGCCGTACCCCGGGGACGCAACCGGAGCCGACTCCGGCATGAATTTTGCTGGAAAAATCACGGTATGACATGTTACATCACGTTACTCGTCTCGATCCGGGAATATTCTTGGAGATTGACCACCGGCCGATTTGGATCACGGAATATTCTGTGCTGTTCGAATTTGGAGCAAGATCTGTTACGAGAATTTTGCGAAAAAAAGATCAGAGTACAGTGTGTTGTGGAGATTTGAAAACCGGTCGGTGGTTGTTGGTTCGATCACGGAATATTCGGTGTTGATAAAGGTTCGCCATTGAGCACGGAATATTCCGTGTTATTGGGATTTGAGGTATCGTTGACGCATCGATTTTATGGGAAGAATCACGGTGTTGCATCGACTTTGTAAGAATTCGCGGTTGTAAGAATAAAGGCGTGGTCGGGTTTATCCTTCGCATCGGATTGGGTATTTTGAGAAGTATATCGTACGCGGGGGACGTATTTGAAGTTATAAAGAAAAGTGTTGATTTATGATCACTTTGAGGGTTAGTAAAGATCGCTTTAATTTGATTATGAATAAAACATAGATCGCTGAAATAAAAGCAAAGTGGTATGGTATCGTGAAATCAGACAACGTTATTTGAACATCGATCCTTTATAACATTGTAACGATTGTGGTACATTAATATGCGGCGTGGTAAATGAAACTGAACTGCAATATGAGGACGATAGAACCGAACATTTACTGCTAGAAGTAACATCGTTGTGGAAGAACGTAATGCGTAAAAACATTTGATCACGTTGCGGAAAAGGGACCTACTTTTCCTACAGGAACACGATAAAAAAGCACCTTTGTGTTTAAACAAGATTGAAAGAACGGTTATGTATCTGTCTGTTTTTTGTCTTGGCAACCGTTAAATATTAAAGTGTATTTCTTTCAGTCTTTCGCTATAACTACTCGTGTCATCTTAGGACACGGATACGTTACAAAATCCCTTAAGAGTAACTAAATGACCGGAATGCTTTGAGTTGTCTAATGAGGAAAGGACGGGATTAAAGGGAATATGCGACCTGTAAGGTACAGATGTTAGGTGAAAGTATAACGAAGGTAAACGTAAACCGGAGAAACTTAAATATTTCGATGAAAGTCGGTCGTAAAATATGTCGCGTGCGCATTGTCAAGTATTGAAAAACACATTGTTCTTACCTCCTACTTAAGTTAAAGAAATACAATCGTTCAAAAAGATCCTCTTCTCGGTAGGCATGATGCTACATTTCTATGTGCTGAAGAAAATTTACATTGGTAGTGCTCGATGTGTGACGTCATTTGGCCACGATCGTGATTTCGAGAAACACTTATTATCCGTAACCATCGATCCGTACACACATTACTCTCGCCTGAATCATCCATCAAAAATGGACGACAATGAAATCATAATCCACGTCAATTGCATACGTAATATTGATTATTCAGCGTGCACCTCCAAGTTTCCAAATAGGGGACGAGCTTATTTCCAAAGCATAAACTCTTACAACCGTTGGGAGCCACGATCGTAACCAAACCAAACTAGCGATCATCGACGATTCTCCCCTTGCTTCTCTCATATTTTCTTCTGACTACGTATTGTAATTTTTATTCGATACTGTACAATCTTCAAAGCATCATAATTATGATCATAATCGTTCATAATAATTAAGAATACCTCGACGTTTAAGGTATAGCATAATGTATAGTTATATGTTTATACTTCGTAAACATAGTTTGATCAAACACTATATTCTGGGGGTCCCGAACCGTGTACCAATTTGTTTTCCAATTTCGAAGAGAACTATTCGGAGCATGCATTCTGCTCACTTTCAGCGTCAAATATTTTCTAACATTAGAATTTATCCAAGGGGAAAAGTAAGATGTAAGAAATGAAAGTTTATTGCGTTTCGCTTCTCGAGAACTATCGTTCCACGGTTAAGCCTTGTTCACAACAAGCAAAGGTGTTTGACCGTAATCCATCACGTGTGTCCTTTTCCACTTAATCGAGTTAATCTTCGAAAGGGACACCAAACCGGTACCAGGCAGCACCCACTTGTCGAAGTTTACACTGCACGGTTCCACAGATATTAATACGAAAATGGGGCATCCGATCGTGATAAAACCAATGCTGTAATTCTCGTATTAAAAATACACCGGCGATCCTGATTTGATCTACGAACGATCATCGATTTAAAACGAAATACGGTTAGAGAAAATGCAAAGTCGCGAGTGACACGTTTTTGCTTTTGCTTCGAGGAATCAGTCGACGCGTGGCATTTATGTCATTTGTTGCTAATGTAAGGTCCTTCTGCTCGGGCACATCTGTCGGGTGGGCAATTAAACTTCCAGGGTGGCGCAACCTCGTTCAGCGTCGATCGCGAACGAAAAGAAATATTTGCAAACATCGCCAAAAACACTGGCCATCGGCGTTCAAATTAATCCCGCAAATTATTTTCACCTTGACAAAAAGCGAACGAAAGCAGCTCAACTGTATCTTTCAAGCATTAAAAGTTTCTCGCGCGATATTTGATAGGATTACTAAAAAATCCCTACGTTATTTTACAAGCTCGTTTAATACGAGACTTAGACAATAAAATTGAATTTTCAAAAAGTAGGACGCGAGCTTAAAGATTTATCTCATAATTCCCGATTTGATTTCACAGCGATGAATGATTTAATCCGTTATGCATCTGGTCCATACACGATACCCTTTGTCACGGAAATTCGCAAGCGATTTCATTCGAATAACTCAGCGCGAGGACTTGAGTGTTCGTCGAATTCGATAATCCCGATATAGGCAGGCATCTGTGAAGCGACAAGAGTGGCCAGCATTTTTGGCGAAGCCCAAATTCCTTTTGAATTCACCATACGACTCGTCGTCCTGGACTAGCCGTGCGCTCGTCGTAATTGATGTTACCATTAATATTATTATTGTTATTGTTACCGTAATTATTATTATTAATAGTATTATTATTATTGTTATTATTAACATGTATACATAACATCTGTAGATAATTCTTTAAGCCTTAAAACGTACCTATATAGGTGCCCCGAGGGTACCGGGACGTCCCCTCTCTTATCGCGCTCTTTTCCTCTTTCATAACGCAGCGTGCCCGAAAATGCCAGATTTGCCTCTCGACGAAGGCAGGTGAACACCCGCCAAAAATAATCGCAGATCCTTCCGCGATAAATACGGAAGAGAATTGCCTATATTATGCCGAATCTTTGATCGGACTATTCGTGTATCATAATAAAAAAAACACATTAGTAGTGTTTTCTTTGGCTACAACGTCTTGAAATATGAATATTGTCGCGTGTTCGATCGAGATTCTTCAACTCATTGCAGCCAACGAAACAGAATTGAAGATATTTATCTTTCACGGAAAAAGCGAGATTGTGCGTTGGTTTGAAAAGCCCGCGCATGGGCGGTTCAAACGTGGCGCGGAAGTAATGGCGGGGGTTGCTTTTTCCGCAGAAGAGACTGCAAAACATACCACTTCCTTTTCGTTGGCTGCAATGATATAGAAACTGAGCATCGAATCTGCAAGAACGTTCATTTTTTATCGTTGTAGACGATAAAAATATTGAAAATGTGCTTCTTTATTGAAACGCACGGATAATTGGATTTGGGAATCGGTGTAATACAGGAAATTCTCTGTTATTTTCGCGGAGTGCGGGAACGAAGGAACAAAAGTACTGCGCTTAATCCTCCCTTGTTCTCCACGGCCGATCGTCAACGGGCGAACATGAAATGATATTATTTACAGCACGAGATGCACGCTTGTCTGGATATGAAGCACATGTCGTCATGCGGCGTTTCCTTGCGGAGGTAATGCTCATATTTCACTACCTGAACCCACGATTCTCTGCCCTTCAACGTTTCTTCCTTAGCGCTGTCATTAGATATACCGAAGTAACGTACTCGACGATATGCAGGCATTATGAGATATGGACGACTGATAGCGCGTATTTATACGATATATCCTGATATACCTTCATAGTGTCTTTCAAGAATTTATATGTACCAATCACACTAGAGCTACCAGCCATTTTTCGCGCGTTTAGATGCATCGCGCATGTTTTTAAAAAATGGCGCCACAAAGGATTCTGAAAGAGATTACAAAGACTGATAGAAAATGCGTCATTATAAAGATGAGGCAATTTTCTCAAATAAATGACTGACCAGTTATTATTATCGCTTTGATAGCTTCTAGTATAAAAGGAACACAGTCTCTCGATATAAACTACGTTTAATCCCTTTATTGTGCGTGAAATCAAATAGGGTTGGAAGTTTTCTCGAAAGTTCGTTACTGCGGAAGTTTAATCACGTTTTTAATCGTATTCCAAGACGTTCGAAGGGCAGATCGAGAGGGTCCAGTACTAAAGCTGCCCTTGTCGAGATGCCGCTGTGCGATTTTTACGGACGCTCTGCGTAAACTGCCATGCTCTCCAGCTCATTCTTCGTCTCCTCTCTCTTTATACACAACGCCCTTATCCCGCACGAATCAATTAACGATGGTGGACGAAGGAAGGCTTCTCGCATCGGTCAGCACCGTTGAATTTCTTTCAAGTATCGATTCTCCATCGAGTATGGTATCGATACGACAGATTATCAAGGACCTCGTCTCTCGAAATATTTTTTGAATCATGAATCATCTTTAAGAACTTCGAACAATCGTTCCTTATTTAAGCGGATAACAGCATCCACGCGCTTATTTCCTCGTGCAACCTATTGGAGCGATTCGAATGCATTATTAAATCGCGATCTTGTCCAAAATTTGACTCTATCATCGAATAAAAATTTGTCCGAACGATTTAGTGCCAAACTGAAAAATGATAATCATCCGCCCATCAAATCATTAGATCACATATTCGATGCTTACTTTTGAAAATCGTCAGTTTGTAATACTTTACGATTCGTAGGTATTCGTAATTCGTAGTTTGGCATTCTGAGGAGGATAAAGGAAGGTTCGTATTTTCGTACAATCGAGCGAAGGCGCGAGGAAACAAGCGTTTGTTCCGATAATTGGCAATAGCCGAGGATTGACCGGGCCAAGGGCAGATTAGCGTGAATAACGAAGCGTGGATGGAATGGAATATCGCGAATAACATTGAGAAAATGATCGAGACCGATCGGGCTTCCCTGGCGAGATCTGGCCTTCGTCCAATTCGTGGCTCACACAGAGAAAGTCAAATCGGGATAGGAAAGTTCCTATCCGAGTTCTCGGTTACTCCAGAGCTCGAGCAAGAAACGAAAACACGAAAGAAGCGCGATATCGTCGTTCTTCCCATCTCGATCGACTCCATTTCGGCAAAAGTCCAGCTTTCCGCTTTCCTCTTGGTCGCCTCCTGCCTTCCAATAACGGAGATTTATTGCGCGTGGATCGAATTATCGTGACGGTGCATTTTCCTTTTCAACAAGCGGCACGCGCCATCGACCGACAATGTGATCCTCGGTCTCTCTTATTCGGCTCTTCCTCTTCCTTCGTTCGTCTCTAAGCTCTTCCTCTTTTATGCGTTTTCCTCGCTCTTCTCGTGTCGCACGCTTGTACTCTGCTCTTATCACTCTCTCTCTCTCTCTCTCTCTCTCTCTCTCTCACTCTCGCTTTCGTTCTCTCTCTCTTTCTCTCTCTCTCTCGCTCTCTCGCTCGCTCGCTCGCTCTCTTTTTTTTTTGTTGTGTTTTGCGTTTATTTTACTCATGTGCTCAGTTTTGCGAGTCGCTGTCGCCGGTGGCGTACGCTGAAAAGAATAACAACGGCATTTTTTCTTCCCCCAACTTTAGCACGAAGAAGGTCACCGGTTACTTTTCCCGTCCTCGGATCTTTCCTCATCGCTTATTCGGTTTTTTTTTTTTTTTTTATCGACTTTCACTATTATCCGCATGCAGGACGAGGTGCATCCAGGGTGGACGAGGGACGTATTCGTTGCAGGACAGAGCATCGTGAAAATCTGATTCGTCTAAAGCTCGAGAGCCACACTTTTTGCAGGCATCGTTTTACCTGCGATTCTTTGACGACTCGCCCACGATGGATGCTTTCGTAATTCAAGAATCTAAGTAGAAATCTTCAGAGCTTAAATAAGTGCTCGATGGCCGTAAGAATGAATTGCATGCGATCGTCATCGTACGGAATCCAGTGGCTTCCAATCTTCGACGGAGCCGATGGGTATAAAAATCTAGCTTTGACGGTTGTTTAATCCAAGTGTGTCTAAATTTTCTATAGACATGTCACGATTTATCTTTTTGGAAGACAAGAAGGTCTGGATTCGACACGGAATTATATTGGACGCGTGCTACTAGTAAGGAACGAACCGTTCCTTGTGTCAATGAACACCAAGGACACGGTCCATTTCCTTTTATCGAGGCTCTACGTAAGATCAAAGAAAAAAAGATTCCATCGGTCCTTCTTTCTAGTCGTTTAACCATCGATAAATCTACGAGAAAAGAAATGATACGGAAGCATCGTTTCAAGCTCTGCGGCATAAGTCTCTCGCTCGAACGAGAGCAGGCCATGCGGTTACATCGAGTTCACAAAATATCTACTGCATTCCACGCAAACACTTATGAGGCCAGCATAATACGCGATCCATCGAGTCATGCTTCACGTAACGAGCCATGCACGAAACATGAAGGTCGTCCCAGAAATAATCCTCGGAATTATCGTAAAATTATTCACCGGCATCGTAGCGCGTCTCTTGGAACTGTAATGTGGATGTATATCTTGGAAAATAGGTGTCCGGGTTTTATCGATTGTAATGAACGTAAGAAGGGGGATAAGAGATGGCTGTATTTCGTGGGGAGGTAGAAAGATAGATAAATCTCATGCTGTATCGAATGCGCATAAACACGTTTATATGCTGCGTGCAGAAAACGAACAATTCGCTCAACTTTGTCCCGGGACAAATATCCTCTTGTAAAAGTTACGAACGTCCTTAACCTTTGGCCTCGCCCGTGTGCGCGTATGAATATAATTAAATATTAACAATCGTAAGGCACAGCGTAAAGATACTTGGGCGCCCTTCTATTTTGCTGACGAGGGGGTCTCGATGTATCGGAGGAAAAAAAAAAGAGAAAAAAGAAATAGAGAGACTCGTAACGGACGTCGAGGATAGAAATAATCGTCATCTCGAAGGAAGTAGTAAGTAGAAGAAGAATAAGAAGAAGATGGTAGAAAAAATGTGTTAGAAAGTGCAAGAATAAAAGTCGTAGCTTACCGTACTGAAGAGAAGAGTGGGGTTAAACAAAAGCTTTGAGAGACCTTTTTTGTTGTTACTGTTGTTGTTGTAGTTCTTACTGATGTTCGTAGGAGCAATATTGTGCTTGTTGTTGTAGTAGTTAATTTGTCGTTGTGGTGTTGTCCTTTCGAGTTTTCATTTCTCGGTGGTGTAAGAACTCTAGCTTTCCCCTTTTTTTTTTTTATTATCTACCTCTCGTCATTAATCGTCACTACGCGCGCTTACTCGTGTACGCACTTTCCGCAGGGATAGTCTCACTTTCTTTTTTTTTTTTAACCACCAAAAATAGATAAGTAGAAAATTACCGGACTGGGACCAACTTCGGAAAGGGGGAGGGGGCAGGGGGGAGGTAAATACCAATAAAGATACAGACAGACACATAACAGTGATTACGGTTTTAAGGCACAGATAGGAGCATGGTTGTGTAATCAAAAAGTCCGGCTGGCGCGAGCGCGTCGCCCGCTGGAACGCATTTTGAATTACAAAAACACTCGTCGGTCGCGAGACCACGCTTAGCGTGTCCGCGGGAAAAAATCTCAACGGTCGCCAAAATACATCCACTTGCAACTTGGAATTCTTGTGATTCCTACGACGGCCCAATTGCTGGATTTTATAGTATTATTATGTTGTAGCCCGTTGGCAATGCAATTAACTCAATTGTGACATCGCTCCTGTACGTAACGGTATTTGGTAAATGGCGGTGGAGGAAAAACGTGAACTGTTTATGTTTGTTGTGATGTTGCCTTGGGCCGTGTTGCGTTGGAATAACGATTCGAGGGCATCGTTGAGAATCTACGAAATGCCGCTTTGTATTCTCTCGCGGATTCCTCGATCTTTAATCCTTAACTCGTGTCAATGGGTGACAGAACAAAGATTCTGCCTCGCATCAATTCCACCCTGGCAGCTCCAGTTTTGCGCGAGCGTCCATCAGAAGTTACGACTATGGTTTTTCAAGGACGTAAGATTCGGGTTAGAGAGAATTGGCAAGATCCAAATTGGGTCGAGTCGGGTTCGCGGAGTGAGAAAATGCGGGAGAATCTTTGCTCGGCCCATGCTAAGGATTAATTGGAAGCCTTCCAATTAAAGTGGCGTTTCGTCAACGAGCCCCGTAGAGCAGAGGACGGCGGTTCTTATGTAAAGAGAACAGTTACAGCGACAGTTACACCAGCAAATACCTATTACAGGCAAACAACGTAACACCGATGATAAGTGCTAATTTCATAAGGACCCGTGTATTTTACTTTAGTCCATATATTTCTCTTATGCGTTTACCTCTTTACCTCTTATAGCGCACGCTACTTAGGTTTCTTATGAAATCAGAAACACTTACGAGGAGAGTGTCAAGCTACCAAAATTGCAGACATTTTGGAAGCCAAGGGACAGGGATTATTGCTGTGTACGCAGAACAACGAGAATGGAAATACATATCCGTACAGGTTTCTTATACACGTCCTACAAGAAAGTAAAGAAAAATAGAAAGAGACAGGGATAGAGATAGACAGACAGACAGAGAGAAAGAGAAACAACAGTAATACGCAATGTCGCAATTGGTTTGCTTTGCTACCTTCAGACTCACTCACACACAAATCTCTTCCACCAATCAGCGCGCCTACACGAAGTTCGCTAAACGGAAAAAGAAGAAATACATAGAGATCACACGTTAGATGATGGAACGAGAGATACGACCGCGGCGCTTCAATTCCGCGTTCCTTCTGGCCGAATGGAACGTAGACGAAACATTTCCTTCGTCTTGGACCGTAAGAAAATGTTTCTCCCCCTTTTGGCCGAGTTTTATTCGCTGGCAAGTAAGGAGTATGTAGGCGCTGTATCGAGGATACGAGCGTGAGAGAAGGAAAACCCGTAGCCAGTCGATCGTCGTCGATTAATAAGCGATGCACGATGGCATTCCTTCGACGATTGCGATTCTACCGAGAGAAATCTTTATGCGTCCTTCTCAATTACCGTGCGAACTAATCGAGAAAACTTTCCTCGGAACATCCTCGTCCTTTGCATCGTGCAAACACAATCGTTTTCGTATAGACGTAGACACGTTCCCCGACTTGAAGATGTGGACTGACAGAGAGAATAGCTTGGAACGACCGATTCAGAATGCGATTTGCCGCGCGCTGTCTTCATCGACAGTGAGGAATGAAGCGGCCATCGGATGCGCACTGGACTATGCGCATCGAAGCAATCTCGTAATATCGTTACTGGACGTCACCGGTGGAAATCGTCGGACGAGAGGATCAAACGAGCCGGTAAGACACGAAGGATCGAAATACGGGCCAGCTGATATATTATGGAAGTTGCGTAAAAGCACTGAATGAGTCGTTCGAAATTGTTGCGAGGTACATCGACGAGATGACACAGAACATTTAAACAGGTACACTGTCGTTGTTGGTAGCTATCAAAGGATGCACGTATAAATGACTTACCGACAATAATAGCCAACACGATCAATCCGATGACGCCCATGATGATCATCATCTGTCAACAGAATTCGATAAGGCTTTTAATGGTAACTCGAGCTTTTGAGGAAATATATATTAGTTTCATGAACGTTTCGTATCGATGAATTTTCATGTGTTTTTTGCATTTATGGATTTATATTTTTTTGTTTCTATCGATATAACGATGTAGGATTTTGGTAATTTCCAATGTTACCTTTAAATTTTGTAGCCAGAACTTCCTCTTCAATTTGCCTGCCTGTTGTTCAAATTGTGACGCTCCCTGCTGGAGTGCATCTGCGAATGTTTATTTATCAGTCAATAAAAATTACAATCATTAGAAATGACTTTCTTGATTTTGTGCTAGAAAGCTATTTACAGCGCATGCAGTTTGCTTTTTACCGTGTTGATAAAATTGCGATCATGTTTTACAATTACGTTAACGACTCTTGAAAGCTCACAGATTTCGTTGTTTTTCCTTTTCTCACGTGTTATTCGTGAGACTAATCTAACTATTAACAACCAGAATGGAAAGGAAATTTGGGTGGTATATCGTTTAATATATTTCCACGCTTATTTCAGAATTCGTATATCAATATCATTCGTGTATTCACGCCTTAAAAGGCACCAGTATTTCCGCGCTAAATGTTTATATCAATATCAAAATGTATCCTCTATATTTACGGGAGAATGTGCATATCAAAATAATTCTTTGAACTTTAACGGTTATATCATGCCCACAATGGCGAATTCAAATGGGTGGTAAACTCTTTGGTATTTTGAATAGCTTCCGTTATTCGAGATCTGTCGGAGCTCTGGGACGCGGGTATCATACAAATGATAAAAGCCACGTCCTGATCACTTCGTGACAGTAAAAACTGTAGTACAAACGGGCTGCGTGCAGTGAAAAGGATCGACTATAGTCAGTCTCGTAAGTTGGCATCGATTCGAACGCGTCACAGTAATCGATATCAGCGTGCAGTCAGACGCGCAGGGTCGAACTACTTTAATGCCACGGGAGAATGAATGGAAGGAATATCCTTCGGGCGGTCGTACCTTGTTGGCCCGTCCTTCAATTTAAACTCCCCCATCGTGTACTCGGAATCGCGCGCGTACTTGCATGGAATTTCGAAATTCCAGGAGTTTACAATCCAACGAGGGAAAACAAGGAGGGAGGAGTAAACCGTTCGTTATCCAATCAAAATGATCCTCGAGCGACACTCAAGTTTGGAATGTACCAATGAAATGCTCTCGAAATTTGTACTTAAATACGACATTTAAATAACAACCAACCGCTCTTTTACCTGCGCATAATCATGAACGAGGCGATATAAAAAGTTCCACTTTTATAATACTTTTTATATTATTTAAGTAGTGCGCTGTAAAAAAAGAGAACTCGTTCCACGATACCGAGGTATCCGCGTTATTTAAAGGGAAAAAAAAATCACTCTACGTCGAAGCAAGAGCTTCGATACATTTGTCCCTCTTTTTGCGTTTATCTAAATCGGGACTCCTCGTCGAAAATCCTTGCTCTATCGTTCGAAAGAATCTATCGAGTTGCAGGTTACAATAACGGGTCTGCGATATGCAGGACGGAAATGGAAACACCGCGTTGTCCACGCAGAGGGAGAGATGTTCTTCGAGGGTGACTTATTCGAGGAAAAGTATTTTCACAAGTGTCCTCACCTGCTCGGTCATCGAGCTCGGAGAGTTTTTGATCACGCTCGAGAACTTTTTCGACGTTCGTCTTCATGATGTCGACGACCTCGTCGACCTGCGCCTGCGTCGCCTGCAGCCGTTTCTGGGAGGCGATCTGCTGAGGCGTCCTAGGGCCGCCGACGATCCCATCGCTACCTGCCGCTGCACCTGCTGCTGCATCCGGTGCCAGACCGCCTTCGGTGGCCCTGGAACAAAGTTTCCTTTTTTTTTTCCATCCATTTAACCTCCACTCATCTCCACGATGTAACTTCTTTTAACCCTTCATATCCCATACTTTCCATGGACTTTCCACTTCTACTTCTCATACTCGATACCGCAATCTCACTTCTTGTGCAATATTGCATCGTGGAGGAAAAGAGAAAAAGGACTTGTATGAAAGAGAGCCATTAAAAAATCGTGGGGCGATACTTTTTATTAACGACTATCCATTTATCCAGGAGGAAACGACTGGTTGCCCGAGGTAGAGTGTATGAATAGAGCGTTACTTAAAACTCATCGCGGATTGTGGAGGGTCATACTCTCGCGGTGAAAAAAAAAAAATAAAAATGTTATTCGCTTCCACGTTAGTCAACTCACGTTGCGGTAGATGTTCAAGTTGTAATTCAAAATGCACGTTGGAGAGTTTTAGAGAGATTATTTAAAGGCGCATTTTGAATATGCGGATATAGGAAAGTAGCTGAAAGTTTATTCGAGGCGCGTGGGGATTCATTGAAAAGCATTGATTGCAAAAAATACGAGGACGAGCTGAACTCGACGCAGGATATGAAAAGTGTGCTCTAAATCACAGGATTTACGGTGTACATATAACCGTGGGAAATTCTCCACCAATGATACATCGGATTCCGGTCACTACACCGCCTTAGCTCTTACGTAATTACTTGCTTACGATTATTTCCTTGACGAATAACGCCAACAGAAACCCCGATCAATTTTTGCATCAGATTTATTAGAGAATGCATTATGTAATTCCAAAATGAGATTGACGATTAAACAAATAAAGTTCGAACATTTATATGCATTGGTTAATAATCGTAGAATAATGTGATGGTTTTACAATATCAGTGTACCAATTGCGCGTACTCCTGCATTTCAAAAAATAGAGGAAAACCAATGTACCTCTACGTTTAATTTAGAATATTCCTAGTCAGCAGTCTTCAAGCAAACCACGAACCAACGGTTGTGTAACATATCCACGTTATTTATTCCAAAGCGATTTCCCAGTTTCACTTTCCATCAATAATCCTCAATGAACGGTTACTGTTATGGCCGTGCCTCGGTACTTCGAATCGTACGCGTCGAAAGAAGTGCATCGAGCTTGCTAAGCTCGTGTGCGTTTGCTGGGGGGATTTACATCGGGCGCCTACTGAACGTAAATCCGACCTAGAGGACGACTAATCTTATCGTTTCTCGTCCCTTTCATTCCCCCGTTTTATTTCCTCCCTTGGCTGCTCTACAAGATACTCAGGCTCGTTACTGGAGGCGCGCTTTCACGGAGGAAGCCCGCCCACTTGACCGTCGAATCTTATTTCGTCCGATAAGTGGGGGCGGGAGTACGCGAAAAATGATTTTTCTGCTTACCAGGAGCAAACACACGAATTACCGCTGGATACTTGAATTAGGTAGGATGCAACAGATATTTAAAGTCGAACGTCATTGGATCATGGCTGACAGTGAGAAGAATAAAAGTATTCCTGGCCAAATCAAAATGTAACTCGTGTCTATACAATTATGGACACGTTGTTCAAGAAGAAATAACACAATTATTTACTAAATATACTTATTGGTCAATGCTGTATGTATATATTTTTTTCAAATAGATTGCAAGGTGTCAGCTGCTGAGGTTTTTAGCCTATTTCTTTTTTATCTATACGTTTTTTTACAAAGAATGAAATCTTTAATTACGAATACGCAACATCGGTACATTGGCTTTGAATATCATATAGAAACGGAGAGTGATAGATACAGGACCTCGGGATACCAATCGTCGAATCGACCTGTGAACCCACAAGGCCGTGATATTAATATCACGCTCAAACGCAACTATTAATTAGTACACAAACCGGGGGGTTTCAGCGGATCGATCTAGTCCAGCATAAATACGAAGGATACGAAGCCGATATAAAAACTGCTCGAACGTAAGGGTAATGATATAAGGATACAAAAATGAGTAAACATAGAATAATATTAATTGATATTAATCAAATATAGACAGAGATATCAGAGAAGCGTGGGAAGCAACGAAGTGACGCACTCGAGCATCCGATGCCCACGACGAAAGTTCGTTTTATTACCCTTGCCCAGGAAAATATGCAGGGGCAGTACATCCACGAAGGACTACAGTGTTTTTACCAAGAACGAGAGCACCGCCGTGGGTGTAGAGTTTCCCAGACATTATGGCTTCTCCGTATTCCATGGCAGATGTTGCATTTTCCCCCATTGAGCCGCGAGGGTGGAAACCGAAGCGAAAGGGCAAAGTTCGTGACACGCTTCCCACCGGTCGCTCGCATCCGAGGAGAAAAACTCGATGCGTATTATCATCTCCCCCGAAAGCTCTGTTCTGCCCGATTTGTAAGACGGCTCGTTACAATGAGCGGGTCTTCGCGAATAAAGGAGCGGCTCTGCGCGAGGAGAAGAGCTCGAGGCTCGTCCAGTTCGATCCAACTTCCTCGACGCTCCGCCAGTCGGGATTTCGTTACAAAACCCCCAAATTTGGGCATATTAATGCTCCTCGAACTTTCTCTCGTTAGAAATAAGTAAATTTCCTGGAAGAAAACCTTCTACGGACGAGGCACATATTTGATCAGGGGAGAAATGTTAAAGTTCGTTGTATATCACGATATACATATACCTTGAATCTGCTAGATGTAATATACGTTTGGTAAACACGAGTATTTTTTAAATCGATCAATGTTTCTCGTGTTCCTTTATTATCGATGTTTCATCTTTGAAAGCTCTTCGATGTAATATAGTGAGATTCATATCGCAGGGCCACGGTGCTGTTAGTTTGTAATATAATACACGTGATGTAATATCCACACTCTGGCGTATACGCCCACGTGGGCGTATCTTGAAAGATCCTAAATCCTATCCTTTCATCCTACAAGCCATAAAAACTCTAATTGGCCAGTGTTGCCGCCCACTCCCAACATCCCGATTTTCCAAAGGTCTCTCCGTCCTCGGGAAGGTACGACAACGCTTGCAGCCGAGCTTTCGATGATAACACGCTGACGCAAGAGACCATTATCATAATCAGAATATCATCCAACGCCATTACTTCTCCCGATTCCTCCCCAAATCCTGAAAACCAAGTTGTCCCTCCCAGGGACGAGCGTCTGGATACATGTAAATGCAAATTCTGGGCAGGCGGTTAAACGCGAAGAATTTTTCGACGAGGTTCTTTTTATTGGCAACGGACGGTCTTCGAATAAAATATCATTCTCGAGGCGCCCTCCGTGGGGGCAAAGTCATCGATCTTTCGTACCAGTTTGCAGAAATGGCACCACCGGTAAATGCACCTCCCGATAATTATATTGCATCCGACGTGTGTACGTGTGCACCGTGCGATCTTTCTTTTTACGGTGTTTCCAGGGCATTGGTTGACCTTTTAGGAGTAAGAAGCACCTTTCCTCGAACGGCTGCCAGTGACATTTATCGTAAAATTGATGCTCTAACGTGGATTAAAGCCCACGATCGTTATCCCACCGCTTCCCAAGTTCCTGCGCAAACTTCCCCCTTTCATTGTTTTTCCCTTCTTCCTTTTTGTTAAGGAACAACAACACCGGTTGACTCCAATCATAATGGTCATCTATTTATAATCAGCCAATACAAAGCGCACCACTAACTATGGCTTCTTCCTCACTCTCGAAACGTAAATAAACATTTCTAGGACTGCACGCGGAAAGCAGATTGTTGTTGGCGGTGTAGAAAAATAAAATAAGATCTCAAAGAAACCCGATCTGGTCGGTCGTATAATTGCATTCCGCGGATCCTCGGTTATGAGATGGCAATAACTGGGACAAACGGGGAAAACGTCAAGATTCATTGATTTGTCAAAGGCAGGTACATTGCTCTAATATGCCTGGAATTATCCAACGCGATGGCAGATTAAAAGCGGTCGAAGAGGTTGCGGGTTTTATTTTTGGCAACCGATCGAACAACCCAGTGGCAACAGCCGATCGATCCGGTATTCGAGCACTACTGCTGGGACAGACAAACATAGTTTCGAGCATTCGTGCCATCCTCGTTATCTGCGTTATGTCACGACAGGATTTCCTGAATGGACCGTAGAGCTTTTTACTTTCTGGAAGATCCTCGTGTAGCTCCGTTTCGAGGTTATTTTCGAGAATCCAGGTAATATAGCGATTTAAATACTTCTCGTAAAGGCAAAAGTGTTCTAGATGACTTCCTCTGTATCTCAAACTTGAATATAATATACGAGCACTTAATATTTATTTGTGGTATGCATAAGTTATTATTTAAATCGGTGTATAAATTTTATCGAGCAGAAAGAGATTCGATAATTTGATGTTGCATCGTGTTTTTTGGATTTCGTTGTAAACTAAAGAATATTACCCAACGTGTAACGTGTAAATATATATCGAGCATGAATGCACTTATTTGTAACGTTTACAGGAATGCGTGTGCTTCAAAGCCTTTGTACGACAATGTGGATCCTATAATCGTGTTAATATATCGATCGATGTTTCTTATCGTACTAATTAAATTAGTCCTGAGGCCCAAAGGAAAAATATTATGGCGCTTACGATGTTCGTTGGTCATCGGGTTTCGATCACGCAATGTATTCATTGCCTTACAAGTGATCACTATTCCCATCGAAGAGCATTCATCAACGTTAACAATAAGAGCAATATGTCTGCAGAAATACCACCTCGAGGATAAATTATAAATTTCTGAATGAATTACGTTCATGTTATACAATTAGAAGTTTCATTGTGGTTTAATTTCTGGACCGCGGGAAAGTCCAATAAAATACATCCGATAAATTATCCAGCGAAGCTAAATTAATTATTTTGAAAGCTCGTCGGCCGGGGCCAATTTCGATAATTAGCCAAAGTTCCTTCGGGAAAAATGAAAAATTCGTTTCTGCGTCATCGTGTTACACTCGACGATAAACGAGTAACGCGTCTTTTCGTTTCTCGATCGGTAAAGCCATGGAATATTGCTGCAAATGTATTCATCATTGATTATCTAAATATAGAAACTGCGAGCATAATGTATAGCCCGCCGAGTTTCAGGATTGATTCCCACTGTATATGCACGTTTCTAATTAAGCATTGCCATTTGAATGATTCGGATGTACTTCGAGGATTAATGCGTATTTTTATCGAGGAACGTATAAAAAATTCCGATGGCATATTGGTTCTTGCAATCCGTTAGACAGCGGGAGTCATCGGTATTTTGAATTATGTTCCAGACACGGCGGTTACGTTAGTGTAAATACCGTGGCGTTATATAACTGTATAGGGAGGTTATTTAAAATCTCGATGACCCAATGATTTCATAGAACACTCATGTCCTCAACAGTAACGATCCATCGATGAAACTCTGTTGGAATCTTTGCCATACGAAATAATTCTTGACATCGTAGTTATAAGAGTTCAAGTGTACGTCAAACTTATCTATGTAGTATAATAGCGTGGACGTATGCAGCCTAGACTGCAATTTGCACTGTAGGAACCTTGGTTTCCGCGTGATATTTTTCCTATTTGCACTTTCCAGTGACATCCGTGACATTTAAATATAAGATACTCCGATAAACATCGCGTTTTGGTAGTGGCCTTTTGCGTGCCGTATACATGGCGATCGGCCGATCCTTTTCACCCACAATGTTCGCATCGGAGATTAAAACAATTAACTTGCATCGAATCATAGAACGAAAATGATGGACAAAACTCTGAATATCCGTCCTCCAAGATCCTCGTACATCACTCGAATATTCAAAAATCAATGGCTTGCAAAGTTCAGGGTATGCCTAATGCTAGTCACGATCACTGGATATACATTTTATCAAGCGCCACGACAAGAAAACCGAACATCAACGTTTTTGCGAAATGCAATGTAAAATCTACCTTCTTTATCGAAGGCCAAAATAACTTTTCAAACAAGAAAAGCAAAATAGTCGTGGCTCGCGATCTACGAAGCGACCAGTGGACTTTTCCCTCTCCCCACGAAATGATGTCGGCGGTGTTTTAAGCTTCGCTGCACTTTATTGGAAATTCTCCTAGTGTCACGTACAGTTCGTACAGGAGAATCGATTGGGCTACAAGAGGCCCGGAAATTGCGTCTTAAAACGCATCTCATAACGTCAAGTGTGATTTCTCCAGGAATATCGGCACGCTGCGCATTCACGACGTCGGCCTGGTTTACGTGCAATCGCCAGAAAGCAATCGCCATCGGGGCGCTATGCATCTTATACCGCCGTCGATCGATAGATGCAAAAGATCGCGACGGTGCATCTTGCGTATGAGATGCTTTATAATAAGCGTACCATCGGCGACAGCGACTTACTACACCTTCGTGGTAACATCGAATTGCACAGAGCTCACGATAATGTCACTCGCGCTTCTGTGCAGCTCGTTTTTCCAGATTAGCCCATTTTCCACGGAAATGGTACGCGCATTTTGACTCCAATGTCCTTGGACGATGTATCCTAAAGCGCCTTACACACTGTGTGCGCTCGTGCAAGAAGTAATCGTGCAAGAAAAATAAAGCAACCTGCTCGGATTTTAATGGATATTTTATATCAACGCAGTTACGCGCATAGGGTATATTGCACATCCAGACCGTCGTTTCTAATGATGATCGTAATGTAAAGTCAAGTCGCGCTACCGATTCACAATCATCAAGTGGCTACACTGATTCGACCGATACTTGGGACTTAAATCTCTTATTTGGCCTTACATCGAAGATTCGACAGAGTCGCTCGATGAATGGTTTTATATATTTACTGTTTAAAATAGTATACATTGGTTTTCCTCGCTTGTGAATTGTAAGGATTAAAATGTTGGTCTTCTTCGACACGATTCCCGTCGTTCTACGTTTTACATCGCGGCCTACGTTCGAGGAACGATCGGATACTCCGCTATTTCAAACGAGGCTATCCTTTCGTTTCCAGGCAGGGACGTTAAAACTACCCCGATGTGTCAGAAAGCAAAGAATATCACTTTCACCGCCGGACGGTCGTCGAACGTCATGAGATTTCACTCGATGGCGGATAAACCGATCGCCGAATAAACGTTTCCTTCGGCCGGACGGCAATTCAAAACGTTGGATTTCTCTGGTACTCACATGTTCGTCGTCTGTCGCTTCTGGCTTCTGTACTTCTTGTATCCTCAGCCTTTCCCACCCTGTCGTACGTGCGTGTACTTTTTGCGAGTGACTGCCAGCGACTAGACGGCCGCGGTATTGATAAAATTTCCACCGCCGCGATATAGCCGGCGCTCGAGCGATATCTCGAGGGGCCCTCGACCTTTGAGGTTAGTCTCAGAAGCAAACCGGGCCTCCTGGTTCTCCTTCTGGCCGTCTGATATCCGAGGATAAGAAAAAGCGGGTACGCGAAATCGTTTTTGGGGATGAAAATCGCGGATCTAATCTGCGTAACGAGCGGACATTCGAAAGATGAGCCGCAGAATCGAGTATCGATGTATCGAAGCGTAGGGTTGTTTGACGCGTGCGAACTGCCGCCAGTGCGCATGCGCGGCTGTTACTGCGATCAGTCAATAAATGGGACCGCTCCGCAACCCTCATGCGCAAACACACCCCGGAGTAATCGCAGGGACGTATATACGTCGACCCTTCTCTCAGCAACTAGAAAAAGCTCTCGGAATCCAAACCCGCCCACCACCTTTTGATGTTTCTATGTTATATGTACGCTGTAGATTCGGCGGTGCGATATTCGTGTTCAGGAGTAGGTCCTTGACAGAGCGATCTTGGAGGTCGATGACGACAATGAGGGAAAATAATTAAGGATTGATCGAAAACCGCGCGTAACGAAATGTTTTGTACGGAAATTTATAGGAAATTTTGAAACTTAAGATTATTATTGTTTAGCTTTTATATAAATTATATGTGTTAATTATATAAGTTTGTGTATATGAGCACATTAATATGCGATGTTTATTGTACGAGGTATTTTAAAATAATGTCAAATGTCTCAAAAGATAAGATATTTGTATATCCTGGAATCGCATCGTAATCTTTTGTGTAAATAATTGAGCCTTTCCTTTACTTTACGGGATGTCAGTTCTAATACTATTCTTATCAATATCATGTTATACAAATAATTGTTCTGCGGCTATTAAATAGACTTAAAATATATAAACAGAAATCATGTGGAAATAAAACAATAGACGTACAAAATAACGTGAATATATTCACGTGAATACAGTGTAAGATAGTAGATACTTTAGGAAGAAAATCAACACGACAAGTGAATTCGTCAAGCGTTTATAAACGACCGTAGTAGACGATGAGTGTATGCAGGCAATGCGAATAATCAAATGTTACAATTTTGTAAATACTTCAGTAGCTCCACAACCTATTATGTGAAATATCGTTTATCTGAGTTGACAGAGCAAGGTAGAAATGATAGTGGAAAGAAAATTAAGGACAGTCACTTTGTCGAAATTCAGGTGAAAAGGACCACCATGATACGGTCCTGGCGACGCGATTGAACTGCGCACTGAAGTATCCGCAAAGTGTTTTATTTATGCCCCCATCACAATTTTTCTCGCGAGTGGAAAGCCTCGGTTGCGTCGCCCAGTCGTCGAAAATGATATTGCAAACCTACGAGTCAGCCATCAGGATGTCGCGAATGTTTGGTGAGTCCCATTGAAACAAAAAGAAGTAATTTCGTATTGAAACTAGGTGCTTTGATTAAATTTTCATTGCGCGTCATGCATAGACCAATGTATTTATAATTGTATTAGAGAATATGATAAAGGGGTCATGCTAATTACATTATATATAAAGTATGCGAAATATAAAATACGCAAAGTTGATTGATCTTGTACCTGTTGTGACATTATTTTCTTCATCACTTTAATATTTGCTTTGGCCTATGTCAACTGCTGTATATGATAGAATAAAGTAATCAAACATAATAATAAAAATATTAAGCTTCACGTATCGATTAAGATCCTACACGTAATTACCTTTTTTCTTATTTACACGAATGTATATCAGAAATGCAATTTCAGTGCTTATCGCTTAGTATAATTGGCTTATTAGTCTTATACAAATTCTGTGGTACAATGACAACAAATTCGTATATTTGCAATGCATATTATATATGCATAATGGTCTTCCGTCTTGTAAGATGGCACCACGTGTGGGTGTTTCAAACATGTGAGCGGTCATTTGAAGCATATGTCGTGCTTATAAATTTTTGCATTGACTACGAATGAGAAGGATGAAGAATCAATTTTCGGTATGGGGAAATTCAATGAAAGAAAAGAAATTTCTCTACAATATTTGTAATGTCTTTCGATACCGTTTGCAACAAGTATGACATCATGCTTATCGCCATCTTTGTCTTGTGTCGTGAACTGTTGCTGTCGTAAATCGTATTCGTCATCGAAGTAAATCCGTGAAGTTACCTGTCATTATTTATGCAAAATTGTGCATCCCAATCGAACCGTTGGCAAACTTCAAATTTCATTGTAAGTACAAATACTGTTGTTCCGATGTATTAGCATTCGGTAATAAAAAAAAAACAATTCTCTTGATGTTGGCATATATGTCACGATAAACGGAAATATTTATATAGAGGTGTTAGTTCGTGGAATTTTACGTTTATCGTCTTTCCGTGCCATTGCCATATTGCAGTCTGGTACGTTGCATTATTCACTTAAGAAGTTGGAGGCACACGTAGGGATCTGAATTTAGCCTATTTGAATATTCCTAGTTAAGTTTAAGGTTATGGGCGTGTACACGAGTATTAATTAACTCTAGGATATTTTTGCAAGTATATATATTATTTTGCTACTAAAGGTATATGTTTCAACTGTTCAATTCTAATTATATTCACAATCTCACACTATATCTGTTGATTCGGATATGAGCTATTATATGAAATTATTATAAAATCTATCTCATTCTTGGTTCCTCACTGTTGTAGAATTATGGACGGCAGTGGTAACTCTGGGGATGCGGAACTTGGTGGCCCTAGGACGCCGCAACAGGCGGCATCTACGAAGAAGTTACAGCAGACACAAGCGACTGTGGACGAAGTCGTTGGTATAATGAAAGTAAATGTTGAAAAGGTCCTGGAAAGAGATCAGAAACTCTCAGAGCTAGAAAACCGTGCAGATGCTCTACAGCAAGGTGCGACGCAGTTTGAGCAACAGGCGGGCAAGCTTAAGAGAAAATACTGGTGGAAAAATCTCAAAATGATGATCATTATTGGTATCATATGCGTTGTGATATTAATCATCATAATTGGTGAGTATTTTTTATTCTGAATGTCACCTCTATTGTAGAATACAACGCTCATGCGTATTTTATCTTTTGCAATAGCTTCACTTGTGCCAAGTTCATCGGACCCTGGTTCGAGTTAAATCAGGTGGAGTACATATCGGACATAGAATTAGAAGACCTGCGGGTTCCAGAATTTTATATTTTGTAAGGTCTTTGACCAAAATTGGGGGAAATAAACATTCGCGCATATTTTTGAGACTTAACCTTGTCGAAACGCACAATTATTAATCCAATCGCAGTATTAATCCAGGTGGCCTTCACTTAGAATTATGGACAAACAATATGTTTCTTAATGTTATCTTGTTACAATGCTTATTGTACATTTATTAACGATATATAATATATAATATACTGTTTATACTCTTTCTGAATGGTATACGTGTCACTTAACTTTTTTATTTACCTCATTTCTTGTCTACCTTACCATCCCAACATAAGGAGAGAATACATTTTTAAAGACGTAGACCAGTGTCGATTTGCTTTCCAACAAAGTTGTCTTATCATCTTTCCGGTACAATCATCTCATAAATATTTATTGCCAAATGTCGCTGTGCTTTTACGCCTAACGTTTTCTGCGAATTTGCCAATATTCGGATTCCAGCTGGAATTTCGATGAATTTAATTTGCACATTTTATTTTATCACATGTTTCATTGTACAAAAAGATTTCAAGTTCAAGGTTTTATTATCATCTGCTTAGCATGCCATGGTGATGTTAATTACCCTCTAAAAGATACGTACGACCGATATATAGGCGCGCGTATACATATATATATATATATACGTCTCTTCACACCTTTTCATTTCGTAGTTTCATTGTAGCGATGCTTGCAAGGTCTGTCCGGAAAATGAAAGCTTAACAAAAATAAAACGAAAGTCTGAGTCGGAAAAAAATATATGAGTTAATTAGTCAATAATTAAACATAAACAACAAGACAATAAGACATAATGATTTGATAATGGAAGCTGAAGGCGATTTTAATCGTGTCTCTTTTATTAGATTAATTATCTATTCTTTGCTATCGAATATGATATTCCGTTCAGAGCGAAAATATCATCAAGTGCCGACTTAATATCCGTTTCTCGATTAACAAACGAATACGTCATCGTCGATGATTTTTTGGCAACACGATTTTTACATTCAATGACGTTAACACGATAAATAACATTGTTCATCAACAAATAATTACATTAAAATGATTATGTTACGAAAATTAGATAACTAAAAAATAACCAAATACCGGAAAGGATAGACAGCTTTCGTAAGTAAGTTGCAAACCTAAAAATATAGAACCTTAACTCTATGTAGTCTGTGACTAACGTATTAAAAAGCCTCTTCAGAATAATCTCTTACGTGCAGTTATGAGCAGCAACAATCGAGAGGGCAAAAAACGACCGTTAAATACACGTTAGTCATCAAATATCAATACGTAACATCGATAGAAACGCCGAGATACCCTTTCAATCGTCTGAACACGATCCAAGATCGAATCTACGATCTTCCGACCTCGCTGATCGAAATGTCACGCGGAAGACGAATTTAGAGCATCTTTAATAGCCAATTAGAAGCGACGAGAACGGCGCGTTCGTTGGTAAAAACCCTTTGCGCGTATGTCCTCTAAACGCACGTTCCTCTCTCGACGTTAGTTTATGCAATCGCGGCAAAACGACGGACGCGTCTTAGCGCGTATCATTTTATTTTCAACGCGTTTTCTTCGCAGCCGACACTTTTCTCGTGGGAACCGTAGCACGATATTTATAAGTACGCGGAACCTGGAAGCGCACTTTCCTCTATTGTGACTGCGATTCTCTATTTCTATCCCCATGATAATTCTCGTGACGTTGGATCCGTCGACGATGAATCATTTCACGTCACGAATGATCGTCGAGTAAACTCCAGCGGCAGCCGAGGAAATTATGAGGCGCGCGCGATACTTTTTGACCCGACGATACGGAATTCCTTTTCTTACATTATAATGGCAGGATTTCGGGAAGGAGGGTGATTTGGGAAGGAAACAGATGGTCAGGGTCAGGTACCTTTGTTTACCCTAGGGCCTATAAACTCGACCATCGCAAGAGTACCCGGCTCGATATTACAAGCCACGGTATTTCTCAACCGAGCCGCTGGATTTCCATGCAAATCGCGGCACTTCTCGCGAAATATTCCCCTTATCGCTTATCGTGGAATGTGTCACTGCGTGCACCACGACTCGAACGCGAATTTCCGGCGGAGCGGTTTAAATTCGACCGATCGAATCTCGAATTCCGATCGGCGAAATTCGTTCCTCCTCGGCGCTCTTACCAAGAACCCACGCGGAAGCCCGGGGAAAAACCTTCGATCGAGGCTTCGCTAGGCGATGTAAATTTTATGGAGCCGCGATAACAGAAATTCCACACCTCGAGTGTTACGCATCGAGTACCGCGCGAGTACTGCATCCTCGTAATCGCGATGTATTATCCAAGTACCCTCCAAATATCCGTGTTTTCCGCTGGACGGAGCATCAGATCAAAGGTAGTTTCAAGGGTATAGAAGGAACAGGGGATCGAGTGGATCGCCTCGATCGAAAGACGAGCGCGCACCGATCGGCGTTCCTGGCGTAGCCAGCTATGCTTACTTTTCATTAACTCGGAGCAAACGAGGCCTCTCACGATCGGCGTGGCACGGCTCAGTTTTGGATAAGTACACGGAGAGGCCGTGCTCGAGTGTCGGTGGTCGGTGTCACGCGGTCGTATGGGACTTTGTTTTTCCTCCAAAGCGAGACGGAAATCTCGGCCGCTTCATTCATACACCTATCAGTCGGCTCACGACCGTCCAGCCGGACAGTCAGGCGCTCGTTAAGCGTGTCGGGTGTCACCGATAACGCGCGTCGAACGTCGGAACCTTTGCTGGCATATCTTTGACTCGAAAGTTCCTCGATCGGCCTGCACACGCGAGCACTTCGCCTCCGAGGAATGCCGGCGATTTCCTCCTCCACGATCGAAAAGCACTCGTACCAATAACAATATCGGGACACTCACGCTACCCGCGAACTTCCTTGGCATGATCTTGAATATTCCTGTGACCGGGGATATCGAATTCGGCGACCTTGAGAGTCTTCGAAGAGCGCGAAGTTCCGCGAAACGATGGACTCCTGCGTACAGCGTGGAAATCGACGCGAGTTCGAGCTGTGAGAGGTGCGGATATTCGATGGACGATCCCTGATACACACGAGGGAGGAAATTTCGCTTCTCGTCCTGCTAGGAGAAGCGGACTCGGCTTGCGAAGCACGCCGCGCGGAGGCCGGTTTCTCGATTTAAAAACAGCTCGAGGAGTTACGTCGTGCGGGCGCGTATCGCGAATAATACGATAGTTCGCGGCTGGCTTTTTGATAATCGGCCACGACGCGTGCTCGCTCCGCGAGCCGCCGGGGATCGCTCGATTTCAAAGAAGACGAGGGAGATTCGCGACTGGCGGGAGCCCTCCTCTCGAGGCCGACGCGAGGATGAGGTCGAGGAACCGCCAGACGCCGGTCCGCGAACCCATCGGCAGGTCGAAATAATCGCAGGTTTTCCCCGTCGAGTGACATTTCTCCCATCGAGTGGCATCAAGCGCTGCCGTCGGGCCACTTTTATCGCGATCCAGCCCGAACCTTCGTCCGTTGCTCGCGGGACGCGCCGAGAAAGGGTGGCTCGAGACTCGGAGAGAATCGTGAAGGAGAGAGGAGGAAAAAGGAGGTTGCGGATCGCGAGATAGGCGCGAGTGAATCGTAAGGATGCTAGAGACGATCTCGTCGAGCGATAAGGGCGATTAGTGCGTCGATAAAGCGATAAAGCCTCCGAGTGGGAAAGCAGGAAGATCGAGGCGACCTGTCGCTTTCCAAGCGACCTTGGCGGAGCGTGAATCCACCCTGACCCGAACCTCGACCCTTCCTCCCCCCCAGTCCCCCTTTCTACAAACACCGGAGGACCTTTCCACGAGGGACGAACGACCAGCGCCATGGCTTCGTCGGATAAAAGGGGCGAGGAGTATGGGCTGGGTTACCAGAACACCTTGGTGAGTCCGCACACGCTTTAAATTTATTCGATCGATCTTCGACGCCACGATTTCGAGAGGAACGCGACGAATCACTGCCAGCGGCACTGCTCTCCTTATCGCACCTTTCACGTCCGACCGTGAAAATTCTCTCGATGGATTTTCCACGGCGCCCCTGGAAGCTCGAAAATGTACTCGGTCTGTTTCGCGATTATCTAACGGTACCGCTACCTGCTAAGATAACTTCGTTAGTACGAAGGAAACCTGTTAACAGCCCTCGAGTGTTTAAATATAATCATTGGGATACTTATTCGCCTGTTTAGTACGACGCTTCGATGGCATAGAGGGCGGTAAGTGTCGAGGGTAAATCGATCTGTGGAAGGAATCTATGAGGGATTCTCTTTGTTCTCGTGGCCGTTTTCGAGATTCTTGAATATATCGCCGCTCTCGTGCGGCTATGTCCGCGATCGGGGCTGAAGTTTATTTGGCGGCCGCCAGAAATGACACGTGGCAAGGGTTGCAAACCTATTTTGATGTTTATTCTTGGCAGTACTGCCGCCAGTCTGCAAATAGTCCGCTAAGAGCACGATTTATACGTCGGCGGACGGCAGCACGTGGTCTCGGCTTTATCGCGTGCATTTTCGTGCCGAGCGGGCTTTCCTGGCGGTAAAACAGCTGATCGTCAGCTGACGCCTCGCTTGACCGTTCACAGGAATCGTTCGCCAGCTCCTTTAATCCTTTGTCGCCCGCGAGGTTTTCGTTCGCTTGCTTCCAGCTTCTGAGACATGTCCGTTCATTCGAGTTATCGCCTCGAAATACACCTTGGATGATCGAGGTGATTTTTAAAAGTGCATTCCCGATAGCCAGAAATACAAACGACAACGACATTTTATTTGGACCGCGTGTTTGCAAAGTCATGTTGCGCGTACGATTCTGTTTAGCAACGGTTTCTGCCCTGTTTGTGTACGTTCGTGAGATAATAGTCGGCGGTATATTGTTATGATATTGGAATTATTAACCTGGTTTAAGCAATTTCTGCCTTTCGGAGGGAATACTCGAACGTCTGATTGTCATCTTATCTCTTATCGTGAAATCTACGTATTTACTCGTGTGATGAAACTCAAACGCCTTTTGCTATGATATTTCCGGAAAGAATTAACGAGTACAGCATTAAAATCGTTTTCCTCGTACATAGTTGCAACTGATTTAACGTGTCGATCGAGAAAATCTCAAAAACATCGACTGCTCCATGAAGAAAACAAACGAGGAAGGATAATAAAAAACCTTTAAAAATCACGTAGTGATTCGTATTATGAGAAATAAAATTCTTGACCCTTTCATACATGTAATATTCACCCCCAAATAAATCCACCACTTTCTAAGGAATACATATTTCTCAACAGATAAAAGATAGTATAATGAAAAATTAAAATGCTGTAGGATACATAGCGCTTGATATTACGATGTAATTGCCCTTTGTCTTTATTATGATCTGTATACAACATGGGAACAGAAAAGGCCTTTAATAGCAGAGTCCAAACGTCCGGATCTGTACGTCGAAGTACCCTCTCCCGATCAACAAGCTCGTAGATCTATGTCGTATCACCGAGACATTCGTCAGTATATTTAATGTCATTGCTCGATCCCGGATAATTTTCATTATTTGCATGTCTGGGGTGGCTATTTATGTCTTAAAGCGTAAATTTGCTTACTTGGCCCGTGGTCTTCGGGGAGAGGGGGCCGACGTCTCAAAGTCTCGAACTCGAACGCCACGCAATAATCGCCATTGTCGTAATCCTCGATTAAGGTCGAAAAGCGCGAAGTGTTTTTCGCGTACTGGCAATCGTATTGTTAGTGTCAATAACGGCCGAATTCAAAGGCATGGAATTGGAGAGGTTGCCAGGAGAGTCGCGCGCGGCAGGGTTCAAAGGATATTTATAAATGATCATCGATTTATGGGTTCGAATGACACATATACGCGTTCCTGGTGGTACAGAATTCAGCCAGCTGAGCAAAGATGCAGAGGCGTGCGATCCGCGTTCACGCGCCGCGGCTTTTCTGCGGCTCTTCTTATATTTTGCAACGCATCGCTCGGAACAACGAAATTATTTTCGCGTTTGCCAAGTCGTCAGGGATTTTCAGAAGCTATATGTCGCGGTCGAAGACAATGCCGCGTTAGGCGACCTCGAAAAACGTATTGCTTTCGAAACGCTCCGAGCACCTTTAAACTTTTCAATCCGCATCGCGGTTTTGCATGCTGCACATTTCCTAATTAAATTATTCGAATTAATTTTTGGAGCAGTTTTTTTTTGAACAATTTTCATGAATATATCACGATCAATTCTCTACGAGAATGGAGTCATACTTTTTTGGCTGGTCAGGTTTTAAAAAAATCACATATAAATATGCAAATCGGTCTTCCTCCTTACCTTTCTTAGTTAAATTCCCGCCAGTATTTCTCTCGGCCATTTTCGAGATATCGAGTATGATTTTTCGATGATACGATTCACTTTAGATCACGATACAAAATAGTAATCGGAGCGTCCGATAGTATAATGTTAACGTGGTCAGTTTCTTATGCAATGTAAGCTACTCGACGCGATGGCACATAGGTTTAAAGCAACGTTCCCTCGGTTGCATCGAACGTGCGCGCGGTTCTTTGGTAACCTACACGTAGCATAGTATTATTTTAGGTGACCTTATTATGCGCGTAAATGCATTGCTTAACGGCGATACCCGGTACCGTTCAGATATCGTAATCGGTACGCACAATATTTACATTTTGATAATCGTACCCAGTCAGGTTGTTTTACATCGATGGCTTACAAAACGTATTATCGTAAAAAGTCATGTACACAAAAGTCTATGAGCACGGCAAGAGCGTGGAGCGTAATACCACGTCTGAAGTGTGGCCTTACGTACATGTCCGTTCGTCGAACGTATCGCGATGCACGTCGTTCGCTCGCCGCGGTTCCGATCTCCCGAAGGGATAGACAAAAACCGTTTTCCTGGTATAACGGCTATTGGCAGACGCACAGGAGAAACAAAACCCAGAAATTACAGGCTCATGCGGCCGAACCCAGCCCTTCCACACGTTCCTTTATTCGGCCGTTGAGCAGTTGGTCGCTGATCTCCGATCACCTGTTCTTCTAGTTTGCATGCTGCGCGCGAAGTACCGCCTTTGGTAAATGCCAAGAGGGTTCTTCGATCTCGAATTTAATCGAGACGCAACTCGAACTCGATTCATTTTTCTAATACGCCACCATGATTGGTCAAAATACGTCAAAATGATTGGTTAGTGTTTTTCCTTTATAAAAATTGTCCATGTTTGAAAGAGTACTTTTTCGAGCATTTGTTGCTTGCAGTTTGTGAATTTTTATACTGATCTATCGATATTTGCTCTTTATCTTCTATTTTTGTAAGAGTACACGCGGTGTATTTAAATATGTATGGAAAATGGCTGACAGGTATACCGTTAACTTTTGAGGTTAACATATATGTATATATTTCAAAAGGAACCGCTCTGCTTTATTCTTGCGAGATTCTTGAATCGTCCAGAAAGCGTGTTTTTCCAGGTGGATTTTCACGACGAGGTGAAAAAACAGGTCTGTCTCTTTATGTCGAAAATCTCACGACTAAGACGATAAACGCCGTCATCTTAGATCGGATTTCCGAGATAATTGCCCTGTCGATCCGCGTTATCGCTTAATGAGGGTTATTAATCGTCAACAATGTCGATTCTGTCGCTCACCTTTTCTTTTCTTTCTGTCACCGCCTCGTGTTTCGGTTTGAAACCGTCCAAATAACGGCTTCGACCATTCTTCTTCTCTGTCTCTCAACTTTTGCTTTAAAAGCAAGATGATTTTTTCTCAACTGCGCGGTATTCACGAAAACGGGATAAATAAGACTGTCACGCGACTGTTACGATTGACGCATCGGTCAAAAGGTGTTAACGTTTATTATCACCTGAATAACTCAGGTTTGCACACGATCGATTTTTCCGCCTCGCCTTTCCTCCCGATTTTCCGAGGCACTGGAAACAACGCCGCTTCTCCCCCCCCCCCCCCCCCGACGACAGGGTTCCGATCTTTCGTTAGGTAACGCACGCCCGTGATCGAATATTTATGACGTAATATCAAACACCGCGGTCTTCCAATCGATGTGATTTCACCTTAATCCAATATTAACGGTATAATAATCGTGGGATCGCGTGGGGGAGATCTCGTTATATCGAGCCATCCTTCACGAGGGATCGCCAAAAAACAGAAACCAATGCTTCGCTCGTAAGTTCGCGAAAATGGAGAAGTACTTCGTCAGTTCTACGAATAGATCAAAGATTTGGTGGGATTTTTACGAGTTCCACGTAGAAAGGCGGCGCAGGAGCTCGCGGCCGTGCGGATGGCAACTTTGTGAAGCGCGGCCCTCATAATCACGGTATAATGCTTTGCACAAACGATGTAATCGGGGCCTGCGTGGGACACTGTATACTCCGCTGTAAACCGGGTGTGTGTGGTATGTAATTAGTAAAAAGTAGGCAAATGTAGATTCAGAGTATGATAATTTGCTCAGGCACGATATGCATAAACGTTGGGTGACGTCACCAGGAGAGAATATATTCGGCCGAATATTCTTGTATTCAGTCTCTGGACTGACGCGAGATAGTCCTATTCCGTCTGTTCCGCTAATTCGACAATTTTCCGATACACCTAATGAAACTCCCTCTCTTAATTATTCGTTTCACGCAGCGGACTCTGACTAACATTTTTAATTACTTTTTTCTTAACCATTCTTAATGGAAATATTCTATGGAAATTTGGGTATCGATGGTACATGCGATTTATGTACCATTCGATGCCTATAGAAGTTGTTTGGACGTAGATATTTTAAACGAGTTGTTTACATCATATAATTATTAGTATGCTTACGCGCGTATAACCTTCTGTGTCGAACATTGGCTCTCCACGTTTTTAAGGCGAATTAAATTACGATTAGTATCAATGTTCAACTCCAATCATATAATAATACGTATCGTACATGATATCACAGTTGCATCGCTTCACAAAGAATTCGATTGACGCGACAGAATTGCATAATGCCTATGAATATGCGAGCAGAATTCGTACCACGGATGGCATCTAAACCGATTATCATTTTGATTAGTGGATTTCTAATTAACTTGGAGATACGTTGGATTCGTTTCCTGGATCTACTTCTCTTTAATTTGCTTATCTCGCTCGAAATCGGGTCTCTCGGGCCATTCGTCAATAAATCACTTTTTCTTATCGTAACACGGCTCTTCAGGAATTCGACAATTTCTGCTGCTCGTAATTCAAACGAGAGGGTAAATAACGCGCGAACCAAAAACTCCTCCTCTTCTCTCTGGCGGCGGAACTTACGTTCCTATAATATCAAACTGCAGAATTCCGCAATTTCCGCTTATTGTAGTTATAAGAATGATACGAATACTGGGTAAACGGGTAAATTGCATTTTGCTAAGCTCGGAAGGAAGCAAGAGCTTGTCTATCAGATTATGCGTCGCCATCAATCATCTTGAGGAACCGACTGCTCGAGAAACTCCGTTTATTTAAGCGCCATTTTCGTTCCTCTCGAGGATGCTTCTTAAAATCAGTTTATGTCACCAAAATTACATTTTTCGCAAACAGCATTGTACTCATTATAACACGTTGAATAATACACTATATTAAGAACGATCGAAGAGTCTGAAGACATTTAACCATAAAACAGAACTTAATTAGACCATTTACGTGGAAATGGAGCAGTAGTCATACTCGAACATCTAGGATCCGAGTGTCTCAAGTGTCCTGACAACTTTATTTCAAAATGTAACAACATAATTAGGCATTGACAACGATCAAAGGTTATTTTCTCATACCTTGTTTGTACGTTTTTATATCCATGGATGAGGGGTTATTAAGGAATTATCGAAAATAAGTATAAAATCCAACGATCGGTTCGTCTTACTTTGCGGAGTGAAAGACTGTCTAATTACGACCGTGATTAGCCTCGCATTTGCACGGCGTGTCCTTGTGCCTTAGCGATTACCGAAACCACGGAGTAAATTCGCTTCTTAACCGCGATAAACGGCTTCGTGGAAGATCGGCGCACAATATCGCGGAGACTTTTTTCGATGATAATGATCAGGCTTAAATACTCGACGATCAGGCCGATATCCGTGGTAGATAGCATTGCTGTGTAAAATAACAATTGACGATAGAAATTTTAAACGATGACATTGTCGAATATTGATACAACAAGCACAATGGCGTGATCGATCAAAAGTTGAAAACTCTTTACTGGAAAAAGAAAGAAATAATATATATCGTATAAAATGAATATATCAAATGAGCGATACAAAGTGAAAGGAAAGTCGTGCCTGATTATTATTTTGTATCGAATAGGTACTTTTCTCCGTTTCTCTTGTAAATAATTTGAGTGTTCGGTAAAGTGATATTCCACGGATCTTTTTTTTCTCGCAGCGGCAATTGTTAGATAATCGAGGCTTGTAAGCGGCAAACAACGAGAAAGTGTCGTTATACGCGATTAGATGCGAATTAAAAACTTTCTGTGTTTTTTCGTCTTCTCGTAAAGTCGCCTTATTTTCTCCGCGCAAAATATGCGGGCAAAAAGCGGAACGTAAATCACACTATTTCTTGCTTTATTAACGGATTTCGAGCTAATGCAAGGATCAAGTCGGCCGAGCCGATCGTATCGCTTGAGTTTTCCTTCAAAATCTTATCGATCGAACATTAACTTGGAACCATTTTGTTCCCCGTGTTTTATCTTTGATATATTACCGTTCGCTTTTATTTCTTTCACGTGGGCTTAATGCGTACACTTCCGCAATAGTTTTATAGACACTTTACCCCGAACCATTTTATGTATGCGATCGGAATATAAATATTTACATTTCGACTCGAGCTATTTTACATTCATATGTACATAATGTTTCGCGTGCCTTTTCACCTTCTGGTATTTACAGTGTCCTCCACAAGATATGATCGCGACCAATAATTAATACGCGCTGTCGCCCTGCTTTGTTAATTAATTAAGCAGCTACATATTATGGCCACGCAATCGAATCGTGTAGTTAACAATTTGGACGATCGAAAGATTTATATTTTGTGTCCGTTGTTCTCGAGAAATTACGGTTAAAGCGTACGTATAAGATCTTACTGCTGTCAATTGGGGATATTAGGAGGAAATGCCTTCTGTCTCATTAATTTTATCGCAATTGACATTCGTCCAAAGTCTATGGAAAATAAAATTCATTTTTCTGCTCAGCCATATTAAATTATAAAAATACTAAAGCAGATGTTTTATCCATCACGATTGCTCAAAGTGTCTTAATACATTCATAAAATCGTACGGTGTGTTACTTAAACATATGTGACACGAATATATTATAACATATTTATTCTACGTATCGGCGATAAATTGACTTTGCGATATATATTTAGAAAAGATGGATTCCGGGCAATTGCTCGCACTGTATAATGATTAAGAGGTCTGTAATTGCAATTTTTTTTATCGGCGGTGCGGACGTGCGCGCCGATAAAAGAAAAAAAGAAGAAACCGCTGATTCGCTTACGCAAATGTGATTTGAACATCCGAGTTGTAGCGATCCCAGTATCTCGTCACTCCGCTAAGGATCGTCTCTTGCATCATGCGAGTTCTGGAAATAATTGCCACGCGATGTCTAAACTTTTTCTAGGAACTCTGAACGAAAATGTATAAATAGCAAAGCGTCATAGAAATTTCACACGTCGATTTTAAAAACCTGGAATTTTTATGCGGACGTTTAGTTTCCACGCCAAATCAAATGGTCAGGAAGAAAAATACGCTTCTCTACATTTTTAGACTCGACACTGTCGAACGTCGCAGGATTTTTATTGAAATTTCGAAGGAGACTATAACTTGCGCGGCGATCAGAAATTTCAGAAGCCATTCGAACAATAGTTCCGTCTGACCCATTATCGGGGCTATCGGCAGACGCGTTAACGGTATTATTTTTTCCCTCGAAACTCTAGTGGCGAAAGTATAATCCTTATCCGGCCGGCCGCGATTTTGAGGTCGGAGCATTTCGAAATTCTAGACCACCAAATAATACGCAGTATTTTATTACGCCGCCGACGCGAACCTCGAATACTTACGTCCCTCGAGATATCGCTCGTACTTTCACACGATCATACATCACCAGCTCATCGTCGTCGACGACTTTCTTTATCAGCGACTTTTAACATTGCACAGCGTGTTATATAAAATACCGTTTCCGCGCCACGATAGCTCGACGAGTTTTAAACCATAAGATAGCACAGTTTCTTCACTCATCTATCACTTAATCCAGTTGCAGAAGATTAATCGTAAGAGGATAGGGCTTTGAATCGATGACAAATATTGCATATAGGACCAAGGGAAAATAGAGTATCCACGAATCGAGCCTCGAACTCTTCGAATTCGTCGCGAGGAAGAGCGACTCGAACCGGTTTCGAATCGAGCCATTGATCGGCTTGGAAAAATAAAATTGGCCGCTCCGTTTGAAACTCCCGCCTGGTGACGTGGATCCAGTCTCGCCAATGCAAGAAGCGTGCGATAGAACGTACGCTGAAAATGATAGAGTCGAACGAGCGAATCTAGACTGTGGATCGCGGGACATCGAGCTTCCGAGTCTTTCGTTTTCGTCCAGTGGGTAAGTGGGCCCTGGTTTCAAATCGAAAGGACCCATCGAAAAGGCTCGGACGATCGAGGAGCCAAGGAATTTCCAGTCGATCATCGATCATCGCCGCTCCGTTCCGGCGAATAGCGGAAAATCGAGCGAGTTGCCTTTGTCTGGGATATTACGCAATGATAAGGAAGGCGATCGACGGCAAGTGGCGGTAAGTTTGAACGATAAGACGCCCAGGCGAGATATCGATAAATCTCCGAAAACAGAATCGAGAGGAAAATCGCAAAGTGTGTCGAAGATATCTGCATAATCGGAGTATCAAACCAGAAGATTTGTAAACAAAATCGATGGATAGGAAGAAATCGGATATTTCTAGATCGATAAAAGAGACTCCTTGGAGGAGTTTCTAAAAGCTCAGTGTCAAAATTCCACGAGCTGTCGCACGATTTCCATGGAAAAGAAGACGAGCATGGTAAATTGAGCCTCGAACAGCCCACGCTTACATAATCGTTCGAAGACAAGAGAGCGGGAGGGGAATAAGTGTAACGTGGCGAAAGTGAGGTAACTCGATATGCGAGGCAGGTACAAAAGCGTCCAAGCGCCTAAAGCCAATATCCAGAATCCTATGACGACAGTTAACGAGCCTCGGACAATCGAGAACAATTCCCAATAACGATAATCACCAGCTCGAACGACAAATCTGTGCCTCGAGGATCGCCATTTCCCGCGAGAGAGCAACCGATTCTTTCCCACGGTTAGCGGCTCCCAGTGGCGGGCGAATTTCCAGTTATCAATTAGGTAACGTTATATCGGGCTACGATAGCGCACCGTTGTAACGACACGGGCCGTGCACGATAAGAGGAACGATAACCTGAGCCAAACCAATTCCGAGGAGCGTCAGCCTCAGTGCATGCGCGAGACTTCGAACGAGAAGAGCGTGCGGGCGAGGTATCTCGATAAGAGGTCGATCGGTCGATCGATAACTCTCCACCCTCTCCTGTCTCCCCTCCTCTTCCAAGGAAAATCCGGAAAGCGAAGGAATGGCCCTGGTCGCCGGTAGAAGCCCGTCGAGGAGCTTGGCCGCAGTCTCGAGGCTCCTGACCAACTTGAAAAGCCGCCCATCGTCCGCCAGGATGGCCAGCCAGCACTGCGAGGAGGCCATGGTCGTGGCCAAGGACGAGGTGGTCAGGTTCGTCCAGGATTGCATGTGCAAGGCTGGGACCACGGCGGAGGACGCGCACGTGGTTGGACATCACCTGATGATCGCGGACTACAGGGGCCATTTCAGCCACGGGATGAACAGGATGCAGATGTACGTGAAGGACATCGAGAACAGGATCACGGATCCCACGGCCAGGCCGGTGGTCGTCAACGATTTTCAGGTTCGATGGATAGCTTCGAGTTGGGTTTTCTTTTTTTTTACTTGGTTTAGGAGGCTTCGAGGTGGATTTGAAATCAGTAGGATTGCGGTGTATATACCGCATCGTAAATTTGTATAGTGGAGATCGGAGTTTGTATGTATTATGCATCAGCGTAGCTACACTTATTGCGATCGCGAATCGGTAGAAAATCGGTTCGTTCGCTTTTCCAAGTTTGACGTACTGGCTCTTTGTTATGTTCGACAATAACGAGCCTTGAGATTGTCGTCGACGTAATGTTTTGCGGATTATGAAAGCAATAACTGATTTTTGACATGAACGATATTCAGTGATGAATTGTTCAAAATTGTCTAACGTGACACGTTGCGCGCGCTCACGTGCTGTTTGGATTTCAAATGTGTGGCTCGTTAAATTATAATGAGCGGATAAGCGTCTTGACGCCTGACAAACTTTTACTTATTTTTATTTATGAGCCACGCGGGGCATTTCTTTGCGCGTTGCGTTTAAAATATTTATCGCTAGAGTTGTCGTATTTACTGTACGTAAAGAAGACGAGAATTATCTCGGTTATTCAATCGATTTGAGAATGAAGGGCTCCATTCGAATCTCTGGTCGGGTATTTAATTTTTTCCAGAATTTTTATAACGCGTCGATTTATCGGGAAATTCATTGGGTAGCCTTCGCATATTAACGAGCGATGACCTGCTAAGATAGGAGCCCTCTTGATTAATAGGATTTGTCTTCTTTCCGCGCAAGAAGGCATTTGTCGTTGGCTTGTAAACCCAGCATCCGCTTTCCTTATCTTCTTCTCCATCGAGCACGAGTCTCGAATACGACCCACTTTACGGGCTAAATGTAATTATTCCCGCAAATTTCTCGTATCCTTTCCATATATCGTACATTCTAAAATATTTGCTTTTAAAATTTTTTTGCTAAATAATTCCTGTAATTTGCGCGAAGTTTGCAGAAAATGTTACATTTAAAACGTTTTTTGCAACTCTTAGCTCTTTTCGAATAATCAGCGACTCCTCCAGTGCTCGTTTCGAAATAGATCAAACTGCCAACCGGTTATCGATTATTACTTAATAACCGAGCGACGAATCCGCCTTTATTATCGGAAGCATATTAATTTTTAATGAAAAATAAGATTAACATATGAGAAATTCACGTGACGGATGTCATCGAGGATTAGATTTTTCAATCTCAATCTCGCTCACATTTTAGCAATCGGTAATTAATTCTCTTAAAGCTTTAAATACGCGCCAACATCGAGCAGCTCTTTCTTAAAATCCTTGCAGTGCACAAAAATCTACTGATATCCCATTTCATTACCTCAAGTTTACTCCTGTTCTCCAAACTTCAAAGTAACCACAAAATCTGTCCATTCCAACAATGCTCCAGAAGCGAAAAACCTGAATCAAAATCCCTAATTACAGAGACACAAAGCGCACAAAAATCTAGTGTTATCCTATTTCCTTACCACAAGCTTACTCCAGATCTTCAAACTTCAAAGTAACCACAAAATCTATCGCTCCAGCGATGCTTCGAAAAGGAAAAACCTGAATCAAAATTCCCAATTACAAGGACAATATCCCCGAGTAGGTAGTCCTCGATCTCCTTCCTTAATCACGCAAGTCCTCCTACTCCTCGCTCCTCCACCTTCAGCCCCCCCCCCCCCACGTCCTGCACCGATCGTAATTCCAACAGCGTCGCACTTTTTTCCAGGCGATAGCCCTCGTCGACGGTAAGAACGCACTTGGCCAAGTGGTCGGCAAGTATAGCATGGAGCTGGCGATGGAGAAGGCGAAGAAATTCGGCATCGGCATGGTGTGCGCCCGTGGCTCCAATCACTACGGCATATGCGGATACTACACGAGCATGGCCATCGAGAGGGAGCTGATCGGCTTCACCTGCACGAACACCAGTCCCCTGATGGCGCCCACGAGGAGCTCGAGGGCTGCCCTGGGCACCAATCCCTTGTCCCTGGGAATGGGCGCCACTGGCGGGGACCAGTTCCTCCTCGACATGGCGACCACGTCGGTCGCCCTGGGGAAGATCGAGCTGGCCATACGGAAGAACGAGGACATCCCCGAAGGTTGGGCCCTCGATGCCAAGGGCAAGGTCACGACACACTCCCAGGAGGCCTACGACGCCTCCATGCTGATGCCGCTCGGCGGATCGGAGCAGAACTCCGGCTACAAGGGCTACGGCCTTGGCCTCATGGTGGAGCTCCTCTGCGGCGTCCTCTCCGGCAGCCAGTTCGGACCCAACATAAGGCCTTGGAAGACCGGCAACAAGGTCGCGGACCTGGGCCAATGCTTCATGGCGATCGATCCGGAGGCTTTCGGCCCTGGCTCCAAGGACAGATTGGCCTCCTTGCTGAAGCAGCTCAGGAGCTTACCGCCTGTCGGCGATCGGCCCGTTTTGATCCCCGGTGATCCCGAGAGGAAGGCCATGGAGAAGGTCGACAGGGAGGGGGGGATCGAGTATCACGTTAATCAGCTGAGGGCGTCGGAGGAATTCGCGAGGCACATGGGTGTCCATTCCATGAAGCTCGTCTCGAAGGCTGCCTGAGATAACTGATTTTTTTTCGTCCCCCTTGGTACGACGTTGCTCGTAGATCTCGAAGCTCGGTGAGCAGTTCGCCGATGTTCTGCATTTATTTTCTGCGTATCTGTCTATTTTTTATACATAACCAAAAGAGGGGAGGGGTGTTGTTAATTTTATCAAGAGGACGTGTATTTGTTTCGTGAATGAAGTGCGTTTGACACAGCCCAGGTACTCTGATTTTACATGTACGCTTTTACCAAAGAAATGACCGTTAATCAAAATTGGGGGCATTAAGCGTGAAACCCTGTAGTGCGAGAAAGTTGAGATTGGAACGGTAGGGGCAAGTGTTTGATTTGCGATTTTAAAGTCGAATGCTGGAGAGGGGGAGAATTTGCTTCGACTAAGGTGCACTGTTATGCGTTGTTTTGCAAGTATCATTTCCTGTAAACCTACGTTATCGAATTAAGGTTCTTAATTGTCGAGAAAAGATTGTTGGTACCTCGTCCGAATTATTTCTGCGTTCAGAAGCTCGGATGCCAATAGTATTGAATTACGCATCGACTTTCGATAAATATACTAATTACACCGTAACCTATGCGGATATTAACGAAGATATTTTTATACTTGTCTGTACTACACGTGTATCGATATTTTGTATACGCGCAATCTTTTGTACCTCACTGCTTCTCTGTATACGTCTACTAAAATATTTTTCTACCTTTCTTCCGTATTGCACTCTTTCCACGCGTATATTGTCCTTAGAATGGCAGGGGTAAGGATTTTATCCCGATCATCGACGATATTACGGCATGCAGGCCAATTGTCGGTATTACTTTTCCAAGTCAAACAGGCTCGCGTGCGCGATTCAGCGATTTAATGGAAACGATGCGCGCGATGACATAACGGAGTTGCGGTCTGATCACTGCTCGATGATAATGATGGCCTTGGACTTGCTCATCGAGTCTCGATTGCATTCGGTTGCGCTCCTGCTCTCGCGCATTACCAATAATGGGTGCAGTCTCATGCACGAACCGAGTGACCAGCCTCGAAACAAAAATCGCCCGATCGTTCGAAAAACAAGCGGCTATCCGGATTTCTCGTCAGTCCTCCGCGAACTCGGCGATTTACTACGCTACCCTGTCGTAGTATCGAATACAGTTCTATCATGTTAACGCAACCGAGGCAACTCGATACTCCGAGTCGACGCGGCTCAATTGCAATGCCTCACCTTGTCAATAATGCACTTGCTGTCGAGCATTTCACGGTTACTAAACGTTACGCGCGACCAAACTAATTTCCACGAGTTTTTCTAATTCCTTCTCTTTGCTCGTTACACTCCTCGATTACCTTTTTGCGCGGCATGCCGCCTTTATTCGATGTACCGTTAGGATATATCGAGGAGATGAAAGTGAAATTATCGAGAGGATTTGGAATCCAAGCGTGACTGCATCGAGGACGATGTGTGCCATAAATTTTACCGCAATCTCGTGGTTGGCGTTTTAATGACACTTTTTTCTCCACCCATTATTACACCTCTCTGTCTCACCGAGGTATTTTTAAGCGGACGATGGATTTATGTTCTTGCAGATTTTTGCACGTGTAACTGGATTAACATTCGAGTTTACCTTTGATAGAAATTGAAACACTGTAAAATCTGCACGATTTGTGCTGGCGTACGAATAGAGATGCTAATCGATCGAGAGTTTGAAGATTGGTGAAATACATCGATGGCGCTTGAGATCCTTCGCGTCTTTCAGTAAAAATTCATTATAATCGTGGCTTTTTAGGACGTTAAAATTGATCTACCGACGCGCTTGAACTTTCTCGGTCTGTCGCTGTACAGTGGCAAACAGAGGTTTATCGGGAAAAGCCGCAAATGCGGTGTCTGACTCAGTTTGGCCTTATCGTCTCGGAGCTAGAAGAAACTGGCGCGATCGAATCAACGACATGGACACCTTGACTATTCGCCTTTTATTTTAGTAAATTACCCCGAATGGTGTCCAAAAATTTCGCGCTGTGAGTTTATTCCGCGTCGTTAGTATTCCGTCCTACGAAACTGTCGCATAGATTAGCCGCTCTATGTGTGTCGCGTTCAAGTTACGAATAGAAATTGCGATTTTGCATTTCGTCACATTCCGACGTGTCCACAAGCTGCGCTCTCCATGTTCCACGTCGCACTTCTACGATCAATCGGAGGACGTCTGATATTGAATCTACATCTTGGAAAATACTTTTTTTCTCCTATCCTCTAAAAATCTTTTATATTGGAAATTGGTCTTGTTAATTTTGTCCAGTTTTTTGCAGAGTTTTTGTGCTCCATAAAGGGATTCTGATGATAAATAATAGATGATAATAATTATGTAGAATAATTGAAAGTACATTCGTACTGTGTTATTGTGAATCTACTATTCAGCAATCGCAGTTTATGAAATACGGTCTTCTTTTCAAGGCACACGGTCGCCTTAGACCGTCGCTTTTCAAAGGAAAAAACAAAGTCTGGAAAAGAATTACGACCAACGTTTGACGTATTGTAGAGGAACACCGGAGAGGAGTACGTCAATCAGACTTTGCGTTCTCACAATTTTATGGACACGCCAATACCTTACCGTGATTCTAGTCGGGACAAAAGTCGTATTGAGCAACTCGAGGCTTCAGAACTTCTATTGACGAGCTCTCCAGAAATTATTGGACACTTTGTGGACGAGGAACGAGCAGCAGTACGTCAATACTACTTTAAGATATCGAAGACAATACGCTGTTACACGTACTTAGTCTTTGTTTCCACACCTTTTCGAAAAATATGTAATGTATAAATAAACGCATTTGAAACAGCGCGTGATATCGATCAAGCATGATATTTTATGAAATTTATTTGCGAGTACATATAACACAAAAATTGCCTTTTATACAGGATACACTTTTTTCTGAATATATTAGCTATACTTTTAAAAGTATATCTTTAGAAGCAAGGAATTAAGAAAAAATACCAATAGATCGATAGACTCATTTACGCGCTGGAATAAAATTATAGAAAATCTCAGAAAATACACGTTCATAAAGTTCTCAAATTTCTCTCTAAAAAAAAAAAAAAAACTACAAAAATAGATAACTTTAATAAGATAACCCGATTTATCTCCCGTTGCCATCGATGCTGCTGCTGAACCAAAAAATGCCGATTCACGTCCCTAGTCTTCGAAGCCTTTAAGTTTTTCCACGTCTCAGGTGACGTGCAGCGAATCACTGTACCGCGTTGCATAATGTGCCTCGATTTTGGCCGCGCACCGTCTCACGACTTCCCTCACGGTGGTCCCGAGCCTCGCATTTTCCGGAACATTGGGAAACGACGGGCTTTGTCCTCCGCCACGAGGCTGGAGAATGAGATCCCCGGTCTGCGCATGTTTATTTCTCGGCACACTCTACGCACATGTACAGGGGGTTCAGAAGTTATCGACTCCGGCTTTGTTTATTGCGGCACTATCGTGCAGCAGGCGGCCGCGGCATGCCGCGGCTATCTTATTTTTTTCGCGATAAGCCAATCGAGCGTGGAAGCGCGAAGGGTCTTTTTTTTTCTCTTTCCTCCTCGCCTTTTTCTTTTTTTTTTTTGTCAGGCGTGAGATTTTCAGCGATCGAAGGTCCGCCTTCACGATCCTCCGCTCGGGGCTAAAGCCTCGGTTATGCTGGATTTTTGGGGAGCAGCGCGATCGATTTTGGAACGCTCTTTGGACGTATACGTGATCGCGCTTGAAAGAGGACTTTATGGTGAAATATCGAAGGAAGATTATTTATCTGGAATTTTCGCGAGCAAGTTTGATGCCGCGAAGAATAAGATCGTTCGATTATTCGCGATGTACGTTGATATATTTTTCTTTTTATGGAAAACTTGGATTAGAAAGGTTTTATTAAGACGCTTGGAGGATAGTTTACGGTGAAGATCGATTTTTAGGGCTACCTTGGAGACTGTCTTTAAATGTAAATGTCAAGTCCTTCATCCTCCTTGGCTGCGAGGTGATATTTATCTCCTGGACTTTTTGACGCTTTACTTTGTAACGATGGACGCTCGAAAGGTTAGCGGCATGTGCGATGCAAAAAGGTCGAAGGAGTAAATTGCCTTCTGCGGTTAAAAGTGGAATCATCGCTACGATAATTACGTTTATCTTGTTGGTTCTATTTTGGCGGTAATAGAGGGTAATTAGTCTCACTCGTGCCGCCTGTCTGTACACGGACGTTCTCTGTCCTAGACCCTCTTATGCTCGAGAGTTATTGCTTCCTCGAGGTTTGGCTCTATGATCGCTTCAAATGGGGGGATTCGGATGCAAAACAAATCGATGTTTCCACTTACCATGATATTTTTTTCCATTATTGCAAATATAATCATATTCTATATCTCATTTATAATTATGTTTCCATGAAATCCATACCGACATTATTTTAATCGTCTCAAGACATTTTTCTATATCTCTTACACCATATTCGTTGCACTTAATTATAAAACTACTCGCTCTAGTAATATAAGTTACTCACGCATTCATTTCTCGTAAAAACTGATACATGAAAATTTATATATTTAATATTATTTAAAACTACCAGCAAGAACTTCATATGTGGCTTATTACATTTCCTTTATTATATTATATACCCGCTCAATTCTCCCTTCTTGAACCACTGTCCGTAGAAAGCGAAGGAAATATAATCGAAGAAAAAATCAAATCACACTTTGTTCTTACAAAAGAATCGTCCTGAAAGATGTTACAAAAAAAAGGCCTGGGACTCTGGAGCGTGAGCCGGCAACCGATGAAGCTTAGAATGAGATTGATGTCCTAGCACGGCTAAACAGGAAGGAAGGCTCCAATGATTGGACAAACGATCTTGTCCAAAACGCAATCGCATGCACTGTTGATGCATCGCGGCCACGGTAATTCATTGCCGCTCCATGTGACTGGTATTAACTAATTTAGTACCGTGATGTGCCGACATGGGGTCATGAACCCATGGGACATCCGTGGTGGTTCTTCGTGACACGCACTCTCGCATCTCGATCAATTTCGCAGGTTTGCTTACCTCCAATCCGTGCACCGCATCCTCGCGGAATTTTGGCAAATTTAATATCGATCTTCGACGCGCCATAATAACGCTTTATGTATGAGTAAATTTGCGTAATTGGAATTCTTGAGAGATCCTGCGTGATTTTCTTCCTCCTCGTACCACTGCTTTTGAGTCGCAGAGCCTTGGTTCAGTTCCAAATATGGCCAAGGTTGAAGAGAGGATAAAAGTGCAAGGATCTCGCAAGGTGGGGCGTCGTTGCACTTTTGAAGAAAGCCTTATCGCCGCACTTTAAGCAGCGCCGCTATTG